>JAUCMT010000088.1:3621591-3688771 GCA_032357475.1 Enteromius thamalakanensis
TATGACAACCAGGTACTATTGTGGAAGTTACAGGTACAACTTTTACACAGTGGAAAACCAAACAGAGCCAAGTCGAGTCGAGCCGAGGCGAGCTGGTACTATGTAGTGGAAAAGCGCCAATACTGTCTGTTAGGAGCCAACATAATGAAAGAGAGCATCATGACTTTGTACTGTATGTAACTGGTTTCCTGAGTAGGGTAGAAAACAAAAATTTCATTCTTTGTTTTAATTGGAAAGTGGAAGTATTTAGGAGCAGCAGCAAAGTCATGAACTGGAAGGCCATGCACAGAGTAGGGTCACTGAGAACGTCTCGGTTACGTACTGTAACCCTTGTTCCCTGATGGAGGGAATGGAGACGTTATGTCGTGATGACAGACTGGGGGTTCAAATTCGCTTACCATGATACTAGCAGGGACCATATGGTGAGTACATTGCCACTGGAGGGGCCAAACTGCTCATTCCTGAACTAGAGATTATAGAAAAGGGATTTCGACCTTCTAAAGCAGTGGTTCCCAACCACGTTCCTGGAGGACCCCCCAACATTGCATGTTTTCCATGTTTCCTTAATCAAACACACCTGATTCAGATCATCAGCTCATTAGTATTGACTCCAAGACCTAAAATGGGTGTGCCAAACAAAAGAGAGATGTAAAACGTGCAGTGTTGGGGGTCCTCCAGGAACGTGGTTGGGAACCACTGTTCTAAAGGACTACTTCAGATCCTTCTATTTGTTTACAGTTTGGCAGAATGAAGGGGAAGCAAGCCTTCTAAGAAAGGGCGCTACGGAGACCACATCCTGCCTGTGGGAGGTAATATGTGGAAAAATCAGTATGGACTGGCCAAGGTCTGGGGCAGTACGCATACGAATTAGGCCTCTGGGTCTGGTTTGGCCTGCAGGGGGAAAGCACTACACAGCATAGACGGGCCGAGGGAAGACATGAGTTTACCGACAGGGAAACTTTATCGACAACTTTACCAATATCACATGAGACTACCTGCAGGGAATCAGGTATGTGGCCACCTAACACGGGCAATGCTAACACCTGAGCCTGGCATCAGTCTGCTCAGCCAAGTCTGACTGCTACTAGTGCTTGGAGGATGCTCAACCAGGGTCCGCAAAATAGGAGACACTGATGGGAGAATACAACCACTCGCATCCCTGTGTGGAGGGGAATGGTGCAGCAAGCAGGATGAGCTGCTCAGAGCTTCTGAAGCTCTGGGTGTGGTCCAGATACAAGCGCAATGCTCTGACGGGACACAGCAACGCCGAGGCTGGATCTGCCTCCACCGAGGGCAGTGGTTGCAGGTTCACCACCTGGTCCCTGAAGGCCGTGGTGGGAACCTTGGGCACGTATCCAGGCTGGGGTCTCAAGACAACGTGAGAGTAGGCCGTCCCGAACACAAGGCACTCTTTGTTTACCGAAAATGCTTGGAGGTCCCTGACCCTCTTGGTGGAAGTGAGCGTGGTCAGGAGCGCTGTCTTAAGAGACAGGTATTTAAGCTCGACTTAATCCAGCGGCTGAAAAGGACCCCTCTGAAGGCCAGCCAGCACAACAGAGAGGTTCCAGGAGAGTATTGCTATTGCCAGGGGGGTCCTGGCGCCCCTCAGAAACCTCCCAACGAGATCATGCTTTCCAAGGGACTGGCCATTCACTGCATCGTGATGGGCTGCAACAGCCTGCGCTCCACCTCTTCTTGCAGGAATGAAAGCAACCGTAGGAGCGGTCTGTGTGGAGGAAGAATCGAGACATGGAAGTATGCATCCCTCAGGTCGACCACTGCAAACAAATCCTGGGGCTGAACGCATTTGGTAATGCGTTTCTTTGTCAACATTCTGAACGGCAGCTTGTGCAAAGCACGATTCAGAACTTGCAGGTCCAAGATTGGTCGAAGGCCACCTCCTTTCTTTTGCACAATAGAGTAAGGGCTGTCAGGGCTGTAAAACCCTGCCTTCATGGAGAGACCGGCTCAATTGCATCCTTTGCCAGGAGGACAGCAATCTCCTTGCACAGTACAGAGGCATCTCGGGCTGCCACCACATGCTCGAGGATGCCACTGAATCTGGGAGGTTGCCAAGTGAACTGAATTGCACAGCCAAACCAAATCGTCCGGATGAGCCACTTCGATGGGCTGGGAAGCGCAGCCCATGCCTCCAGTCTCGTCGACAGCGGGACCATCGGAGTCACCAGTTTGCCAGAAGGTCTACAGCGGTAAGCAGGGCAGCTGAGATGAGCAGAAGGCCCATGTCCCCGGAGTGGACTGGCTGAAATTACGGAGGGAGGCATTGCATCCCAGAGTCGTTCCTGGCCGCTGGCAATGTGAGGTGCTGTGGGTGACAGTGAGACAGCCGTTGACTGCTCACCATCAGGCCATGAGCACCTGGGCCCTACGCTGCGGCCTCATTATAGTCTCAGCACTCAGGGGGGCCACCGATGCAGTCCGTGGGCACCCTCGGCCATGAGCAGAACTGGAGGGTCACCCCGGGGCAGGATGTTCTTAATGGCCTCCGCCTGTTTCTGAACTGAGGAAAATCTGTTGAGTGTATACACCTGCCGCCCTATTTATACCCGCTCAGTGGGGAGTGGCTGAGCATGCAAATTCCACTAATCAATTCAGTTTGGCGTTTTCTTTTTATAAGAGCGAATAAGGGCTCCCATGTAATAAGCTGGGTTTGATTTGGAATTTCTCCCTGTTGTTCTTTCAGTTTCCTTACTTGTCTCTCAGCTGCTGGTTGTCGTAATCAGCACTCCGCGCTGATCCTAAACACACATGTTTTCTTTTACACTGTCTGTTCCGTTTGTCTTTGTCTGATGATTATGTGCTTTCTGTCCACAACATCTGTGACTTACTCTAGCAATACCATTCTCTTCACTTTAGACATTTTTCGTCCTGTCTAGTCCTGTCCTGTTCGTCAAACCTGGTTTGTTTTTTGTCATCCACTAAACCGTTTTTCTGTGTTCAGAACTATCGGCATCCTGTCTCTGGACAGGGATGGCCCGCAGCAGCAGAGCTCGCACACTCACCTGCTTTTCTTGAACAAGGAAGCGTGGCTTGTATCTGGCCTTGAGGTTGGCCTGTGATTTTCTTTTGTTTTTGCCTTTTTGGCTGCGCCATATTTTTTCCTGAGGATTTGGGTTTTAGTTTTTTTCCTGCACGCAGTGGGCGGCAGGTTATGTTCAGGAACTTTATTAATAAAAGACTTCCTTTGCAACATCTTTGTTTTGAGCCACCTTCAGACTGCACACCTGCACCTGACATCCCAAGTATGAACACTCAGTCTGTCGTTATGTCATGGTGACTGACAGACAGGGAACATGGTACATTACATGGTAATGTACATGGTACATTAAAGTCTGATTCCATAGTAACTTCCAATGACATTAACATCTGCACAAAAACTGTTTGGGGAAGACCCTTTTCTATTTCAACATGACTGTTTCACACTGCAGAAAGCGAGATCCAGAAAGCCATAGATGGGTGAAGTTGAATAGTAGAGTAGAAAGCCGATGGCCTTTTCACTTTCTACATACTGTATGAACATTTAATATTGCTCTCTTCTTCCTGCACTGATTGTGCCACACATTTCTAGGAGCAACGCAGAGAGTAAATAAATAACTTACATCTGTGTGGATGTGCACAATGCAATTCTAGCCTCACATGCCGCAAACATAATCTCACATATCTGTTTATTATGTTGACTAATGATGGGTTGCTAAATATGTCAATATGCAATGCATAATTTAAATACTAATTGAATTTGACTAATTTTCGATTTAATTTAAAAGTAATCCTAAAGTAATAAGCTAAAATGCTTTAAATATTAATCAAAGCAAAAATGGATGTTTGTGCTTCTGTTTCCCCACCAAAACTTATGTCATGAAATTTCAGACTTGATTATGTAATTCTATCTTTGAAACAAAGTTGAAACACGACTGTATCACACTGCAGTAAGCCATAGTTGTATGAATTTGACATTGGACAACGTGACTGCACAGAACACTGACAATTTGGATGAACTGGGCAGGATATAGTTACTATATTATTTTTTTATAATACTATTTAATAAACAGCCATCATAAAGGTTGATGAGGTTTTAGTAAAAAGTACAAAGGCAGCACCCAGTTATGCATTTATATGCAGTTATGTAAGATACAACTTTATGAAACTTTGCCCTTTGTTAAAACGAATGGCTGTAGAACAAATGTGACCATGGACCACAAAACCAGTCATAAGTCACAAGGATATATTTTTAACAATAGCCAACAATACATTGTACTGGTCAAAATTAGATTTTTCAAAAATCTTTATTAAAAACCATACATCAATGGAAAGTTTATTAATTCAGCTTTCAGGTACATATAAAAATTACCCTTTTGACTGGTTTTATAGTCCTGGTCCTAAGACCAAAGTGTCATGAATGAGCCGGAGGCGTGCGGATCCATGTATAAAGGTTTATTTATGGTCTGCAGATCAGGGTCAAACAACGGCATACAGGTGTTGTGAAACTTCTTTCAAAGAGACCAGGAGAAAGACTTTGGATTTGGAAGCAAAATTCTTTTTATTGTGAGGACTCTGTCCGCGCGGTGCAGTCATCTAAGTAAATCTGACTAAGGCCTAATGCCTTGTAGTTTTATATATATTTCCAAGGAGGAGGAGTACAGATGTGAAGACAAAAGGAAAATAGCATGCAAATGAAGAACAGGAACAGTGCTCTCGACAGGACGCTTTCCAGCCTTGATCTTAGTTATCATACAAGTGTCATTCAAATGCATAGGTGCTTATAGAAACCTTAAAATAAAAGGTTCAACTGAACCTTGAGGTTGGCATTCACACTTAACCCCAGGGAACAGATGTTACAAAAGGCCACTGTCTCACTGTAAGTTTCCTGTTAATAGCAAAATACATGACTTTAAACTGTGTTTAGCCATTTCTAAATTTATAATTCTACACAGGGATATTTGGGCAAGGCTTAAATCAGAGTCGGGGTACACAAGCAGATTATCCAGGGCAGGTGGCAAAACAACAGAAACAGAGAACAGTCCAGAGTCAAACACAGAAAAACAAACACGAAATGAAAATGAAATGCTCAGAATTGAGATGCTGGTGCAATCACAATACTTTACAAGAGACTGGTATTTAACCCCCTATAGAGACATCAGAGCAAGTGGAAGATTCCAGAAAAACTGAGGCAAGGTTCCTCTCAGTGGGTTCACAAATGCTTAGTTGTTCGGTGATACCCTGAAGCTCACATTTCTAAAAAAAAAATGTTGAAGCACATTTTTTAAATATATGTTATATATATTTTTTAACAAACTGAATATTTGAAGTCTAAAAGTCTTCTCTAAAAATGTTCATAGCAGAAAACGGTATTTTATTCTAAAACTATTGTGGATTTGGGCATCCATCATGACATTCACTGTAAGAAAATACAGCAAGCGGAGTAAAAAAAAAACAGAGAAGTTGGAGTTGGAGCCTTATGCCTATATATATCAAAGAATCCATCCAGGTACCCATGTTAACACCATGTCATTGTAAACAATGCATGAAATGGCCCCAATAACAAGATTGGACTGTGGAAGCGTGCATACACTGATTACCAACAGAGGTTATGGCACCTAGATGCACTGTTGCCCTTTTTATCCCAATAGCACAATTCCTGACAGCTGTAAGGTATTTGAACAAAGGAAAAAGCCGGGTAATTCATACAAATCTTCTCCTACTGTGTGACTTTCTGCCCTTCGAAAATAAAAACCTTGATCAACGTCACTCACAGAACACCCCAAACACACCAAAAGGGAGCAGGATGGGCAGAGATAAAAAGAGACTGTTTTCTTTAAATGCTGAGAGCGACTTGGAATGAAGGGATGGAACCCTTCATTGCGAAGAGGATTTGCCCCTTCATTGCGAAGAGGAATTGCCCTTTAAAAATTGTTCAGGAGGAGATGATTTGCCTCTTGACCTTGCGGAAAATGGTTCTCACTGCTCAAGTCATGACGTTGACATTGACCGAGACAATGATGAGTCAGACAGTGAGCATGAGATTGACCCTACAAAGCCTCAAAGACTTTATCCAAAGATACGGAGACAGAAAGCAGTGGTGTTCACTTATGAAACTAGGCCAACCTTTGTTGGTTCAGAGGGACTGCTCAGTAGAGTTAAAGCAGTTACCTACCTCTGATGTTAATTTCTGGAGGCCTTGGAGCATAGTTGAGAGTTATTAGAGACTCCTGGGAAGAAACGGGTGAATATGCTTAATGTTCCTAAAATGTCAGAAGACATTTAGTTTGTAGGGGAGAGTGTGGCACTTGTGTCTTGGCAAGCCATGACAATGCTGGCCTTCTTAAAAAAAAAAAAAAAATGTGTAAGAGATTTATACCTTTCGTGGCAGCGGTGGTAATGTGACTAAACTTTTGTTTGTGTTTGCTTTCAATGGACTCATATATTTGCAGCGATGTACTATACCCAAACCACTAGGGGGAGCTCTCGCAAAGAGAGATCTGCTTAAATGCGTTAATCATAACTTAGCTTATGCAGAAACGAGCAGAGGACGGAAAGATTGAGAAGCTCCATTTCTAATCGCTGTATTGTTTATTTTCTATTTTTCTTTTCTTCAAGTAAGGTTAATCTTATATATATAACAAGTTAAAGTAGTCCATGAACAGTTTTCAGTGACACTATGATGTGTTAAGTGAGTTTTGAGTACAAGACAATGTGTGAATCATTCGTAAATCTGGTTTGAGTCGAAACCACAGTAATGACGTTAGTAAACGAACCAGATAATGGGTACTGTGAATAAGAACGAAATATCTGTTATAAAACATGTTTATCTTTGTTATTTTTATGCACGTAGTTGAACAAGGCAGTTAAGTGTAATGTAATTTCATTAACACGTGTAGTTTATTGGTGTCCGCTATTTTGAGTGACGGTAGAATGTGTTCTTAAGGTTAACGAAAACGCAAGGGAGGAAATACTGTTCATTTAGGGAACAAAAGAGTCGTGAAATGTGACACAGATGAATATGATCTTTGTCATGGTTAATTCATAGAATGTCATTTATGCTTTAACTGAGAATGTCGGTAATGCAGTTGAGTTCAAACTCAGTTTAAAATTGTTGTTGTGTTACAGAGCAAAATGTATGTTTCTATGCTTAATAGAAAATGCAAGTGAACGTTTACATTTAGTTAGTGAACAACAGAGAATGTTAAAGAAAATGCGTTAATCATAACCTAGCTTATGCAGAAACGAGCAGAGGACGGAAAGATTGAGAAGCTCTATTTCTAATCGCTGTATTGTTTATTTTCTATTTTTCTTTTTTCTTCAGCGCATTTTGATACTTCGCGCATCTTCTAATAAATGTGTTACACTGGAAAGACGTCTGTTCCTTTGCAGACCCGTAACACCATCTTTGCAGCGAGAATGATGGACTTATATTAATGATGGACCTATGTTTGCTAAATCACTCTCTTTCTTAATTTTTATGGCAAATTGGTTGATATTTGAGCTGCAAAGCTGCCTAAATCCTTTTTTTTTTTTTTGAGCTGGAACAGCAAGGAACAGCATTTTTTTTTTTTTTTGGCATGATGTGAAACAGTCAAAATGATCTTTCTCTCCCTTCCTCCATTAGTATTTTCTCTCTTTCTGCTTCTCTGTATATGTTGTAGCTGGAGCTAGAGTCCTTTGGGACGTACAGAAGTTGGGACACAGATGGGATGTTTTTCCTGACACTTGAAAGAAACACATCAAAGATGTATCCCATGCATGCTCACACTATCACCACCTCTTTTCTTCATGACATGCATTATTTACTTACAATAACACCAATTTCTTCTGCTGTGTGAGATTCATAAAACTAATTGACTGACTTCAAGAGGTCCTAAAACCATAATTGATCTGAACGGTTTTTTGACACATTGCTATGCGGTTGCTTGAGTACAGCTGAATTTTTTTTGACAAAGTTTGGGCTGGACTTACTTATACTTTTTTTTTATTGCCAGTAAGCTTTAGTTACAGCAAACCAGTGGTATTTTAGTATACTATTCTTATTAATTTTGTTCATAACTTGAAATAGATTTTATTTTCTGTTTTCCCTTTCGTTTACCTTGGTTTTAGTTTTTAATATAGTTTTTTTATCATGTTTTTATTTATTATAGTATATAAAGATTTAGTTGTTTTTCAAGTTAAACTAAACAAATGCTTTGGCAGCTGGCAGAAATAACTATAAATAATTGATATTTTTTATAAATTGATATATTGTTTATTTCATACATGGAGGGTTTCTCCATGTCTTAAAAACTAAGAGCACAGCAGAGAATCTTACATTTACAAAATAAAATAATATATATATATACTCAATATTTTTGTTTTCCAATATGAAAATCTAAACACATACACTTCACTCAAGATGCAAAAGACTGAATTAAATTCATTTAATTGGGAACAAAAATGTATTTTCTGCTTAAATGAAGTTTTTATGAGCCTATACTGGCAGAAAATATTCAGTCAAACTCATTCATTTTAATCCTTTAATAAGAAAACCTGATTTCTTATTTTGTGACACTGCCTTTCTGACTCAAACAGGACACAAAAACTAATGAAAACATCACTGGTCAGAGGGTACAGTTTTTGTAAAATGTAAACGACTCTATTGCAATCTAAGTTGCAAATAAGACATCTGCATTAAGAGAATATATTACAACATTTTAGCTTATCCCTTACATTTTATTGGTCTTAAAAGTTTTCCTTCCTTAAACCTGCAGAAATCCTGTACACTTCATTCATGGGAGCAACTGATCAGACAAAAATCTGGCACTCAAGAAAAACTCTATTTATCTATTTTTCTTCCATTTATCCTAAAAAAAAAACATGTTTTTGGCTTCTTTTAAAAGCCCATGTTTATTTTACAGATGAGATGAGCAAACACATAAAAGCTACAAAACCACAACTTTTGGGTCTTAAAGGATTGGCTCTTCTATCATTTCATGGCTTTATATTAAGCATGACTGTAGCTTTATTGATTTCATTCTCTGCTGTCGTAGTCTCCATCTCTCTCTCTCTCTCTCTCTCTCTCTGGGACGGGTGTGTGGGGTCGTCCTTCGGTCACTGCGCTTCACCAGGCTACACTGAGACTCAAAGCTGCAGAATATGCCAGTGTGCATTAGTGTAGGGCTGAACGGATAGAGAGAGTGAGGGAGAGCAGTATAAAACAAACAGGAGGATGAGAAACTCAAGGAGACTATGAGAGAGAGCGAACATCAGCGCACTTACATGAACCGGCTCAGAATGAGCCCTGCAAATGTGATTCATCAAATATGGATGCCCCTTGCGCGGATCTTTTTTGCTGCTTGCGCTCCTGTAAAGTTCATGGAACAGCCATCCATCAGTTCAGATTATTTTCACATTCAATTCAGTTTGAAATCGAAATGGATCCTGTTTGCTTTCTAAATGCATCTTTCTGGTCCTCCTGCGGTGGATTTGTTACATGCCTCTCAACATCACAACACTTTTAGAATTACATTTTCTTACACTTTTAGAATTTATGAATTAGAAAAACAGTAATGTTATAAAAAAAAAATATAAGAGGAAATTCTTTTTTAGTATACAATGAATAGGCTGCAGTGCTGATAATAAGGATTTTTAAACTAGTTTTTTAGTGTTTTTTGTTTTTAAGTTTTCATTTTTACATTTTGGTGCCTTTTGGATCTCGGTCTGTATACAACTCATTTTTAATCCATGTTTAAAAATGTATTAATATAAGTATAATATAAGTATACAAATATAATTTGCATTAAACACATTTAAAACTAAAGTTAACATATAAAGCGTTATTGGAAAGTGTTACTGTCACACTTGAGTCAGAGTCTCTCCTCAGGCATTTGTTTTTATTGGTGTTCTATCTGTGCCCTGGTGTCATAGCTCCTCCCACATCAGACCATCTACATCTTGATTGGTGTAGACAGCAGCCAATAGTACTGCTGGTAAGAGAAATCCATGATCTCATTTTCAAGGAAGCTTTAAGCCAGTTTCATCAGCCAACATTCGTCTGTAATTTAATCTCACTGCTCTCTGCTGGCCTGTGACCAGAGGCTTGTTCTCTTCCCTTTGCTCCCTTCAGCCGTCCAACAGGACTGATCCCAGATCAGAGATGAAGAGCACAAATGTCGTGTGCTCGGTACATGACCTCATGACAGCACAGAGAGGTGGCTCTCTTTCCAAAGATGTGACATAGTTTGAGGGCAGTAAAAGATGGAGTTAGGATCAGTTTCTATTGACAATTTGTCAGAATGACCCCTTCCTCTGCCTTTAGGCTCACAGCGGCCCAGAAAGGCTGCAGTTCAGTAGTTCACAATGTGTCTTTTTCATGTTAAATTATATGTAAAATTATTATTCTATGTAAAATTTAAGGATGCTAATCAAGTAAAAAATGTGAGCATGCCAAAAATTCTATGATATCGTGATTAATCAATAACATATATATATATATATATATATAGATATTCAAAGAAGTCTGTTCTACTCAATAAGGCTGTATTTATTTGATAAGGAATACAAGAAAAAAATAGTGAAATATTATTACAATTTATAAGAACTTATATATATTGCTATATATATATATATATATAGGCTATAAAGGCAATGTATTGCTGTGATGAAGAAACATTTCTGATTTCTGAAATGTCATTCAAATACATTAATTCAAATATAGACATAAGCATTGAATAGACAGAAAAGTAGCAGAAATCAGCATATTGTTTGTCTTATTTTTACATCATTTACATATTTTTATATTGTGTTCAGTTGTTTTTAATAATTAACACTAGCACTAATACACAGCCCTAATAAAAGTGAATCTGTTAGTAAGAGCTAAAGGAGATAAGTGCTTGGAAATTTGAATTATAAAGCAGCAATAATTAACACTGACTTTTAAATGAGACGAGTTGCAGACATGCAAATTCACTGATCATCATCATCAAGCATCGGACGCCTCTCAGCAGAAAGCATCGATCACAGAGAACCCACTGAGAAACAGAACGTGATCCATATCATCCCAAATCATGTCTTCTGCAGATTCAGAGAGATGCATTTGGATGCCATGGACAAAATCAATAATACAGATCAATCAAGCATGCAGTCACACAAAAGGCAAGTAAAAATGATTTTGGCAGATGATCTGGGCTTCGTATGTTCTCTAGCAGCTGTCAGGTTGCTCAACAGAAAATATTCTTTTATATGCACTAATGTGCACTTTGCATCTATAATGTCAAAAGCTTATCTATGGGCACTTGATAACCTCCCCACTTAAGGGCTATTTATTATTTGAGTTGGTCATATATGCACATATCCTGCAGAAATGCATGTCCAACCTTTTATCAGATGATGGGAGCTGACATGACGCTTAAAGCAGCGTCACATTCTTCATTAATGCCATCTAATTCTTCTGTAAATATTACTTACAACAAAGAAATGCAAACTAAAAACGTCTTCAGTCAGCTGAGCTTCTTCATCTTAATGTTTTTAATTTTTTTAATAAAATGACAAATTTTATGTGGCATTAGAAGCATTCTGTGAACATTTAAACTGTCAGTCATCTTATCTGGATTAAATCTGCATTTCATTTAATGTAATTTACTACTGTTTTAAGCGACTATGTGATACGTGTGTGTCAGGGTCTTAGCGTGCTTTTTTATTTACTTACATGCAATATTTATTTATTTGCATGCACTGATAAACTGTGCAAAATTATGACCGGTATCTGTAACATCAGCTGAAATGGAAGATCATTTTGAAGGCAGGATATTTTATTATATTTTAATGACAATGGATTTTATTTATTGCATAACATGCATTAATGAGTTGTTAAAAATTAAATCGGAATTGGTGACATCAGCTAAAAAAGCAGGAGCATGTTGCTATTTTTAGTAGTTGTTTGTTTGATTGATTAACTGAATGATTAATAACATGCACAAATAAATTGTGCAAAAATAGACCAGAACTGGTAACATAAGCCGAAATAGAAAGTCAATTTAAAAGTGGAGCATGATATTATATTTTGCAAAAAAATAAAATAAAATAAAATAATTGATGTTGATAAAAAAATGTGGAGGAGCGCTGACGCATGATTAACCACGACTGGAAACGTTATCCCTAATCAAACTAATTCCATCCCATCCAATCAAATTCTTTTCCTTGCCCTTAAATAAGCTTGCTTCCTTCCCTCCCATATCTCGTTACGCATCCCGCCTTCACCCCTTCTCGTGCAAAGTTATACCAGAAGTGGTTAGATACTGAATTCAAGTTACCAGTGAAAATAAAATGCATACATTGTCAGGATAATCACAATTATTATGTTAAGTTTCCATGAAGTACTACTCTGTGTAGTGAAACTGTTGTCTGTGTCTTGATTCCTGTTTTATCCTCAGCTCCACAGTTGAAGGACTACACCTGGCCGCTGCTGAAGGTCTGACAGACTGTACAGAGATGCCAGTGAGAAACAGGGCAGACATACATGCTCAAGACAAGAGAGGACACACGCCTCTCGATCTGGCTAGGATCTGGGGACACAGGCTCACTGCCAGGTATCAGATGCTACTGAATATGGAAATCCTAGCCAGGACGTGTCTACTACTGATGGTCACTGAATCTTAGAGGCTTCCCAGTGTGTGATTTAGGTTCATTCACAAAACACTGCATGACATTTCAAGTCATGGCAGGATGTTTGTGGAAACGAATATGGATGTTCTTGTGCAACAGGTTTCTGAAAGATGACATCTGGCGAAAAGATAAACAGCAAAGAATCTGGAAAAGCAAAGCGCTCCATGATCTCCAGCAGTTCCAGTGTTGCAGTGTGCTGGATCTGCCTCGCTTGGGTCACTCTTTAAAACCAGACGCCTCGCCCTGGACTGAGGTGGCCATGCACCTGGCAGAGGAGCTGAAGCCAGGAAACTATTAGGTTCACTACACACTCAGACAAAAAGGCACAAAAGGAATGACTCGGGTGGTAAGGCACTACAATGCAATATGTTAATGTACTAGTATGCACTCTTTAGGGGAAAATAGGGTACAAAGGTGTATCCTTTTCACCCCAGAAACAACTTTTGTACCTTTTTTTCAGTGTATCATCTATAGACACCAAAGTTATGTTTTAAATCGTCTCGTAAACTTCAGGTTGATAAAAGAAAGTCTGTACTCCATCGCAGCTTTTATTGACCAAGAGCTGTCTGACTGACATGTGAAGCAGCCAGTCGCAGTTTTTGTTCAGCGCCATCTTTAGCGGTGTGAAAATGTAAAAACTAACTTTTAGTCGTTTTTGAAAAGAAATCAATCATTTTAGTGACACTTATAATTTCTATTTCAAGATGTCATATTTCTGAAGGATCACGTGACACTAAAGACTGGAGTAATGATGCTGAAAATTCAACTTTGATCACAGAAATAAATTACATTTTAATATCTGTTCTAACAAAAAACTGTGATCATTTTGTAAAAAAAAAAACATCCTTGGTGAACACAAGGCTCAAAAACATGTAAAAACCATACAAACTACTGCTTAAAAGTTTTTTTTTCACCAATAATAAAGTAAAATGTAAAATTGTCCCGTTGTCTGCTAGTTTAGTGTAGATGAGACAGGAAGCTTTGGAATGTAAGCTCTAAGTCTACGGTTTCCAACACATTCTTGACAGAGTCGAAAGCTTTTCCAAAACAAATCTGAGCAAAGGCTAAAATTTGTGGAGTAGCTTTTAACTGCAACACGCCTCTGCATGCACATCATCAGGGAGCAGAGGACATGTATAAGGACAAAATTTCCCCCATATAGTTCCCCGATGCTGAAACATGAAGGTGTGAATGAAAGCTGAACTCTGAGTGAATGTGGTTTGGAGGCTGGAGGCGTCAAGGTCGAAACCGCAGTGACCCCGGGTCACGGCCCAAAACAACTCTGCTGTCGTCATCCGATCCAGACGACGCCCGGCTTCGTTTTTGACATGCGAGAAAAGAGCTGCCCTTTGACACTGACCTGGAAGCAGTTTTCTGTATGTCGACTTTAACCTCAGCCATTATGAAACACGCCACAAAATAGTTGATAACACCAGCAAAGGGCAACCTTCGTCCTCCTAAGTGATTCGCTCCCCAGACGAGAGCTTCCTGAAGTGAATGTGTGTGCTGACCTATCCTCAACCTCACACTCCAAGTGTAAGATCCGTCTGCCAGATAAAGAGGAGCACAAATGTGTCAGCTCAGACGGTGTTTGAGTCCCTCTGAGTCATTCGGACATTTTAGTAGAAATTCCTCACGTTTATTGCTTAAAGAAAATGAACATAATCTGCTTTTTGGTCAAATGAGCTGTATTCCACAACCCAAATATAATCAAATTACCATCAATCAACAATGTGTGTATAAATATATATAGTTTTAAGAAAACAAAGCTTACTTTATGAGCAATCATCTGCTCTTTCTTTATTTTATTGCTTAACTTTTGCTTAATTGCATAATTTTGCATAAACATTTTAAAATATTCATTTTTATGAAACCAAACCCTCATGAAGAGCATTAATATCTCATATAAATTTAAACCTTTTAAAATGTATATTTTTGAAGCCATGTAAATGACAAAAGTCTAATTATATTGAATAACATTTAAGCAAAAAACAATGTTCAAAGTGCTTAATCGGACATTATTAGGGGTTCGGGCATGTAGCGCTGAAACTTCAATGACCGAAAATGTACATATATTCACACAAACATTAAATCTTTATATAATTTGATAGATCTCCTCGTTCTGAACAACGTGTCAATCAAACCGTTCATTAATTATTCACAAAAATGTTAAAAACCTACTTTTGTAAAAAGTTTTTTTGCCCAATCTGGATCAAACCAATGCAGAACAATTCTCTGGACGCTCTAGATTAATAATTGACAGATGACAGATTAAGACGTGACAGATGAGTTTTACCAAGCATGCAAAGTTTCATATTTCATATTCGACAATATTGGTAGCACTGTAACCATTAAATAAGGTAAAGTAAATTAACTTAAATCGCTCATATATTCACTTATAAATCATATATGCATATAACACCATAGATCTCCTCCTTCTAAACAACTTTGCCTCTGGGATTAATGATGGCAATGAAACAGTTAATGTTGTGTAAGAAGTTGCAATTAATAACCAATAGTAACCACTTGAGTCCATCTTAAGACAAACAAAGCACTGACATGTTTTAAGATCAGTCAGTGCAAGTTGAGTTGAGATTAAACAGCTCAGATAAATTCTTTAAGAGAAGACGTGCAATGACCGTTACCTATCATTTATTTCAAATATCTAAAATTGCAATGCAATCTGTGAATGTCTGCCCATGCATGTGTCTGTTTGTATTAATATAATAGTTTAACCATTTCATATCTGTGTGTGTGTGTGCGCGCTTATTGTCCTTTTTTGATGTGTCGGCCATAAACCCAGGTGTCCCTCAACGGACTTGAAAATGCTCGAACCGTGGTAATTGCTTCTTGTAGCTAGATTTTGTTATTGTTTTTGGTCATTTTAGTATGATCTGATATGTTTCTGATCCTTATCTCATTTGTACATGACAATGCTTACCTTTCAAAAACTCATACAACTGAATTTTATTATATTTCTATACAGCACACAAATTAAGCAAAGCCAACACTATGGCTCGCATGACTGTAGTATATTTAAAGCAACATTTTACCCAAAAACTAGCTTTTCTTTGCTTATCACACCAACGTCTGATATAAAATGGGTTTATAAATCAACACAAACAATTTACTGAAAGAGACTCAACATCAGGTCATTATAAAAGTCTAACCATAAACGAACATTTGTAGTGTAAGATGTGGCGAAGAGCAAGTGCCCAGTAGATTCAGGGTAAAACATTTCTTTAAAATGTGAACAAATAATCCAGACATATCAATTCATTCATGAGCAAACAAACATTGGCTTTCAAAGTGATGCGATTAGAAGAAAATCAACAGGAGCCTCTAGAGAAGCTGAAGCCACTTCCACAATCATCCAGTACAGACACGTCAAAAAGATCAAGCCTTCACGAACGAAAGACTTCTCAAGTCCTTTCATGGCCAAGTAGAAATTAGCCGGCGACTCTGGATATGAATCATTGGACAGTAAGTTCATTCGATGGGTTTGTGTGCGTTTGTTCAGATCTGGTCCTCTCCCACGGCTACAGATTCAATCTCATTATTATTGTTCCTCCCACAAAAACATGCTGTCCACTGAAAGGGGCTGGTGGCCTGAACAAACCCTCCCAAACCCCTCTGTCTGATGCGCTTCATCAGTACATCTTCTGTCGGCTCGGCAAAACAGCCTCTTTCAGGAAGGAGAAGATGAGCAGGATGCCTGAGCGCTTGCCCCGCTTGCCTTTAGTGAAGTAGTTTGACACCACATCATCTGAAAACAGAGGAAATAATGGATAGAGCTTAGACTGGACCACTGTAAATGTTTAAATAGAAGTGGCTGATTTAAATTTCGATATTTACTACATTGTTAAATGTGCTTTTTATTAAATTACAATTTTTTTGTTGTTTATTCATTCACTGATTCTTAAACTAAAAAAAATGCATATATTTACATTTTTTATTTTTTAAAGGTATATTAATTACAAAAAAGCAAATGTATTTTTAATAAAAATATGTTTTGTGTTTGTGTGTTTTTTTTTTAAAGTAATTAATCTTAATTGAACAAAATTCAAAGTAATATGCATAACTGAATTTTTAAACATTGCAAATTATCAAAAATTTGTTTATTATTATTTATTTAATTATTTATTTTTATTAAAACATTACATTTATTTATAAATTCACTCAGCCTGAAAATAATGTTAAAAAAATGTGTTTCTGTATATTTTTAAGGTACATAAAATTACGAAAACAGAAAATGTATTTTAGTAAATTATTTATATTTTATTACTTTATTTTGTATTTAATTATACTGTAAAACAATATCCAAGTGCCCATTTTAATATTTTTGAATGTATATACTAAATATATTAATATAGAAATTACTTTTTTTTTTAAGTATTTATTTATGTAATTGCACTTAAAACAATGTTTGTAAAGTAAAATGCATATTTAAATATATATTCAGGGCTTATATTTTACAAAAAATATTTTAAGTAAATTTAAAAGAAAAATCTATTTATAATCAATTTGTACATTTCATTAAAAAAAGTGCAAGTTTCTTTCTAATAAAGCACATTTTTCAATTATTGTATTATATTTTCCTTGATCCTACTACTTTTTGGACTGTAAAATCAACAATTCTTGAACATTCACACAGACTTCTACTGTTTCAATGCATGCACCGCTAAATCACTCACCCCTGTAGGTACAGTACATAAGTATAGTTTTCATAAGTCATACAGACTGTAGGAAACCCCATTTGTTCGGGTCAGACTCACCTCCCTGCTGGATAGTGGATGGGAGAACATTCTCCCCAGCAGAGAGAGAAACGAAGAATGAGAACGGAATCACCCACAGACATACAGTGAAGTACGCAAGAACCTGAAAACACACACACATTACACTTTGACAACATTCATGCAGCATTTATGTTGTTTCAGTCTGAAAAAAAAAAAAGAGCGTACCTCAGAGAAAGGATAGTACTCCTCTGCAAAATACTGGAAGGCCATATAGTGGTTTAACACAACCAGTACTGCAAAAGAGATCAAAGATAGTGAGAGGAGAACAAGCACGGAGATCATAGTAAAGTCCTCCTCATCACGCACCACATGACAGGATGAAGTTTGGCGAGGTCAGCATGATGTATGGAAACGTCTGCAGCAGACCGAAGTAAACCAGGTTAGTGAAGAGACCCACTCCGACCATGAGCGTGGGGAAGCCCTCGAACAGATAGAGACCCACCAGCACCGCTGTAGAGAACTGAGAGTAGGAGACAGATGAGACAACATCACTAAACACTGAGCAAATGCATGTGATTCTGATTTCAAGATTAAACCGTTTACATTTGTGTGCAGTATGACTCAGTCTGAGTTCCTCCAAAATTAGTTTATGTAAGCATGACTAATTATGTATGTCAAGCAATCATAAGCATGCCTAAATGAAGTTTATTACGAAGGTAATACTCACCATAATCATATATTTTATAATGCGGCTGGTGGCGACTGTGTACTCCTCTATTAACTCCGCCAGGTAATACAGGCCTGCAGCTGTGAAGACAAATAGCAGACGAGTAAAAAATACAAACAGACCATATATGCAATACTTCACTCAAAGGCTTTATGTATTATGCATTATAAAAGGCATTCATAATGTACATTATAATTATAACGCATTATATTTTATTGATAAATAATTGCAATTAAAGTGAAAGTGCAATATAATATTTACATCTGAAAACATGCTTTTTAATGCATTACACTTTCGAGAGTTAAAAATTATCATATATTTTAGCATCATTCATGAGATCCTACATTGCATTATGAGGCATTATTATCTATCGAGTAACCACAGGTGTATAAATACTGTTGGTTTTTATCAGGTTGCCAAATTCACCATTATTAATAAATCTGCCTACGCCATATGCCAGCCACTAAAAGCGAGTTATTATGCAAATATTATTCATTTGCAAAAGACAATAGAGTTCATTTACAGATGAAGTGTCATGACATGGATACAACTTTTCCCGAATTAATATTATGTAAATGGGCGGAGCGATTAGCAAGCAATACAATCCTGTAATCTGCAACACCACAATGTGAAATATAAAAATAAATGCAAGCCAGAAACACAAGAGTATAATTATGTGAAATTATATTAACCAGAGAAATATGAGACGTGATTTGTTTTAGCTGAGTTAAAACAAACTGCCATTTTTTGCCATAGGCTAGTATTAATTGATAATAAACTGATATTTTATACATAATAAGTCACATAAATGGTGGGATTTCTTTGGTCGCGTCAGCAAAAGGTGTTAGCGGCTAACAGCGGCGACATAAAACTCACCGATAGCGAGAGTAACGAAACATATCTGCACCACCAGCGACAACCAGCTGAGTAAATAAATAAACCACATCTTTTTAAAGGGGTTAGTCGAATAAATACAGGGATAATAAACAATAAAGGAGACGCGTGTCTCCGCTGCTAGGCTAACAAATGAAGTGGTCAAAGTTTCTTCTGCGGCTTCCTCAGACGTAGCGCGCAGCTGAAGTGTGAGTCTGGTCACAAACAGCGCCACTCAGGCTGGAGGCGGTATCGCAGCGGTGAAATTCTGTAGAATTCTGTAGCAATTCTATAAATATGAATAAAAATAGTCTAGACAGATTACAGGTGCATTTATAAATTAAATTAAATTAAATTAAATTAGGAGAAATATGTAGGCCAAGAAATTCTAGAAGTATTATTATTATAAAATTTTTTGTAAAATATTAATAATGTTGAATATTAGGCTAATAGTAAATTAAACACACATACACAAATAAAAAATAAAATAACGATGTAATTCTAAAAATATTAATCAAACAAGAACATGTCTAAATAGATTCCAGCTTAAATAATCAGCCAATTAGTTGCATTTATAAAATAAAATAAAGTAATTATAAATTAAAATTATAATTCATTTTTTTCCCCACATGAAACAAATTCAGTCACGTGTATAAACAGGCAAGAAGACATTCAGAAAAAAAGGGGCTTTCTGAGGACCTCACACATTTAGATTTTTTTTCACAAGCTCTACACTTGTTGGGTCATGCATATTACATCCACATCTACACATCTCTTCTCCTTCTGCCTCACACAAACACCTAAATTAGACACCTTTCAGTTTCCGGGGAAAAACATGAATTCTTTATAGTGTTTGTTAGATGAAAAGCTCTCTTGGATGAGAGGAATCCTTACAGAATGAAATGCTTTTTAAAAGGAGAAAGGCAAAAGTGAGTGAGAGTGGAAAATAATTGTACTCCATTTAAAATGCTTTTATCAAAGAATAGGAGTATGGAGGTGTTAGGAGAAAAGGCTGCCCTTTTCATTCCAGGTATTTCCAGACGGACGGATACACTCACCTAAAGGCTTTGACACTTACAGCATATACAGCGACTTATTCTGATACGTACCTAATATGGCTGCCTTTGTACTGTTTTTATTTTTAAAAGTAATAAAAATCAATACCAATTTATTTACATTATGTTAAAAAATAAATTACCAAAAACATTTTTAAAGTCTTTTAGGTTAAGTACACTGCTAAAAAAAAAGAAAGAAAGAAATAAAAAACACTTAAACAACACAATGTTACTCCAAGTCAATCACACTTCTGTGAAATAACTTAGGAAGCAACACTGACTGAAAATCAGTTTCTCATGAATAGACAACAGGTGGAAATTATAGGCAATTAGCAAGACACCCCCAATAAAGGAGTGCTTCTGCAGGTGATGACCACAGATCACTTCTCAGTTCCTATGTTTCTGGCTGATGTTTTATCACTTTTGAATGCTGGCAGTGCTTTCACTCGAGTAGTAGCATGAGACAAGTGGCTCAGGTAGTGCATCTCATCCAGGATGGCACATCAATGCGAGCTGTGGCAAGAAGGTTTGCTGTGTCTGTCAGCGTAGTGTCCAGAGCATGTAGGCTCTACCAGGAGACAGGCCAGTACATCAGGAGACGTGGAGGAGGCCGTAGGAGGGCAACAACCCAGCAGCAGGACTGCTACCTCCTCCTTTGTGCGAGGAGGAACAGGAGGAGCACTGCCAGAGCCCTGCAAAATGACCTCCAGCAGGCCACAAATGTGCATGTGTCTCCTCAAACAGTCAGAAACAGACTCCATGAGGGTGGTACGAGGACCCAACGTCCACAGGTGGGGGTTGTGCTTACACCTCAACAACATGCAGGACGTTTGGCATTTAACAGAGAACACCAAGATTGGCAAATTCACCACTGGCGCCCTGTGCTCTTCTCAGATGAAAGCAGGTTCACACTGAGTACATGTGACCAACGTGACAGTGTCTGGAGACGCCGTGGAAAACGTTCTGCTGCCTGCAACATCCTCCAGCATGACCGGTTTGGCAGTGGGTCAGTAATGGTGTGGGGTGGCATTTGCTCGCCAGAGGTAGCCTGACTGCCATTAGGTACCGTGATGAGGATGCTTTAGTCCAGGTCTGGCAGGAGATCCCTCGTGAGACCATCGGCCACCTCATCAGGAGCATGCCCAGGCGTTGTAGGGAGGTCATACAGGCACGTGGAGGCCACACACTACTGAGCCTCATTTTGACTTTATCAGCACATTCAACTACGTAAAGTATTTAATAAAAATATTTCATTAATTCAGATCTAGGATGTGTTATTTTAGTGTTTTCTTTATTTTTTTAAGCAGTGTATATATATTATATATACACACACACACATACATGTACATACACACACATACATACATATATATATTTAATCATTAAGAAATACTCTCACATGCATTCAAGTTCAAGCATTCAAATACTGTATAAATTATTTAAGCAATTTAAAATGAGGTAATACAAATCTTGAGAAGAAAACACATAAATTATATATATATATATAAATAAATATATAAAAGACATATTTTAAGGTCATATATAATATTTTGAGGAAAATGTCATTGTACCTCTGTATCATTGTGCAAGTGGCACCACATCACATTTAGCATCTTACCATACTGTGAATAATTTTGCACCTTTAAAAAACTTTTTGGACATAATCATTAAGAAGCATACAAGAACGCGTTCAAGTTGTACAGAAATCAAGCTATTAATTTTAACTTCAGGATTACACCACAATATTTTTATCAAGCTAAATATTACATTAAGATCTTTAAAACTGGCATGAGTGTAAAGAGAGTAAAAGATTTCAATGAAAACAACATGTTTTTAATTGTCAAAATGCATCTGCATACTCCAGGTCACACGGTTAGTCATTTTAACTATCTAACTATCTCCATAAACTTCCAGCTGACACTTGTTTTGTTCTGACTGACAGGTCAAAGTTCACTCCAACGAGCTCTGAAAATAGAAAGTCCTGCACATTTTTAGCACCTCCATTCAAGCACTTCGGAGAGGCGTCAGATTTTTGCACCCCGACAGGACATTAGTCGCGAGGGCAGGGGAGGCTAGACAAGAACATATGGTCCCGTCGGCAGGGCACAGAGGGTGTGCGTTCGTTCATCAATAAGAGCTTTCATTTCTCCCTTCCTCTCCTTCATAGCCAATTACGGTTTATCAGCGTTCCGATAAAAATAGAAGATAAAATGACGCTTCTAATGGATGAACCACAAACTGTGGACCAGCTCTAACCCCCAGCACCCGAGTCCCGCCTGCCCTTCCTCATGTCTAATGACTGTTCATTACCGCACAGAACAAGATGAACATTTTCCAGTTCATTAAAGATACGTTCTATGTGTTTTTCCACTCTTTTTTCCACCCCTTCCCCTTTCCTCCGACACTCTTTCACTCTATTGCTCACCCTCTCCCTCAAACTGACATAATCCTTGAGATTCGTTCTGGGGAGTCTTAATTACACGATAATGGATAACGGTTATTAAATGCGGGCGACAGTAATGAAGCTCTATTCATTTGCGGCGGAGCGGGGGGACACTGCCGGAGAGCGTGGGAGTAAAATAGCTCCGGCGTCGCAGATTAATAGGTGAAATTATCATTCAATTTCAGAAACCTCATACGCAATTCATAGGAACAAGGGGAGATTAAGGAATGAGCGCGGCGACAAAAGCAATGCATTTTAATAACGATCCCTATCAGAGCCGCTGACAATTGGGTACAGTAATCGGCTTAATGTGAAATGGCTATTTAAGCATACAGTCGCTGGCCTGCTCTGTGTGTGTGTGTGTGTGTATTTGGACATCTGGATGCGGAGCACAGAAAGGATAAGCAATGGCGCCACGCTGTGGGCAAAAGATCAAACTTGCTAAGGCAAGCGTCACTGTTAGTACTGATCATAACAGGAGATCAGATTTAACTGGTTATCTTGTGCAGGTAGTCCCTGCTGGTGAATGTTGTTACTACACAGACACTCAAACAGTATTTTCTGACTAAAGAGAAGAAAAAAAAAAGGTAAAATAAATAAATAAATCCCACAATTAAATGTGCTAAATAATTTGTTACATAATTATTTAAGTTGAATAAATACTAAATAAATGTATTTATAATAAGTAAAACTTTAATTACACAATAACAGATAATTTGATCATTTTAACAATTAAATGTTGCATAATTTATTACATAACAATTACATATATTAAAAGAAATAAATACTTCAATAACCTAATAATTACAATAACTATATCCTTAATAAAAAATATAAATGCGATGAAAAAACTTTTTTATTTTTTAATTTCTGAATTACAATTAATATTTATATATTTTTAAAAGACAATGTTAAAAAGATCAGGTTGACACGACTGTCCTTATATAATATGTGGAGGTAATATAAATGACCTATATAATAATAATAATAATAATAATAAAACAAAATGCTTATGGTACAAGACATGAGACAGATGTATATTTTACATCTCTGTACATATTAACACCCTGTTAAGAAATGGTTTTTTGATAATGAAAATAATCATGTAAAATAATCTAGAATTTTTTATGATTTCTAAGGCTGCACAACTGCAAGCAGTATCCTACAAAAATACCCTTTCGGCGATTTAAAACTAAATTGCACTTCTGATTTCTGTGCTTAATGTTCTCACCTGCCATCATGGACACCAGACTGGCCTTGTAGACGTTTGTGAAAGTTCCCAGCTCTCCCACTGCCAGGATGGTCTTCATATGGGCGTCACCACAGGCCTCTCTGAACTGCCGGATCTCCTCGTAGAGAGCTGAGGAGACAAAAATAAACTCTCATTCAGTTGTATGTTCACCTACTATCAAACTAGAACTGATGAAAAGCATACTGAGTGAGGGTTATGGCCAATGTTAGCTGCTCAGTCTGAAAAAGACCAGCATAAACCAAAAGGAACAGCATTTTTAAAAACGTTTTTTGATATCTGAATTCACCTGTCCACTGTCCAGTGATTGCCAAAGTCCGGTTTATGACAATATCTATCTCTGTAGCGCCATCCTCTACAGCCATCTGTACCTCCGCTAGACGGGTCTTCAACGGTGTCTGTCCAGCAGGGAAACCCGTGGCCACTGAAGCAGAGAGTGAGAAAAAGAGAGCATGAGGTGAGACAATGCAGTTGCACCCTCTCTGGGAAGATGTTTGAAGAAGGAATGAAACGTGTTTTAAGATAAGCAGCTTCAAACGTCTTACCAGATGCAACAGGAAGACTACAGTTGGCTGCTTTGAGAGACTTCACGGCATCAGCCACCCGTGATGGGTACACACATACTGCTGCAGTTGTGATTCCTGAAATAATGCATGCACACACGCACACACACACACAGTTAAAATCAGCGAGAACTAAAACGAATTTAATGTAAAGACACATTGCTTTCTGCCCTGTCAACTGGCAGAAAATAAGTTTGGTCACTGATCTCTTTTAAGGGGCAGTTGTGGCCTAATCGACAGAGAGTCAGCCCTGTAACCCGAAGGTTGTGGGTTCGAGTCTCAGGTCCGGCAGGGATTGTGGGTGATGTTAGTGAATAACCAGCGCTCTCTCCACCTTCAATACCATGACTGAGGTGAGAAACTTCTGTGAAAAGAGCTTTGTCTCCCTCTTGTGTGCGGATTGTTACTGACAGCCACGAATAAAATATAAAATATAATATACACATATTTATTAGTACCTTTAATAAAATGAAAAAACATAAATAAAATTACTCTTAACATTTAATTGAAATGTAAGTCTTTTGTGATGTTATAAATCTCTTCTGTTATTATGATCTAAATACATTTACCGGTAATTTGTTTGATAGGTTTAAATGGTTTTAATTTTTATGTTTTAAATGATTGCAAACTGCAATCTTAGTAACAGAAAATAACAGAGAGAAGTGGAATCAGTTATTCAAGTGCACCAAGAGGAATGATGCAATATATAAAGCAATCCTTCAGACAGAGGCACCTTTGTCGTGCATGTCCATGGTCTTCAGCAGATCATGACGGATCGGTTGTGTGGCCTTCATACAGAGACGATGGACATTGGAGGGTGTATCATCACCAGCGAGTGTTGTCAGATCAATACATGTGGCAGCCTTCAGCAGCCAGGCAGCCTACAATAACAATGCATGTCACTAAAGGTGTATCTGAGCTGGCATAAAGCAAAATCAAAAATACAAACTGTTTACCTGCCACTGTTTTTTAGCCACTTTGCGTCCCTGGATCTGCTGAGCTCGTTTAAGAACAGCCTGAGTGTTGACTCTGACTTTCGACACCCATTCAAGATCTAAAGTAAAGCAGGAATGAATAATAAAAGAGGATTTAAAGTCAGTTTTGTCTTGTTGTTTCCCTCTGCTCAATAGGAGTCATGGGGCACATAAGTCATGTGAGATTCATTAAATGCATTTCAGCCGTAAATGGCATCAAATCAATAGCATATATGGAAGAAAGAAAGAAATCCAGAACAAGATTTAAAATGAGTTACAAAGGCAGGCTGAAGGTTGAATTTGGGAGTTTGGTCATATGGAGTTAAAAATTAACTAACGTACACATAACACCAAGAATATACTTTGCACTTTAAATGTTTATTGTTAGACGTATAGACCAAATTACACCACTTACACAAATAAAACAACTTTTTTGTTTTCTGCAGTTCAAATGCTCACACTATCACGTGGAAGAAATAGCGGTAGACTAATGTGAAACCTTTGATTCGTTTGTAGAAAATTATAAAACGATAGAAATGAATAATAAAGTAAGCTCACCAAGATCCATCCCTGGATTTCTAGCTGACATGATGAAGAATAACTTACTGAATGAAATAAATTGAAATAATCGAGTGCTTTTGGCAAATAATATCACCGCACACTGACAGTTGTAAGATATTAAGCGTCTTCCGGGATTGCTCGTCACTGATACGTCGCCGTAGAACTCTTTCAGCCAATCATTTCACAAGAACGCAAGGCGTAGAATGATGACGTTTTGTATTTACTAATGAAGCAGTAGGATTTATTTTTGAAAAGAGATATTTTATTTAACTTTTTTTAACGGAAAGAAAGAGTCAATAAACAAGACTCAATGTCAGATAAACGAGTATCTGACACTGTCTTTCCTGTGTGCGAAAATATATGCATAATTAAGTATATAACATAGTTGAATCACATAAAGTTCTTGATGTGCTGTTTTCACACAATACTTCCATGACTTACCCATGCAAGTTGAAATTAACTTTAAATGTTTGATTTATACATAATGTATTAAAAGTGAATAAGATGTAAGACATGAAATCAAACATGCATTTGAACTTGAATGAACAAACAAACAAAATGTTACCGTTCTGTCTGGTTTATTGTTAGACAACCATCTTACTGAGCATTTGAAATAAAACGTTTTATGAGCTTTTGAAACCATGTGGCTTAGAAAAAAAATTCAATTATGGCAACAATAACAATGCAATGACCATGGAAAGCATAATGAGATTTTAGACAACTGTTAAGATTTTAAGCAACGTAACATTGCTTTGGCTCTAATAGATAGAAACTCTGTGATTTACATTATATTAACACCATGGGGAGTTAAAAAAAACCCTGCATAATATGTTTGTACCTTAACAAATTTGCTCGTAGGTTATGAGATAAATACATAAAAAAAGTTACAACTTCAATTACAAATCTGATCTACATACAATAATATTTCCTTGTGTAGGTATAGTAAAAACGGTACTTTAGATTTTATCATTCTTTTAAACAATTGTTAGTTACATATGATTTAAGAGTGATGGTTCTCTAAGGATGTCTGGCAGCAGATAAAAGCTCTTCAAAAGAGCCATAATATATAATAGTATCTTGTTACTCTTGGAATTCTTTTTCTTGGATATCATTCATAATGAATCTTTATGTAAACATTAAATCTTGCTCATCCAATCCTTCTGAAAAAACAAACAAAAAAAAAACAAAAAACAATTACGTTCTTTCCAGCTTTGGCATGTTTTGGCACTGACCACCCTAAGGCTGTTCCATGTGAGAATGAGAATTGTATGGGAAGAGCTGCCTGCCGGATTTGGGGCTAGGACTGGTAATGGACAGAAGCTTCAGCCTTGAGCTGCCCAGCGGAGACTCTTCTGAAGTGGTTTGCTGGAGAGGAGATGATAGAATGTTATGCACATTCAGCCAAAGATCTTTAGTATAGAAATTACATTTCCAATAATTTCACATGGACATTTTGAAAATAAGTCACAATGAATTTTATCATCTTAAACATAAAGATCGACACACCATCCCATTAAAGTGCTTATTTCTGCACATTCAGTGGAGTTTCTTGATATTACATGAACAACTTTTTGCACTTTTTATTTCATTGCTTTGCTGCATTTCATTTCATTTAATTTACATTCTAATTTATTAGTGCAAATACATATTTCCTCATCATTGCACAATTATAATGCCACTGCACCAATGTGCAAAGCTTATAGAGAACCTTATCTATCAAACAATCAGTAAAATTACATATTTTTTTTTACATTGTGGCACATTTTCTGTCGATCATTTCTAGATTTTCTAGTGCATCCATTACCTTTGGTTGTTTAGTTGGTGTACTGCAGATGTCCACAGGAATTAACCGTTTAGAGCCGCTACTACATTCATTCGAGGGAGAGCTGACTGTGTTTTCAGCACGATTTAATAATTCGGATGCATTTTCTTTCTGCACTTTGCTTGGCTCATCGCAACTGTCCATTGGGGACCAAGAGTAGCTTTGACTGAAAGCTACTTCATCCTGTAAAGAGATGTTGGATGTTTGAGGGCTTTGTTTATTTTCCTCTTCGTAGAGGTTGCGTACACATGAAGGACTCGAAAGCTTCGAGTGATGGCGACTAGGGGTCTTCGAGGCCACTGGTGTGGACTGTGAAGGCCAGGAGGCCAGAAAGCTGCACAGTTGTGTGTTACGAGGGATGATCCATCTCTTGATGGTTTCTTCTAGATAACCCTCTCTTCCCACCACATACACACGCTTCTGACCGCGTGTTACCGCAGTGTATACGTGCTGCCAGTTTTGAATTTTGCTGTTTCCAAGAACATACACAATAGTTTCGGCCTCTGAGCCCTAAAGTGAGAAAACAAATTAGCTGCATGAAACGAGACAAATTCTGATGTCAAGTGTGAACAGGACTGTAAATGAACAAAAAGCGTCAATACCTGAAAGGTGTGAATGGTTCTTGCCCAAGCATGGCGCAATTTGCACTCTTTTTGTAGCTCTTTGTAGCTGCATTTCACCACACGTTCATTGTCATCATCTAGTGTCAGGTAGCGAATCATTTTATGTCCTCTTTCCTCAGGCGTAGTCGTATCCTGTGATTGATACAGAAGAATGACAAGGGTTAATTTAAATGAGGTTAAGTTAAATGAATCAATAATTACTCATTTCTTTACTCAAAACCAAGCATTTAAGAAGACTCTTTCCATTTCTCAAGCAATAATTTTGGGATGATTAAATGAAAAAATACATAAATTGCTAAATCAAACATCAGTACATCTGTAATGAAGAAAATTTCCCCATTGCACAGTCGCTCGTTGTACTCTTTCATCTGTTTATTTTGAGCCGGATTTCTGCCATTATCATGGGAAGATCGAGCGCCATGTTGAACAGCTCTGGCAGTATGGCAGGAAGTCACTTTTTTCTTCATATGGTCTGTGACGTAGCCATTCCTAGTGCAGCAAACTTTATCCTTTGGTTGAAAATTCCATTTTTTTTTGCAATTCCTGAAATGAATAAAAATTAATATTAACATCAAAATATTTGGCTAATGTAATCTATAAAACTGTGAAAAATTTAAAATGTTTAGTTCTAAGAACACAAACTTGTTATATTTACACACTTTGTAGTATGCGTAGAATAATGTATGCAACACAGCTCATTGATCAAATCGCAGTGTTTCCTGTGAACAATAAGAACAGTAAATTTAGCTTCAAGATTAGCTGAAAAAGTCTATCGGCTCAGCATAGAGCAACCAATCGTAATCTTACCTTGTGAAAGCCACAAACTGGGACAATTTAGGATCCTCCAGTCCAGGACCTTCCCTGAGTAAGAATTTAATGGCATCCTGGAGGTCTGTGCAGCAAAATACAATTGAACAATTTTCAATTAAAGACTTTTTAGTCAATCATAGTAATTATGTAGAATTTCACAGCATTCAATAATGTTAGGCAGGACCTTTAGCTACTAGTCTCTCTTCTTTTTTGCCATTTCAGCAATGTAGTTGAATACTTATGAGTTGCACTGAGGTGCTTGTGGCAAATGAAATATACAGAAGGCGTCTGTGTAACTTCTAGGTTGACTGATCTTATCCCAAGGTGTCAAATGTGTCACAGATTACTGGAAGTGTTTTCAGGAGCTATTCATTGAAAACATCCCAGACATACAGGAACCAGAATGTGATACTTTTATTATTCTGGCTGTCAGGTTCACACATTTACTGCAAAATCAATTGGTGTGCGTCTGAGGCAAAGTCACACTGTAAATACCACACATCATTCTACAGTTCCAGCTTATGATAATAAAGTCTTATAAAAAGAAAAAAAACCTCTAAAATCTGTTCACATATTTCATAACTGCTCACTTACCAAATTCATCCTTGTCATCACGGATTTTGACAAAAATGAACCTTTTGTCAGATGACACTTTGGAAGGTTTCTTCATGTTTACAGTGGCATCAAACTCCAGAGGACTGTAACGTTCCTTTTTACCCATCTCCGAGATTCTGAAATATTATGGAAATACAGTATGATTAATACATTAATAAAGGTTCATTGTTTAAATTACATACACACAATAATTTGTAGACCACAAGGGAGCTAAAATTAGGAAGTTTGCGTAAATTTATATATCCCCATAAAACATTTAAGAATACAAACTATCTGCTCACAGTCCAGCGTTTTTGACAATCAGCTCAGATTCGGCACGATGGTTGGTCCGCATCTCAATGGCCCAGCAGACCTTCCTGAGACCTGTAAACAAATCACACAGTGCGTTTCCAGGCTCGATGCTGGGCAACTGTCTCACATCTCCTGCAGACACAATGAAAATAGTTTTATTTGTTTAATAGTAATAAAATTCATCATAAATTAGCGAAAATAGCATTCATTCAATACGCCTTTACCTAAAAGGATGAACTTCTGGAGTTCTGCATGTTGGGTAAGCATGCTGAGAATGGAGTGGAGGATCTGAACAGACACCAGGCTCCCCTCGTCAACCACCAGCACCCGAACCTTTGAGAACTTCCATGCCTGAGGATTTCCACTTTGGTCTTTTTCTGTCTTCATAAAACTCCATAAAACCTAAAAGGCATATAATGCTGTGAAATTCTATGTAATGTAAAGTTGTTATGTTTAAGTTAGTAAAGTTATATTGTTAGCTTGCATTACGGCATATTATGTAATGAATGTAAAGTTTAAGATATGTAATATTGTTAAAATGTTACCCAGCTGTGAAATACAATGTTGTATACATGATATTATACAGTGTACATATGTTATTTGCGTGTATATTTTTATGTAGTGTACAATTGTTTAAGTAACACAATGTTATCAAATGTAGCAGAAGTGTAAGCTTTGATATGTAACGTCATCTGTTATATACACGGTTATTAAATTGTATCTACCGTATTTTTATGTTTTCATTCAATTTAACATTTTTAAGTTATGTAATGTAATATTAGGAAACGTAACGACTGTACCTGGTGCATAGTATAAGCAGTGAACCCGGTTCTCTTTTTAAGAAGTGAAGCAGCTCTTCCTGTAGGAGCAGTGAGGAGAACCTCTACAGGCTTTTCATCACTGTCATGCCCTTCATTATCTTCTTTCTCCTCGTGATTGTCTGACAGCAGCCCATTACTGGAGCCCTGAGAGTCATTCTGAAAGTCTTTACAGGCCTTCAGCACCTCTTCTCTGTCACTTTTCTGTTGCTCCATGGCCGCCTTAAACACCAGGCTGACCACTGTGGTCTTCCCACAACCACCCTTCCCACTGATCACCGTCACCGGGTTGGCACATATCATTTCTGCTGCTCGCACCTGATCTGGGTCTAACTCTATAGTAGACGAATCAATGTCGGAGTCATTTGAGGAGTCTGGGTCTGAAGTTACACTTTCCTCTTTAATGGTGAGCTTTGTAATTTCATAGGCCTGTGGAGAATCACATGTCGTCACTTCTCCATTGTGGTGGACCATGCTTGAAGTAGCATGTTGGGGTAAAGCAAGATCCACCTGCTCAACCTCCTGAACAATGTCACTATGTGCTTCTGAGGCTGGTGTTTTTGCGTCAGCCTTAGATTGCCTCAAACTCGTCATACTGTGTCTTTCACAGGCTTTCGCCCTTAATCTATCCAGTTGAGCTTTGCGAAGAACTTCTCTCACGTCCAAGTGGATTTTCCAGGGGTCTCCCTCAACCAGGCCTCTCAAGCATTCAGCAATGCCTTTCTCGTAGTCAAATAGGTTCCGAAGTGCCACCTTCTTGTTTTCCTGTTTAAGCACCCCCTGCTTCACAAGAAAATGTAAAGCATAAAGCGCACTATCATGTTCCGTCTGTTTAAATTTTTTGTTTACCAGGAACGTACGATCGGCGTATGTGCTGCCAGTGGCTCTGCAGTGTCTTTTCAGTTCTGTATACAACACCAAGGCATTGCGTTGCAGCTCCGGGAAACTCTCAAATAAATCACAGAGCTTGAATGCCTCCATTTGCGCTTCACATCGGACCAGATGTAATTCTTTAAACATGATCTGTTGAAAAAATAATGTAAAAAATATTCTTATAACCAATACAAAATAACAAAGGAAATAAAAAGAGCTTAAGATTTAAAACGAAAAAACTAGAGAGGCAAACTTACATAACTGAAGCCCAGCTTCCATGCATCAGTTTTAATGAGCTCCTCAAGTTTGGCCAATACACTTGTATTGTTTCGTTCTTGTGTAGTAGAATCATTACGTTCAGAAGTTTCTGGGCAGTGCTCCATCGTTCCTTTATTTATTATGTTTATGAACTGGCGTGGCAGCAATGTTGGTAAGTATTTCATGATTTCAGGGTACAAGCTGGCAACCTTCACATGTGTCCAAGCAGCTGTTTCGTTTAAAGAACAAGGATGTGATTATGATTTCAGTATCCGGTTTTCATATTCATCTTATGTATTTAGGGTTAAGATATCAAGGAAGTCAACTCAGATTGGGGTTTCTGTCTTTGTTTTATGATAAAACATCTATTCGACTAAATTATATTCTACTAAAATTGTTTTATTTTAATTTAAAAAATTACATAAATAAATACGGTATATGTTTTCCAACCTGAGCATTTGACTTTGGACTTGAGCTGTTGAGCCACGGCTTTATTCTCAGGAGATGAATCTTGGAAATCTTGCAGGACATTCAGCAAATTGACAAGCTCCACATGTATGTTGCTGGGCAACTGCTCCATAAACATGTTAACAAAGTCAGGTTCTGCCCCACATGCTTTAAGGAAGAGAGACATGTGTGACCGGCCCTCTGACCCCAGATTAGTACGGAGCCTGTAGGAGAGATAGCCTTTGAGGAAATTTTTGTGCCTGCCTTGACTAATTTTACAGGTGACCTCCCACCAGGGGTCACGGAGGGGAAAACGGCCATCAACCCAATACGTCTCATTACCGGCCATCAGTTCCACTGCAAAAGAAGATGATAAGACATGGATAAAGCCTTTTGGTCCTTAAATAAAAACTATGTATACAAACAAAAATAATACAAGCCAATGCACAAATAAGCTTCTGTATATTTCTTCACACTATGGTGAAACACTGTAAACTTTAAAAAATGATTAGACGTAACAATGTGAAATGTACTAATTATAATCTATAAATATGATGGCAGTGAAAACTGTAAACAGGCTTACTTTCTAATTATGTAAACTGTAAATATAATTATTTCTATTTGTGTAAACAATGTAAATTGTAAACAGGCGTATTTTGCAAGTACAAAAAAAAGTTTTCTTGTAACAGTGTAGATTGTTAGATTACTTGTAAAATAAATATAAATTAATGGCAAATTAAGAGTAAAAGTATCCGTAAGTCTTAAATAAATGTATATACTTTTTTGTATCTTATTCTTGTAGTTTGGCGTAATAAAGTAATCCTACAATCTACACTGTTTCCAGAAAACAATCATTAATAAAGAAATCAACTTTATATTGATTTCAAACATTTTTATAATTCATTTTAACCATTCATAACTGTGATGAAATGTTAAGACATGAGCATGCCATTAGCAGGTTTACAATTTAAACATGTTTAGTTTGTTTCTTATAACAATGCAAGATATAAACATGGTTTATTTGCAACTTTAAACGTAAACATGGCTACTTGTAGCAATGTTTTACTCGTTGTTTTACCTAGTTTTGACTTTTCCGCGGAAGATTGAAACATGCTTCCCCCAGATGAAACAGAATCCATCTCTTTCATGTCCAGAAACTCAGGCTGTGCCTCCTCTTCTTCATCTTCACTTTCGGAAGCGTCTTCTTGGTTTGACTGTACAGCGTGACGTTCTGGTAAAATGTAACCAGTTATGGTTTTTAATCCAGGGGGCTGGCTTTGCGCCATGTTAACTGCAGACCGAAGCGCAGCAGACTAAACTCAGTCAGATGATTTCGACTCTTCGCGGTTCGTTTCTTGACTCGTCATGACTGTAAATACTGTCAAGAACAGCCAATCACATAACGTCAAAATAAAAGTCCTGTTCAGTTTCTACGCAGCTTCCTGTCAGTAGACTCATGAAAGGTGGACGCTATATGGAGAATCGTAAACAGGTATATGATTTAGAGGCGGTATTTAAAAAAATAAGTATAGTTAGTATATAGTATAGTTCAAACATGTGTTTGAAATGTAATAAATACAGAAACCAAACGAGTTTATTTTAATTTCAAACATTTTAATAGTTCTGGGATGATAATTTTAGATATGCACATAATGTTACATGCTTCAAACTTCAAGTAATAATGCTAATATAATTATAAACATGCTATCAAAAACAATTAGAATGTCAAAAAGTTGATTTATGTAATAATAAAAAGGAAGACATTTAAATCCAAACTACAAATCTAAACCCTTAGAAAAAACACAGAAAGTGCATTAGATTGCATGATTAATATTTGGAACATATAAGAAAGATTCTTAAACCTGGGGAAGACAATGGCACTCTAAGTAATTCATTGCTTATTATACTACTTAATTTCAGAAAGTTATCAATATAAGATATTCTATTCTGCTTTATAAACAAAAATAATAATAACTGCATGCATGTTCCTAGTGAGAATGTGAATCTTCTCAATGAAGCTCCTTGCGGTGAAACAGAGGCTCTAGAGCAAGAGTAGGTCACAGAATGATTATTTGCAGGTGTTTTACTCTGCTACCTTTGTGAGTTTGCACTGTGTAGTGAAGGGGTCTGACTGAGCAGGCCGCTTAGAGGCCACTGGTTTGGACTGTGCAAGCCCTTGATTCACCGGGGTCTCCACATGACTCTGTTTGCAGCCAGTTTGAGTGAAATCGTTTACAGGACATTTTTGAGCAACTATCTCCTTGACACGGCCTCGTAATCGTGTGTAACGAGGGGCGATACTTTTCACGATGGCTCTTTTTAGGTAGCACTCTGTACCCACCACATACACACGCTTCTGACCGCGTGTCACCGCGGAGTATATGTGCTGCCAGTTTTCACCATATCTGCCAAGAACATACACGATTGTTTCTGCCTCTGAACCCTGAATGCAGAGAAAACAAATGATTAGGTGTGAAGCTGAGACAGAAACGAGATTTAGATGAGCCATTGATGAACAAAGTGTGTGAACAAAGTTGCAACCATGCATTTAACCCCCACTGTAGTTCAGATGAAAGGTCCCTTCCCCTTGATGGAATCAGGACATACATGGACAAAAGAGATGCATTTAAATGCCAGGTGTGAACGGTGTCTCCTTTGACCACTTGTGGTCACATTGACGAAAACACATGTTAATACCAGGTGTAAACAGGGCCAAGTAGTGAATGTGTGTGAACTTAATACCTGAAAGGTGTGAATGGTTCTTGCCCAAGCATGGCGCAGTTTACATTCACTCTGTAGTTTACTGTAGTTGCAAGTCACCACATGGCCATTTTCATCATCTAGTGTCAGGTAGCGTGTTGTTTTGCGTCTTGGTCCCATATCATTGTCAGGTACATCCTGTAAATTGTGTGCAAAATATCATAAAAGTGCGCCAATCAAATTCAGGCAATTACTCTAAATGTTCAAAAGTTTGTATCCCAGCAAATGTCAGTTTACTTTATTATCAGATATTTTCGATTGAAAGGCATTGCATAAATAAAAAATCAAGATCAAAATAAGGCATTTTCCACAGAATACTTTACCTTTTTAATGAAGAAAATTTGCCCATTGCACATTTTCTCTTTTTTCTCTTTCGTCTGTTCATTGTTTTCTTGGTTAGTTCCAGCAACATCACCTGTGGGCTCTTCATGCATGTTCTCATCATCTTTATCGGATATGTAGCCACTTCTTGTGCAGCAAACTTTATCCCCCACTTCAAAACAAATTTTATGGTTAGGAGTCCTAAAGGAAATCAAATACATGCAGTTAAAAAAAAGAAGCAATTAGAAAATAAAGTGAAAGCATTAGGTTTTTTCTTACATTGTAGAATGATTAGAATAATGATTGCAGCAAATGTCATTGATATCCTGACAATCCTTCCTGTAAGCAAAAGCAACAATTTTTATATAGCTCAATCATGTGGGACCCCATTAAATTTAGTTGTGATGCACACAAGTTTTTTAGTTTTAGCAAAAGTGGGCCAAATTGTGAATCTGAAATTGGAGCAGTGATGATAAGTGTCAAAAATTCAGCATACTGCTCATACAGTGAGCTGCAAGTTTTAGGTTTGAGCAAAAAGTAAAAATTAAATGTAATAATTGATTCCCTCTGTCTAATGTGATTTGAGATTAACTCAATATTTTACCCTCATCTTACCTCATAAATGCCACAATCTGTGATATTTTATGATCTTTGAGTCCAGGAGCTTTTTCCAGTAAGAATGTAATGGCTTCCTTTACAGCTAAGCACAAAAATATATTTACAATGTACATACCAATAAATATTTCAGCAGCAGAAACACTCATTAGAGCTGAGACAACTGAACTTTTTCAACTGAAATCAGAAAATTACTTTTCTTTCATGGGCAATGCTAGCTCTTTCAATGAGCAAAACTACTTATCTGAGGCACTGTCATAATTCAGGAATCTACTTCATTAGTATGTAGCGTATGAATTCCTCAGTATGTAGTGTACACAAGCTAAGTGCAAAACATTTCTAATTATATCATGTCCAAGGTTTTAAATGCAATGTTGTGTTGTAAACTGCACACTTACCATAATTTTTCTCACCGATCTGGACAAAAATGAACATTTTGTCAGACGGCACTGTGGAGGGCTCTGCCATTTTAATGATGGCATCAAACTTCAGTGGACGGTAAGACTTTATTTCACCCATCTCTGAGATGCTAAAAGTTTGTGGAAATGACAACAACCATATGACTATTAGTAAGATTAAGCAAGAAAGAGTCTGCAAACCATTAAGGAAACAAAGCTGGGAGAGGCTATATACGCAGATTTCTGGAAAGCTCATAAAATGCTTCAGACTACAAACTATCTGCTCACAGTCCAGCATTTACTACGATGAGCTTGGACTCAGCACGATGGTTAGTCCGCATCTCAATGGCCCAACGCACTTTCCGAAGACCTTCAAACAAATCGCACAGCGTGTTTCCAGGCTCGATGCTGGGCAGCTGCCGCACATCTCCTGCAGACATAAAACACAATGAATAAAGTACAGCACCTTATTTATATTTTGTACTGGGACACCCCCTTCTAATGAGCAGGACTAATTTCCATTAAGTACAAATCCTGATGTTTACTGATATAATGTTATTCTTGGGAATTGTGTACTTTTAATTTTCTAGCCACAGTCTATTATAACATGACGGTTCCAAGGTAAAAAAAAAATCATTTGATTCAGTCAGTGTGGAAAAACTTGACTAGTCTACAGACAACAAAGTCCTAATACCAGTTAAACACTGGTGTGACTTTAAATGCAGACCATGAGCCAAAAAACTCATCACCAAACACCAATGACTTGTACATAGGGGTGCAGGTCATTTTAGACAGCTTACAACAGGATTGTTTTCATCTTAGTTGCTACAGTTTTGGAAGTGCCTGTTTCTGTTCAAAACAAAGGGGTGTCCCAATACTTTTGTTCATATAGTGTATGTACAAGTCATTGGTGTTTGGTGATGAGGTTTTGTCTTAAGGTCTGCATTTAAAGTCACATTAGAGCTATTTAGCTGGGATTAGGACTTTGCTTTCTGCAGAGCAGTGAAGTTCTTCCACATTGAGTGAATCAATCATTTCTTCAACTTTGCAATAAACGCAGAGGCATTGTTACATTAGAATAGAAAAGGTCATGTTTAAACTGTTACTATAAACTTAGAAGCAAACAGTTCCCTAGAATATCGTTTTATGCTCAAACAGTAAGATTTGTAATCATGGACTTTACTAACGTAGTCAAATCTGTTTATTAGAAGGGCAATATGGTGCAAATGGAATTTGCCTTTACCCAAAATAATGAACTTCTGGAGTTTTGCATGTTTGGTAAGCATGTTGAGAATGGAGTGGAGGATCTGAACAGACACCAGGCTCCCCTCGTCAACCACCAGCACCCGAACCTTCGAGAACTTCCATTCTTGTGGATTTCCAGTTTGATCTTCTTTTGCATTCATAAAACTCCATAAAACCTGAACAAAAAGGGGAAAATTAACAAGAAGGAGCATCCTGCAGGAGTCCATTTTAGCCATGCACTGTATACCATGTGGCTATACCTGGTGCATAGTATAAGCAGTGATACCAGTTCTTTTAGTAAGAAGTGAAGCAGCTCTTCCTGTGGGAGCAGTGAGGAGAACCTCTACAGGAGTCTTTCCATCACTGTCACTCTTGGTCTGGTTCTGCATGGCCGCCTTAAACACCAGGCTGACCACGGTGGTCTTCCCACAACCACCCATCCCACTGATCACCGTCACTGGGTTGGCGCAAATCATTTCTGCTGCTCGCACCTGATCTACGTCTAACTCTATAGTAGAGGGATCAGTGTCTGTGCAGAAAGAGTCATTTGAGTCAGAAACTTCAAAGGAATGGGGAGAATCACAATGGGTTGTCATTTCTCCATTGTGGTCCATTCTTGAGGAACCAGCCTGAGCTTCATCTTTTTGTTTGCACCCAACCCCCTGCTCCATGCCATTTTGTTCAGTGGTCGGTGACCTTGCATCTTCTTTTCTCTCCATCGCAGCTCTTTGAAGAACTTTTCTCACATCCAAGTCGATCTTCCAGGGGTCTCCCTCAACCAGGACCCTCAAGCTTTTTGCAATATCTAATTCATACCTGAAGAGGTTGTTAAGTGCCACCTTGTAGTTTTGCAATATCAGCACACCTTGCTTTAGTAGGAAAATGGCCCCTTCCCAATCAATTTTCCACTCCTGCATCTTCTCCAGAAGGTAGTTCTGTTCAATGTATGTGCTTCCGGTGTCTTTGCAGTAGTCTTTTATTTCTGCATACAATCGCAAGGCATTTTTCTGCACCTCAGGGATTCTTCTGAGCAAATTACAAAGCTCAAAGGACTTCATCTTTGCTTCACATCTGATTATGTGGAACTCTTTAAGCATGATCTGTTGAAAATATAATAACTTTTAAGTGGCAGTCAAACCAAAAGATACAAAACAATGGATAATATTAAAAAGGTTTCAGCAACAGTAAAAAAATTAACATAAAACTAAGTCCTGTCTGAACGTTTTAAAAGCTTTAAAGCTAAATAGACAGACAGAACAGATTGAAGAATTGTGCCAAAGTGAATGAAACTTGAAAGCTCTAGAAGATTAAAGATGCAAAGCTGTAAAAATGTAAAATAACAAAATAATTACTGATCTATAAGCTTACATAGTTGAAGCCCAACTTCCAAACATTATTTTGAATTAACATCTCCAGATTCTCCAGTAAGTCTGTGTTACTGCGCTGTCGTGGAGTTTCTTCATTGGAATACAGTGTGTTTTTCATCTTTCCATTGCTTATTATTTCCAGAAACTGGCCTGGCAGCAGTGTTGGCAAGTATTTCATGATTTGAGGGTACATGCTGGCAACTCTCACGTGTGCCCAAGCAACTGTTTTAGGACAAATTAACAAGGAACAGTAGCATCATTTTCGAAATCACTAAACTAATTACTCATCACTTCATCTTTACAGTCTTGTCAGACATGGACATGTCAGAAATTAACCAAGAACTCTTATGTGTAAACGTAGTGTATAAAACTTAATGAAAATAGTTGAATAATATAATAAAATTTATTTATAGTATGTTATGATAATACTATTTTAATAACATCTTTTAACTATAAAAAAACAACAACTATGAATTGCACATATTTGTGTGTGTGTATGTGTTTATATATATATATATATATTAATATGCTTGTAGAATGAGAGTTTTTTTGAGAGTCTTCAAGCAGCTCTTGCTTTGTCTAGGTGTATTTGGTTGGTTCTTCAAGAAGTTATATAACAAAAGATATAAATAGGGGTATAAAAGTAGGTGTTGTATGTGGTCCAACCTGAGCGACGGACATTGACTCTGAGCTGTTCAGCCACAGCTTTATGCTTTGGTGATGAATCTTCAAAATCTTGCAGGACATCCAGCACATCGATAAGCTCCATGTCTGTGTCTTTGGGCAACCAATCCATAAATTCTTTTTTAAATAGAGGGTTTGCCTTACACTCTTTAAGAAAAAGAGACACAAGACGCTGGTCGCCCACTTTGGTGCGGAGACTGTAGGAGGGATAGCTGGAGGGGAGGGTACAAAACCTACACTTGTCATGTTCAGTAACTCTGCAGGTTACCTTCCACCATGGATCACAAAGGTGAAAACGGCCTTTGACCCTGTAAGTCTGGTTACCATCCACTAGTATCACTGCAAAAGATAATATAGAATATAGAAAATAATAGAGTACAACTGCAACAGTTTAGTCCCTGTTTCAGGAGTGGGATGAAACATAATGAACATTTTTTTACAAGTAACACTTTACAATTTCAGTTACTTGCAAAAAGTGTACACTTTAATCATAATTAATTAACAGTACAGTCAACTAAACATTGTTACTTTTCAATATTAACGCATATCCTCGACTATAACACTTGTTTCCCGTAAAAAAAACATTCGTTTATGGTATTTAGGGATCTAAAAAAAGCTTATATAGTTTAGCTTATATATAACGTATCACTTAGATTGTAATAGATAAGGATATGCAAACTAGTCATTTATATTTTGAGGAAAAAAACAGTGCAGAACGTTTTGAATAAATGATTAATTCACGTAATAAAAAACCAAAACATGTAAGTATGTTAGCTTACAATAAATCAACAAATTAAAAGAAAAAAAAGAGAAACAAATATTTATGAATTATCACCTCCTTGTTGCAACAACTGCTTAAAATAGTACTGAATAAATTAAACTGTAACATTAAGTTATATTAAGTGTTTTGCCGATTTAAAATTTTATTCATATTTTGCCCCACCTTCTTTTAACGCTGGCATGGAGGTTTTGAACATTTTTCCCCCAGATGAGACATAATTCACCTCATTCATATCCAGAAATTCAGGATCTGTTTCCTCTTCATTATCGATTTCTGCATCATCCTGATTTGACTCAAAATCCTCATCCTCAGTTTGAATGTAACCTGTTACTTCACACGGCATTCTAACTTTTAACTCTAATCAAAGAAATGTATCCGTTTCGATTTGAATTTCGCGGTTATGATTAATGGCGCTATTACTGTAATTCAACAACCAGAATTATTCCAAAATAAAAGTCTCGGCCAAACTGCACACACTGGTTTTCTTTCGTTTCTTTTATTAACAAGAACATTGTATTTCACAAATTCATCATACTTAGTAGCGTCGTCAAAAAACATAGTGGTTGAAATATTTATAGACACTGTAAGGTAAACTACCTTCATTTGAAATATGTAAAAATACTTAAAAATATCTTTTTGAAAAAAATCACAAAAACAAACATTTAAACCAAATGAGCTCCAACACTGCTAATATATATATATATATATATATAATTTCTTTTATGTATATTCTGAGATATCCAAACTTGCAAAATCACTCTGACTTTAGTGAAAGCAGTTCTTCAGTTTTTATTAACCCCTGGTTGTACAGATTAATTTTATTCCTCATTTTCTCTTTAGCTGGATTTGCGATGTCCTTCTGAGAGGGCTGGGCATCATCATCTGAAAAAAAATACTGGATATTATTTTATAATCTGCTTGGGACATAATTTAGTTTGTACAGACAAAGAAGTTTAAACAAGTAACATTTCCTAGACAGACTTTACTTGCCTAAAGTTACATAGAAAACGGACTGACTGAAGCCATTCGCACAGCAGTCCTCACACCCCTGCGCTTCAGTTCCAGTGCTACAGCTGCACTCCACAGGCCAGCTCCCATATAAGTCCAGGTTAGCTGCAGTGTCTGACGGCAAACTTTGTGATGCTGAAACCCCTCTGTCATTTTCCTGAAGACATTTCCTGAGGGAACGCGATAAGCCAGGATCTCCAACACTCAAGAAATTGACCTCAGACTGGCTGCACTCGCAGGGTTCTGCCAGATTGGGAACTCTGCGATGTTGTGGTTCCTCCAACGGGATATTCATTTCATCATCTTCAGTGGGGAGGCTTAAATGTGGACTGTGGCCACTGTACGGCTGTTGAGCGATTGTATCATTTAAAGTGTGAGGCTCGTCCTCAGGCGATGCAGGCATTGGAAGATGTTGGCTTAGTCTCTGAAGCACCTGAAGAGGAATAAAATAAAGTTTATATAAGTTTATATGTGTACATATTTGCATAAATAAGAATATTTACTAACCATTTCCATGCTCGGCCTGACTCGCATTTTGCTGCCTGTGCACTCTAATCCAATTCGGAGCAGACAAAGTGCCACTGCAGCAGGCCAGTCCTCAACTTTGTCATCTAAAAAACGCAGACAGGCATCCACAGAGCCTTTTTCCTCGAATTCTGAATGCAGTACATCTCTCTATAGAATTGCAATGGCATTAGTCAGTGAAAGGCAAAGTTCTGTTATATATCATACTTGATGGATAGTTCACCTAAAAATTGTAATTCTGTCATTAATTACTCACCCTTATGTCGTTCCAATCCCGAAAGACCTCATTCATCATTCTGACTGCATAGAAAGCAATGCAATTGACACATTCAAGGCTCAAAAAGGTAGTAAAGACATTGTTAAAACAGTCTATGTGACCTCACTGGTTGTTATAAAGCAACCAGAATACTTTTTATAAGGAAAACAAAAAATAATGACTTTATTCAACAATTTCTTCTCTTCAGTGCTATAGCTATTTTAGTGATGCATTTACTACCTTTCTAGGCCTTGAACGTGGTAGCTGCATTGCATCTATGCAGGGACAGAAAACTCTCTGGTTATATCCGAAATAAATCTTAAGTTTTGTTCTGAAGATGAACAAAAGTCTTATAGGTTTAAACAACATAATGGTGAGTAATTAATGACATAATTTACATTTTTGGGTGAACTATCCCTTTTAATGTAAAGTATGAATTTTATAAAGAGATTAAAAAAAAACGCAAAATGTATAAAAGGTCATTAAATATTACAATTATACGAATAGGATGATATATATATATATATATATATATATATATTTATACACACACACACTAAATGTACTTGCAATTATAGAATGAGACATATATGACTCATTCTATAATTGCAGGTACATACATTTGGTGACCCGGTCTGTCACCGTCAACTCTGTTACCTAGGCTTACAATGGAGACAATAGTGTAACAGAATTGGCTTTTTCTTTTCTCCAAAAACTCCACTTGCTTGCATAAAAGCTAAATCATGACACTTATGAAAACATGATTAAAAGACCTTTAAATAACCCAGTGTGAGACGAGTAATAAATTCTGTTTTCCTTTTGATATTGTGGAAACAGAGTTGAACTCTTGGTGTAAGACGTTTTTAGATTCAAATCTTTTCTCAGAGAGAGCACAGTTACTTTTCAGTGCTTCAGATCTTATCAATGAGTGAAAGTGAAATCATTTCCTGTAATTTCATAATTCTGAGTGATAATTCCACCAATTTAAAGGAAAAATATGGTGTGGTAACAGAGTTGACGCAAGATTTGGGGACACACTTTTTTCTAAGAAAAAAATTAATATAAAATAATTAAATTTTGTAGAATTAAGTAAGTAACTATTTAGGGCTTTCATAAATAAAATGAATAAACTGCCAAAAGAAAAGTACTATAAAATATTTTGATTGAATATTGATCCATGATCACGACTAATGCGGACAAGAAGAAATCATGATGATTAGCTGTTTAAGACACTTTTAAAAATAAATTATTATATTGGACGGCACATCCTGTAATTCATTAAGAACAATAAATAAATGAAAATAACAAAAAATATAACAATTTGAAAAAAAAAGTATGTGTTATAAGTGTAATCATGACCTCTTTCGTATCACATCAGTCATTCTTATATGCTGATTTGGTGCTCAAGTTTCTTGTGTATGTATATATGTTAGGGTCAGACATTTAAAAATGTATTTTATTCAGATAACCACTTTAAAGTGATACGCCTTTTGGCAAGTAACATTTTTATTCCTCAAGCAGATTGTTACTTCTTACCAAAAACAGGCCTTTTCCTGATTCTTGCTTCACCTTCTGTCCAGTACATGTCTCTAATATAACCTACAAGAATAAAAAAGCAGAATTATTTTGGTCTTGTCATGATAGGCCAGTAACAAATGAACAGAAATGTTAATGTCCAGTATTCTGGTGCTGCATTATTAACATTAAAATACAGACATATTTTTTTTTTTTGTACAAGCTGTCAAATAGCTTTTTTAACAGAATATAATTTTTTTAACAGGATGCTGCACTCACCACACCAAGGCTGTACACGTCAAGTTTGACTGACAGCTTGCCATCACGAATGTACTCCTCTGGGAGATAGCCAAGGTTGCTTTGAGAGGCTGTATCCATAACTATAGTGCAGCTCTGGTCGACAGAGTGCGGTCTGAGACGGGCTAATCCAAAATCAGATAATTTGGGCTGCAGGTGCTCATCCAAGAGTATGTTTGAACTGTGAACACAAAACAAGCTCAGTTCAATGCATCATCTTCACTGGGCATCTAGAAGCTGCAGATATGGCTTCACTCTGGCACCTCGTAATGTTTCCACAAATAACCATGCACGGTTGTGCAGTGTGTAGATGGTGGACTGCTTTTGCAGTGCCTTTGATGATGTTCAGCCTTTCCTGCCAACACAGAGGCCTCTGAACTTCCTGTGACAAAAGTAGTAAACACTATGAAAACTTTAGACTGCGATGATGATGAAACATGTTACAGTTTGCTGGCAGATGATTCACCTCATGAAGTCTGTGGAACAGTGATCCGTTCTGAAGGTACGGATAAACTAAGCAGAAGCGATCTTCTTCTGAAAAGCTGCCCCATAACTCCAAGATATTAGGATGCTGGTAGCTTAGAAGGATGAGATTTATGAAAAAATTATAAACACCATTTAAAATATTATTGAAATATAATCAAGCAATCATTTCAAGTAACCTACAGTTGTAGAACTTCAATTTCTTTGGTGAATTTTTGCCACAAAACCTTCCAATTAGCTTTGTTTTCCTGATTAAATAATAAAAAAAAACATGATCAGTCTTTTTCAAAAAGCACAAAAAGCATGATATATTTATTTGAAAACAAATATTATTAATTACTTTCACAGCAAATGTTATATCTGTTTTCCCATTTTCTATAGTAAAATAATTAATAAATAATTTTCAGCCATTAATTAAATACAATAACAGCATAGAAGATGAATGCAATAATAACAATAAACTATTTTAATAATGGAATTTTTTATACTATTAATTTTTTTTTATAAATTTAGAATATAACAATTTCAAGTAGAGAACACAACAGAATAGCTAATGTAAAAAATAATAATAGTAGAAATAAAACAATAATATACCGTAATGGTATATTAAAGATATATAAAAATTAACTGTCAATATGTGCACACTTGCCACAAAGATGATTTGTGTAATGTTTTGAAATTATTATGACCTGTTTAAAAACTTTCACAGCAAAAGACCCATTTCCCCATTTTCCGCAGTAGACATCTGCGAACGCACTTGCTCCGATTTTTAAGTCCTGGTGGAAATGTCTCGTTCCCTCTATGACGTCAGAATATGTGAAGATATGCTTCTGTTTTTCACCTGAGATAGATAAAAAAAGGTTTCTTCTCATATCCTTAAGAAACCACACAAAGTAGAAATGAAACTTTATACCTAATATCTAGAAAAACAGTTACATGGACTATAAAGTTAACTGACACAAACACAGTAAAGGTCAATATATTAAATGCCCTTGCATAAATTACCTTTAGCAGCCACAGACTCTGGATAAAGAGGCGAGGTTTGATCGGATTCCTCAGTGTTTTGCAGATACTGATTGAAAAATTAATCATACAAAATACAGGGTGAACGTGAATGCATAAGCATAAAATAACTAAAACCAAAATTGCTCAGTTAGTGAGTGCACATTCTTTTGGCATTCTAACACACCTAAACAAGAACATCTGACCATCTGACATTACCTTGGCAAAGAGAGGTGGGGAGGGTGACTTTAGATTGCAGGAGTCTAGAGAAGAATGAAATAGGTTTGGGTTTTATACAGCGGTTTCACAGAAGTATCACTAGCAGTTTCACTATACGTTGTGTGTCATGCGGTTTTGCTGCTGATACGATTGTTAAAACTGCACTGGGGAAACGTGCACAGCTGTTATTTAAATCACACTTTTTGTTTTGTTGTGCTTAACTACAGTTTACTTCATTTTTAGGTTTGACAGGTTCCTCTTTATATTCCCATGTACTTTATAATATTGCTATATGGTATAGATACTTGAGCTTCTATGACTTAAAAGAGGAAGCTAAAAGGAGGCAGTAAAATGTAAACAACCCTAAAGACTATAACTTTTTTAAAATTATTTTTAATTAGTAGATTACTGTCTAAAATACACTCTTAAAAATAAAGGTGTTTTAGTCAAACCATTTAGTCAAAGGTTCTTTAAAGAGTCATCTATTTCTTACCTTTTTATAATCTGAAGAACCTTCTTTTCGCCACAAAGAACCTTTTCTGAAACAGAAAGGTTCTTCGGATGTTAAAGATTCTTTATGGAACCATTTAGACAAAAAAAGGTTCTTCTATGGTCTCGTGAAGCACCTTTATTTTTTTAAGAGTGTAACTGTATTTTGGTATAATAGTACATTTTCGTAAAAGGAAACATAACCAGAAGATGAAGATGTTACCTTGTGATTGGAACAGACTCCTGGCTCGAGCATGACCCATCTTATCCAGAACCTTCAGGAGATCTCCTACCGTTTTGTTCTGCTGGGCCCATAACCACATGAGCTCTTGGGTCGGACTTTTCCCGGCAGCCACGTACATTTCAATGCATCTCACTTCCAGCTGACTGGGAAGGATGTGAGTAGCTGTGAGGAATCAGATGGTGATGGTGAAAAAAAAGAACCACAAAATGTGTTTGTTGAAAACATCTGGCTTAAGCTGTCTGGGTTTCTAGCTAGTCCAAGATGATCATTAGTTTGAAACCAACCTGGTTTGTTGGCAGTAGACCATCTTGGACTAAATGACTAGTCTGAAGCAAACTAAGGACCATCTTGGACAGGCAGTAGCCTACCAACTTCTTTATGACTGTATACTACAACGTTCAAAAATGCTTGAACAGCAGCTATTTCACATTGACACATTCTCACATACAAGAAATCCAGAGCTAACATGATCATAGCTGGACCTCATACTTAAAAGTTATGATGGTAATGAGCGTTTTGTTTTTTACCTAAAGCTCTCCATCCCAGACCGTCGACCCCGCTGTCCATCAGTCTACAGAAAGACCCCATCAGCACCGGCGGGACGTCGAAGAGGACCGTGGACGTCTCTATTTTACCTGACATGATTCGCTAGTTTTGAAGATCCAGGTGTGTGAAATCTGACTATATGTTTCATTCCTTTCGGACTGATGACTCTAGAGTGCTCTCTTGTGTTGATAACTCTTGCTACAAGGCGGAATTTCCCAAACCCCACCTACTTCCTCTAAATAATTTGACTAATACTCTCAACTTGAGAAAGGTGACAAACCATACAAAAGAACAAAACACACACAAAAAATACACCAATTAACATTATAGGGTATTATATATTATGATTATTACATTCTTCTTATTATTATTATTATTATTAATTATTATTATTAATTTAATATATGTTTTATTCTACATTTTTATTTTTAATTTAAGTTATAACTTATAAAATTTCCATTAAATTTCGTAGCTGACGGCAAAATAAAAGGCAATAATAAAGTACAGGTAAATCTAAAATGCAAGTGAAATGTGAAGATGCTTTTAATATATGATAATGAAAATGATGCAGCTATATCAAAATTAATGTTGATATATGATTGATACTACTACTGTATATAAACTGTAAAAAGACGTTTTGGGGGTCCGAATCCTTCTCACATCAGAAAAGAAGTTCACTGACATCTCTTCAACGTAACATTACAGACACACTCTTATAAGACTATAGTAAGACGGCTAGTAGCCTAGCTTATCAAAAGGCAAATGGAAATAAAAACGTAATATTTTAGCTTGACAAGCTCTATCTGGCTGTATAGATGATCGTGCAATTTCATACTGTGTAGTGTATTCAAATAATCTGCAACTGTGCATCAATAACATTTACTTAGGCTTCCATAACATATCAAAATACACCTTTATTTGAAAAAACTTCCTCTAAAATTACAAAAGGTGGTGATTTTCAACAGTATGATTCACAGCATTTCAGATTTATGATTGCATTATCAAATTTGTAATACAACCGCTTGGGGTCAGTTTTTCTCATGCGCGTGGAGATGAGGCAGGCTCGTCACCGTCACAGGTTTTTTGGAAGTCATGTGACTTTGTCTAAGCGCGCGGCAGGCTCGGAAATGGCGCGCGATAAAAGCTGCTTGCATAGCACCTCAGACCATAAAACAACTTTGTGACATAAAAAACCGCACATAAAACCTTTTAGGATTTAACCTTTTTAATAGCCTCTTAGAAAGCGAAAATATTACATATCGCCTGCTTCTTCTTTGTTTTTCATCCAATCACCGGCCATGGTTGCTCAGTTGCTAGGCAGACAGTGATGTTTTAGGTTAGGCAAATAATTCAACTCTCTAGAATGTCGATTTGACTTCAAAGTACAGGAATTAGTTTTTGAAGCAAATAAGCACACCTGTTCCATTAAGTTTTAAAAATTTTATTTCCCCCACTTAAAATAACATTTTCACTGGAACAAAGTGTCAAATTGCATTATTAATGTTCATTAAATACCCGGTTTCAGTAGTCTTAACTGTTTTAAAAGAGATAACTGATTGTAATATTTATATTTAACTACAAAACAAAGCCCAGAAATAGACAAAAAAAATTGCCTTAAGTTTGCTTGTACAATAGCCTAACTGCTAACGTGTATAACACAAATTTACAGAGAGGAATGAAACTGTGAAAAGAACCCAGAAACAGATCAAAACGTCCAAAAGCATGACAACTACTTTGGTTAAATTATCCTTACTTTCATGAAGAAAAAGAACATCAACTTAAGAAATTATCCTTACTTTCATGAAGAAAAAGAACATTAACTTAAGAAAAGCTAAAATTGATGAATCGTGTAAGTTAAAAAGTAATTTAAGTGAATAGTGCATCTTGAACAACATCAGGTTTGTATAAGGCCTATGGGACAGCAGAGTAGGATGTTATGGCCTCTCTTGGTGATGAAAAATGTCCAAAAGATTATCCTAGAAAAAGAAAAGAAAAAACACTTCTATTTATCTTTTAATGGTAAAATGTTTGGTAAATCTAATGGTTGAAAAATTACATTTTTCTATTAAAAGTAAACAAGGTAACACTTACCGTGCATTGTCTGCTTTGGACTGTTGAAGCTTTACATGTTGGGCTCTGTGGAAAAACGTGAGATGTTAAGTAAACATGCAATGTCAAGCCAGAAGGTGTCTTCTAGAAACATACACATTACACTTACCCCAAGAATATGTATTTATTTTGTCAATGTGTCGAACTCTGCAGGTATAATCTTGTCCTCTCTCTGGTGTGAAGCTGATGCTTTTGGTGAGGTGAAACTGCCAGCCCTTTTCGAAGGCCAGGTCAGTCTGCTGGGCATCAGAGAGAACCTCCCCATCCTTCAGCAGTTCAATGGTGATATCAGGAGGGTGGAAGCCACTCACATGGCAGATTAGGGTGTTCTTCTGTCCATACTCTCCAGGGAAATGGCTGTACACCTGGACCTTGGGACTGGCTAAAATTAAAAGTTTAAATATTAGATAACACATTTAAAATACGATAAACATTTTTGACTCTAGACAAAGGAAACTGCGAGGGTAATATTTTCTATTTTGTTAAACAGTAAACAGGTTATGCAATTCACTACCAATAAAAAAAACTGTGTTTGGCAATTATTTATATGTTCTATATGTTGACTATATTGCTATATATCCACTATGTGTTAGTCACTGTACTTATAGGCCCATGAAATAAAAGCAGTTCGTGTTTAAACTCTGACTTTTCATTACAACGAGGCCTAAATACTGTACAAATTAAACCACTACGACATGACGCACATAATGTCAAATTAATGCTACGAAACATCCCTTAACATATTGATTAAATCATTTGACTATAGATAGATACATACATAGCACTTAAATGTATGCATTTAAATAATTCCTCAGGGAAATGTCTATTGCATTTCAGAAACAAACAACAAAGTAACCCAACACAATAAACAAACAACATGATACAGTATTTAAATATTCAATATGAATTACTTACATGTTTTCCCCTGTACAGTGACGTACAGCAGACAAAACAGTGCAAAAGAGATGATTGCTCTCATTTTTGTTGATTTAGTTGCGAGCATCAAAAAGAGTATGCTTCAGCTTCCAGGTCCAGAGCGTTGGATATCGAAAGTAAATGAACAGTAACCTTAAATGCACTGTCACCAACAACACAAGCCCAGCCTTCAAAATAACAGGCAGCCAATAGCAAAACTGCTACAAGTTGTAACTAGGTGGATTTGATCTAGGGAGGTTATACAGACTGTGGCATCAGTCTGGTGGAAAACAATCCCTTCGGAAATACCCTAACTTACCTAAACAATAACAAGACTCCTCCCTCTTCTTTTTCCCTCATAAACATAACCAATCCACCATTATGTAAATCAAAATGGCCAAAAGTATATCGAAAAACAATATTTATAATAGTGGTGACACTTTACCATAAGGCAACGTTAACCAGTTAACATCAGTTAATACATTAACATAAACAAACAATACATTTGTTACAATATTTGTTATTATTAATCTCATTAAAAATACAACTAGTTCATTAAGATTAATACATGTTTTAGAATTATAACATTAGCTCATGTTAACTTAAATACCTAATGTTAACAAAGGAGAATTGGCCATTGATGTAAATTGTTACCTTAATAGTGATTTGTAAATAGGCAAATATATCTATAATTATATATTACCTATATGTGTGTGTGTTTGTTTGTTTGGTTTTTGGGAAATGTAAAATCGATTAATACGAGTTCCTTTTTGGGGCAGAGTGGAAATTAAATATGTAAATCTAAGGCTGGTTAAAAAAAAGAAATATGAAGAGCTAAATAAAGCATCAGCCATAGGAACATTAAAGTTATCCCCATTCTTCAGGCTTTTGGGTTACATGGAATATAGTGGTAAGTCAAAGCAATAAAGAAACGCATATGAATTGTGGCTTGGCCTGGATACCAGATTCCCTGCCACAACATTATTCATCTCAGTCTCTATGGATACTAAGCACAATATTATGACACCATGGTTTGTGTAGGTCTGTAATCCAATGTATTAAAATGCTGGGGAAAAATGTATAAAGTTCTACTTTATACACTTTCTGCTTTGTAAGTGCTTTCACTTTAAGGCCGTTTTCCTGTGCATTGGTTTGTTTGCCCATTTGAATGAAGCCAAAGCAGATTTACCAGCCTGGGCACATTTCACGTGACTTGATACCTTTGCAAATAATGTTTCATTTTCTGATAAATTATTAGAATACATAGTCCAAAAAATATCTAATAGGATCAGATAACTATCCGTGTATCAAATCAAGTAACATTTACTGTACGATAAAGAAAACTAGCACAGCTGGAATACTGTTAAACTTAACTGACTTTAATGTGTCTGTTACTAGTGCATTATTCTAGCATTTTATGGTCGGTAATCTACCGAATAAATCGCTAACCTGATTTTCCCTTGGTTTAACATCTTTGTTGACCCTGGAACAACATAGCAATTTAAAGAAACAATTAGTTTTTGTTGCTTGAACATCAGTGTCAGTCACCTATCATTTCCTCTGATTTTATACATTACTCATGCATAAGGGTAAGTTTAGGTGTAGCGATATGGACTATATTTTTGCATTAAAATGTTGTTCCAGGGTCAACAAATATGTTGACCTAGGGACACATCTCACTTGGCAATGTGAAATTTTAGGAATTACAGGCTCTTTAGTATAGCCTCTTATTTAATACAGTGAAATGCAGTGTTGTTTAAGTCTCTAAATATATCTGTATAAACAAAAAGTGAAAGCAGATTCCAAGGCTCGAACAAGATCTCCAGGAAATCATGTGATAAAGCTTGGAATTTTTTTAATTGCACGTTATATATATGCGGAAATAAATCTGGAAGCCAATACCCCATATTGCCTCTGTATCTGTCATCTGATTATCTAGTGAGGGTGTGTTTTTTTCATAGTGGTTAAACCCTCAAACTGTCTGGTACTTTCTACATTGTAGACCTAGTGCTGCCTGCAATGGCACACTTTTTCCCACTAGCTGTCAGCATTGTACCAGCATTGAAGGTGAAACTGAAATCATCCACAGAATGAAATCTCCAGCTAGGCGGTGAAAACTTTTGAGGAAAAAGTGAAAAGTTTGAGGTTTTGAACCAGCTACTGAACATACCTCAGATTTAGACTGATTTATATAATTGTATCACAAGCTTTTATGTGACTTGAAGCACCAGAACTTAAAAACAAGCTCACCATAAGCAATAAAATCTAATGGTTGACTCTATCATATGACATCCTGTAGTAAATATCATAAAAGCGACATGTTTTTCTCATCCAGTGTTCAGCTAATGTTCCTATCCAACACAAAGCTTAAATTGTAATTGAAGATCAATTAGCAGCCTTCAGTTAATGTCAAACATAGGAAGACAGGGCTCTTTGCTTAGATAGACGTTCACTCAAACGTAACATCGCCGTGTTTTGACTCGTTCTGCACCTGTCTCATTTTTCATGTCTCTATCTAAAGCATGCCACAAATCTGGAGAGTTTGCGGTGTAACCGACTGGGAAGGCCGCGCAAGCATGTGGTAGCGTTCACAACCTCATAAAGACTGCAGACAGAGACCATAACAAAACCTTCAGGCTTTATAGGAGGACTGTACACTTGCAAAAGAGGTGTATTTTCAGCCTATCTGTGAAAAAATAGCTATTTTCACTGCAAAAAAACAACAAGTTGTCTAGGCTTCTGTGCTATTAAAAATAAAAGCTCTAATAGGGGATTTTTGTACAGATGTAACAGAAGAACTATTTTGGGATCCCCAAGGAAAGAAATCTTTGTTTTTTTTTTCTTAGTGTGAATATTTTAATAATCTAAAGATACAAGTAAAATGTATAACTGCTGTAAAAGGCTCTTTATGCTATATATCGTTTATCTTTAAATTATCAATGCCAATAAAAAAACATTTTAAGAATGGAGCGAGTATGAACATGCTTAGTGTCGTACAAATAGTGCAGAAACTCTAATATCTTTAAAGTGTTATTATTTAAATATTAATCAGCGTGAAATAACTTTTTACAATTGCTGTGCAATTCTACTGTAAATATTTATCATTCTACCTCAGAACTGTTTTTACCCCCGTCTCATCCTCTATCTGCACTCTTTATTGTTACCTATAGTTATCTTGCTGTAACCTATTTATTGTTATTGTATTGTAAATATACTTGTTTGCACTGTATAGGAAGATGCTCTTAATCTCATCGTACATGTATATAATGTACATTGTATATGTGTACAGAGACAATAATTTTTAAAAAGTTGTAAAAGTAAAAATAAATCCTAAAATCCTGCTTATTTAGATTTTGAATCCTACATTTTTCAATCTCATATTTTGGACCACACCAGCATACATCCTTGCCTAATTTTTAGTTGAATGATGCAGCTAGAGCTTCTAAACTAATAAAACTGAAGGTTCAGGGGGGTTATAGCAATGTGACAGTCTATTTTAAAGAGTGTAGGTGTCACACATTTGCCAAATGTATCATAAATACCATTTTGTTTCATGGTTTTAATGGTTAAAACTCCTAAAACCTTGCATTACTTAAAGCAGATTTTCATCCTCAGACTGTGTAAATCTTCTCGTAGTCTATGGTTTAATGTTGCAGCTTGAAAAGTAGTTTTATTACATGCGGTGTTGTTGCCATAAGTGATGGAATGCAATCAAACATTTGTCGTGGAATTCTTGGAGTTAGTCTAGAATTCCCAGACTTCCCGGTCGGTTCTATTAGCGTTGGGAATGAAAGCCAGATTCTGGAGTACAGGGTGGTTTAGAGAGATGGAGGGAGGGAGGATGCGGTTTGGTCTCCCCGCCAAGACTGTGCTTCATTAAAATGAGGTCATTTACAGAGCCAGGAAGGAAAGGGAAAGAGAGGGAGCGAAGGAATGAGACAGGCGAGTGAAAAGAGAGATAGACCTATTGAGGGAGGAGGCGGTAATGGAGGCGAGTTGGGTGGCGGGTGGAGGGGGGCGGCAAAATGAAACCAAGATGAGTCACAGGGACCAAGAACAAGAAAAAAAGAGGGAGAGGAGGAAAGGGAAATCTTTCCTCGATGACTGTGCGAGTGTGGCCGGACTGAGCGGAGCGGCACGCGAACTCACGGCCCTGGTGACGGCGAGATGAGTCAGGACCGCCGGAGTGAGTCAGTGACAGCATGACACTCGGGTCAGACACACCCTCAAACAGAAGTGCACAAACACCCATCATTCACACAGCGTAAACAAACACATATTCATGCAGCCTGGTGCACTAAGTAGCACTCACTGCTTGAAAATTATCCATGAACACAAATTAAAGATGGAAAACTATACTCATATTTATAGAGTAGAGTTAAAAACACAGTTTAATTGCTTTGCACACACAAATGGCACACTGAGGTTGAACTGAAAACGTTTGTGCTTCGGTCTTCCAAATTATGATAGAAATATTCCAGAATACTTGATTCTGATCAGTAAGTCACAGTATGTAGAATTATATAGTGAGCATTCATGTCTTTTATATTACTCTACACTCTTTTTTGTGACATAAAATAAAAAGTCATTTAATGTAATAACTTAAATTACTATTTTATATCCATGTATTTACTTATTTGGTAATTGGCTGTATAACTGGCAGGGTAGCATTCAGTCATTACTGCAAAATAAACCCCTTCTGGATAATACAAGACCCCTGAAAAATAAAAAAAAAATGTGAAAAATCCTAAAACTAATTTTAAAGTACAGTAAATAATAAATAAACGGTAATAATAAACTACACTGCATAATAAAAAATAAAAAATCATTCACAGAACAAAAAATAAATAAATTATAATTAAACATGCATTTCTTATTATTCCTAATATGTGTGCGTATAAAATTGCAAAGCAAAAATTATAATCTTATATACAGTAAAACTGTAAAATGATAAGCGAACTGCCTGTAGCCCTTAACAACCTGTACTTAGATTATGTAGTGTCATGACATTCTGAATACACAAATCCAAGCATATTTAGGTTTGGGGCCTGCAAGCTCGGATTTTACTATTTCATATTGTGCTCACACACACTCTCAGTCACAGTCACAAACATACTCAGTCTAAGTAGGTCCCAAACACAAACAGAGAGTCGTCTCGCATGGAATGACACCCACACACAGAAACCCACAGCCACCCACTCATTCCATTCATCCCGTCCACACTTCCATCTCTCCACACACTGACTCTGGAGCCCAGAAAAACACACGCCCACCTTAAACGCAGCTCACGCTGAGCTCCGGCACAGATTCAGCGACGACCGGCCTCTGACACACACAGGCTGGGGGAAACCAGACACACTCACATCCGCTCCACATTCAGAAAGAAGCAGGCAGGATTACACAGCCCGAAGTTCTGATGTCCAGTGTGACTCATTCCTATAAACAGACACTTCTGAATGGAGAAGGATCATGTGTTGAAGTGCCATTCAGACATCTCACCAGTGTAGAATTTAAAGTACAAATGTTGCTGCTGACTCACCTCGATTTGAGCTGTTTTGATCTTTGAAGGCAATGAGGCCAAGATGGTCCAAATGTGCTGGGATGGATCACTTAAAGACTTGAAGACACAGACTTTCTGCCTGAAACTGTTTTTTTATCATGGTTTCATCATTGTAAAACTTGGGTCAGCATTAAAAGCAAATGCTAAAGCAACATTTTTTAATACATTTGGGTTATACTTTGTTTAATTACAGTGTAATCATACATTTAAGTACTGAATAATATTAATTAACTATGTACTTACTATATAGTTAGGGTTTGACTGTATATATATATATATATATATATATATATTTCATAGTCAGAAAAGATAACATTTGTCAGTCTATGTTGGTTATACAGACCTAATTTGCATTTGCATGAAAAATAATTACACACAAATTACAAACAGCCTGTATAATACAGTTTAAGATGGAGTATCACATCAAACTGCAGGACATTTTTTTAAATGTCATGTCAGCTACTCGTTTATACTTGTACACAATTACGAGGCGTACGGAGAATATGCTAATATTTGAAAGGGTTTATACATAAGATTATAACGTGATATCTGGGTGTAAGGATTATATGGAAAAGCATGAAATGGGATTTAAAAGGATCTGAAGCGGATAGCTGAGTCTGCGCCAGGGATACAACAGCTGCACCCAGACACACAAGAGAAGACAGGAAGTGTTTTATTTGCTCAGCAGAGTGGACGGACATCCTTTAGTGTGGAAGATACAAGAAACGAACAATTATGTGAAACTCACCTCAGAGAGAAAGATTGAGGAGAGAGAGACGCGTTTTAAGAACTAATATCGCAGCCCTTAATGCACGAGACCCTAAAAACGTATTTAAGCGAGTCGCATAGTTCATGAGAAATTTGTTTACATGGGGAAATTATTAAAAAAATTAAAAGTAAAGCGAGAAAATCACAAATAATACAAGCCTTTCTACTTATGCTCAGCCTTGGCCAGGGGTTTTCAAAGTGTGGGGCGCCAGAGCGTGTCAGGGGAGGCGCGTGGGGAAAATTATCAACTAAAAATATAATTATTAAATTTAGTTATTATATAGATTTAAATGGTTTAATTTAAATAATAACAAGTCAAAAATATGAGAATCATTTTTCACCTAAAAGGCTGTAGATGCTACAAGCCTGCCAATATAAATAAATAAATAAACAAATAAATAAATACAAAGGAGCGCCCCGATTTAAAGCCTTCCACTTCAAGTCTTAAACCCAAAATGATTAATTGCGGGTGGATGAGATGATGCAAATATTAACTACATTCTCTAAAATATTATAAAATATCTAAAATAGTTTTTTTTTATCAGTCACAGACACAGTAAGGGTGCAGCGAAGTTGGTGACGGAGACGGCACTGGTGCTTGCAGGTGAACGGCTGTACTGTACGTACTATGAGCGCTTAGACTGACCTGTGCCCCGTATTTCTGTCGAGTGAACCAGCCACGCCATTTATTATGAATTTATCAGTTTTGCACGCCATTTAAGTGAAAAAATAATATGCAAGTGATGACACTGGCGCCTCCGTGTCCTGCAGAGGGCGTTTCAGCTTCTGTCGGATATGCGTCTAACATTTAACGTAGGTTACATTTAAACTGCTGTGCCATGCTTTTTATATCTGTAATTTAAATAAATTGGGTAAGTCGTGTCAAAAGGGAGGCCCATTGTCTTAGACTTTGAAAACACCTGGCCTAAGCCTACTATGCCAAAAATGGCGGCAAATTAAAGGGGAAGCATATTTTCTAGTGCTGTCAAATGATTAATCGCGATTTACAGCATCCAAAATAAAAGTTTTTATTTACATAATATATGTGTGTACTGTGTACATTTATTGTATAAACACACACACACACACACATATTCATTTAATTTATACTGATATATTATCTATTTAATATAACTATTATTCTGAAATATATACATGCACGTGCGTCTCTTTATATATGCATAATAAAGACACACATGTATATTATGTAAACAAGAGCCTTGTTTATTCTGGATGCAATTAATAATTCTTAATAGTTTGAGTCACTAATATTTCACCTTTTATCTGTATTATCTTTTATCTGTTTTTAACTAAAGAATGTTACATTTTTATTACTTACTTGGTTTTTTACCAAAAAAACAAACAAACAAACTGCTTAACACTGCTGTGTTTCTAAGACAAAGTTTACGTTTCTCCCTTCTGACCAATGTCATCAATCTTGTCATTTTACTTTCTTTTGTTAAATCAGCTGCTATTGGGACAAGTGGGAATGCAAAAATTACATTTGTTGTAGTTTTCATCGACAACTATGAGAACTTACGCTTTTGAGATCCCCAAAAATGTGAAAAATCCATATGAGCATTTGTATCATGTTTTAATAAGTTGTGAGATCTTTCTCAAGTGTTATATCTGCAGTGTAAGTGAACCAGATTTTTGTCCGAGGCCTTGTTCCTGAACAGCTGGGTGTTTGTTAATGAGAGAGCAGGAAAAAGGAGGGAAACACTCTCACCCTCTCTTCTCTTGCACACAAAGGCAGACACTTTTTACACGGAAAAGAGGAAGAGGTGGCAAGACCACCTCTGAACGTGGTTGTGGTAGCAGTGAACTCCCTCTCCACCCATTCCTCCCTCCCTCTACTTGGGTCAATCTGGCAGAATTACTGAGCAGCTTGACAATGTGAGCTGGCACTAACAACCAAATCCTCAGTGCTGTGGTGGATAGGGGCGAATAGCCGAGGTGAGGTGAGGTGGGGGGCCGCAAAAAGGAGGGGCGTGTGGGGGGGATGAGTGAGGCGCCCTGTCAGAGTGCACCGAACGGCGGAGCTTTGAAGTGGGGGCCGCTGTCCCATTCACAGAGTCTGCTGCGGAGCAGAGGTCAGGGGCTCCAGGGTGGGCTACGTCTCCCCCGTGAGTACACCAAAGGACGGGAGTTAAAGAGATGTTTCGGAATTGGAAAGAGGGGGAGAGTGTATGGAAGAGGAACAAGGGGAGGGAGAAGGAAAAAAAGCAGTCGTCTAAATTCTGTAACATCGTGTACCTAGAAGCTCCATACATGGCCTCTGTTTCTAATCGTGCAGCCTCACTGTCCTGCCCTGGAATGACCTGTGACACTTCAGTGCTGGTTTTTATAAATATACATGTGCATTAAGAAAGAAATTAGGGTCCCTTATAAAAGGGGTCAACAAAGAAGCTTTTTCAAAAGTTTCAGTCATTCTGCTTTTGTTTTGATTTTTACAGCAACACCAGAAACAAAGATCAAAAGAAAAATGACTTTTACCACAGAATGCATTTTTGCTTTGAAAAAATGTGAGATGCATTGAAATGTGAAAAACAAAAGGCCTCAAGTTGTGTGTTTCTTTTTATTTTAACCTATTTTAACTTGACCATTGCATTTTTTCACTGCATTATTGCCATCTGGGATGATGCAAAAGACACAAGTTGCAGATGCAGTGTCTTTTGTTGGACCTTTAATAAGATGGTCAATATGGAATTCCATGGACATGATTTTCAATGATAAAATGACCAGACATCATTCTTTTTCTATTAAAAAAACAGCAATTTTCCCCTTGTAAATAAAAACGATGGAACAAATTAGTGCAACATGGCCCTGATTGACTAAAACAAATGCATCAGTCAAGGGAACAAATTCTTAATTCATGGCCTTCATAAATTGTTAAAATTAACTCTTAATTCTTGTCCACAATATATATTTGTGCCATATGAATCTATTGGTATTTTACGTCAGATGATTTTTTTTGTTCATGTTAAAAACACATGAATGAATTGGTACACCATGGCTATGATTTACTAAAACAACAGAACAAATTAATCAGTTGTGGAAATATAGGCTACACCGCGTAAAAATAGAGACCCCTAAAAATGTAATTAATAGCTTATTTAGCTTATTTGTGTTTTAATCACCACCAGTGTGAATGAACTTCAAATGATGAATTTAAGTACCTTAAATGCAATGTAAGTCTCTGTGGATATAAAGGAGAAGAACATTTGTAGGCATTTGTAGATAAAGCATGCAGTGGTAATATTGACTTCATACAAAACAATGGTCACAGGCACCTTTTTTATTGTGCTGAATAAAGAGGTGGATACGTAGGACAATTTTTTCTAATAGTTTTTTTTTTTTGTCCTTTTTTTTTTAAACAAGCAAGCAATTGTAAGTGAAATCACAAACAGCAATACTAAGTGAAACAGCCATAATTGTTAGAAAACAAGTTATATCAAGTGAAGAAAGCTGAGAGTAACCACCTAGTGATACTTTTCCATCTCCACAGCCGCAGAAACTACAAAACATTGCATAAATGTAAGACAACGTTTAAAAAAAACAAGTCAAATTGTCCAGTCTTACCTAACTTGTGACTGAGAGGCAGAGAGGTACAGTCTTATAAAAAATCCCCCCCAAAACACACAAAAATAAACTATGAATATATATTTATTTATATATATATAAATTTAAAACTTTACGCCGTTCTCTCTGGACTCAGGCACCTGAATTTAAGCAGATAGTAAGTTTGAAAAATGAGGTAACAGGAGGCCCTCTTGGAGGTAGAAAAGTGTATTCGATTGTACTAGAACATGTTGTCATGAAAATACAACTTCATCTTCATTAAGACACCCAGAGCTGAAAGCACATGAACAGTGGCTCCTGTGGATACACATTCAAACCAACATAGGAAGTATTTGAACACAATGCCAAGTTTCAGGAGGGCTGAAAACGGTGCGCCTCAGCGGCCATTATGCGCAGATCTCACAAAAAGCGCTAAAACCGCTGAGGTCAAGCCGAGACGCGCCATCCATCCACTTAAACAAGCGACTGTTTCATCTGTTGAACTCATAGGAGAGTAAAGAAGCGGTCCGATTCGAAAACTGACACTTTTACAAGAACTGTAACCATTTAGGTAGTAGCATTACAGTGTTTGAGCAACGTTCAATGTTGGTTTGTGGCAAAAGCCAAGCTGCCGCATATAAAGACGGTCAAGATTACATGCCATTGTAAGTTCAAGGGGCATGCCAACAGTTCCATTATCTTCCTCTGAGGCTCTACCTCAGGCCCAGTTGAGATTACCATGCTAACTTTTCTTAAGGTTTTCATGGTGACAGGCTGAAAATGTGTATTCTTTCACTACATAAGCACTACATATACATCTGAAAAAAAAAAAGAAAATCACATTTGTGTAAAGTACACAAAAAAAAGCTAATCAAGTATATCTCAATATCTACTAATTTTCAAAAACATATTCATATATGCAATATACAAAACCCGAACATATTTTTTCAAACCTGAAAGAAGTTTCAAGTTTCTTTTGTTTTTTGTTTTTTTAAATGTGATGTGTATTTGTGTGTGTACTTGTTTTCATAGCCGTCTTCTCACCCAGCTGAATTAAAATTAAGCAAAATTCTAATTTAAAACAGGATCTTGTGCAGTCCTAAAGTCTTTCTCAGTACATTGGTACTGAAAGAAACCAGGCAAAAAATCATTCCGTTTTCAAGACTGGAGGTAGGTATTTGTCAGCTGATTATTAGTCCATTTTTATCCTTTTTTTCTTTTTTCTTCTTTTTTTTGAGGTACATATCTGAATAGTAAATAGGACCTAAAACTATAAATTCAGAGCAATAGTGGAGAGGAAAAAAATAGAGAAGGAAAAGAAAAATCCATTCGCAACAATATCAATATTTAGTGTCATACAAGCACTTGATCCTTAGAAACCATTGAGTAATCAGTACAAAATATATATTCAAGTTAAAAATGTAAAACAGACATCCCAGCTGCAGAGACAGAGTGTCTAGTTACAAATGTCAGATATATGCTAATGTGAAAAAAAGAGAATTAACTAGAACAAACACAGTACTTTTTTTTCCCTTAGCTGCATGATTAGTTCTATATGACTACAAACAGACCTCAGAAATCAGTTATTACCTGCCCGACTCTCACAAAAAACATTTTGCAGAGCGTTCGCCTGCTCTTACGACAAGGTTTGTTTTCAGCGTTGGCACTCGCTGCCATCCCCTGCTTTGTAATGAAAACTCTATAGCAGCGCGTGTCTTTTCGAGCTGGTTTGCTGGTTGAAGAAATCAGAGGTAGCTTTGAAACTGTGAGAAGATATTGCATTGGTGACAGCGCTGGCGTACATTCGGATTCGCCAAATACCATTTGACGCCGTCCCTGCGATTCAGGTATTTTTGTGTGTAATGAGGTATAGTGTGGTTTTGTTCCTGTGGTTTGGGTGTTTCTTGAGGTTTAGGTCTTGACTGAGTTGATAGATTTCCCTTTCACTGAATTTGTCAAAAACAAAATTATGTTCTTAAAGCTATGTCATACAAGAAAATAAAAACACAATTATGTACACGTATGTTAATTAAGCAAAGCCGAAGATATGTACAGTAGAACTAACGTAATGCTGAGAACGGTGTCCCAATTGAGACATTTCATGTTCACGGTTATCAGTTTGGGGAAAAAATAACCACCAAGGACATAAGGGACATGGGTACAATAGTAAAGGGATAATTTACCAGACAATAAACATTCTGTCGTTATTTACATGTTCTAAACTTACTTTCTACTGTAAAACATAAAAAAGATGTTTTGAAGAATGTTCAAGCTGCTCTTTTACAAAGTGTTTTAAAAGTGAATGGTGACCAAGGGCTATAAGCACTATAAGGTTAAAGGTACTATAAGGGGCGCTTTACATATCGCATCAAATGTTTCAAATGCAGGTACGATCATAACGAAGCGTCGCGGTCTAGAACACATCAAGATAATAACAATTAAATTTTTCACATTTCACATTTCATGTGACAAGGACAAACCAATCAGCTTCATTCTTTTACCATGACAACATTGACAGCTCAGCCAAGATGAAGGAACAGCTGACCATAGGTCATCATGCAGGGATAGCCATTTGTAAATACATACAGCTATTTTTAGTGCTGGAAATTTCTGCGTCTTCATGGAGAACGCAGATCATGGTTGACGCCTCCAGAGAGCAAATGCAAAATGTTTTAGAAAAATGCAGAAAACAGCATGCCTACTGTTTTCCACGCATTATTGGTATGACATGAATGGCTCCTAAAAGGCACAGTAGCCATATAAGTTGAAATAATCCTCAACAACCGTGGTCAACAATGACTGGGTGGGTAAATAATGACAGAATATTCATTTTTAGGAATCCACTTGCAAAATAATCAATTATAGTAACTAATTGGCTGTGCTTGCAGTTTTAAGGCAAATACTTTTAAAGCTCACTGTCATTCGTCAAAATGAAGTGGACAGATAAGGGTAATGGTCTTTGGTGGTTTGGTACTGTAGAGGGGGGAGGTTCTTGTGTGAATGGGTGTGTCTATTTAAAGCTTCACCCAGATATAAGCACCACATGCTGAATGACAAAACCAGACAGTTTCACCTTCTTCTTTACAAATGTAGCCTGGAAAATCGGTCAACGAGCGAAAGAGTGTGTGTGGCGCAAAGAACCACTGCAGCACATATTGTGTGTTTAACCCCTGCACCTTTGTGCTTACAGCAGTTTTGTGGGAAGTGGAAACAGCAAGGCGGCTCCAATTGTCATCTGCAAGATGTTTGTTTGCATTCGCGTCTTTTTTCGGGTTAAGCTCTGAGGTGTTGTGTGTGTTGATCACAAAACGAAACCAAACCCAAATAAACCAATGAGGAAAAAACGAAAATAAACCAACGATAATAATCAAACGAAAGTGGGAAATCAATAATAAGTGGTCAAGGCAGTCTTTTCCCTTGGAGAGAGCTGACAGCTGGATGAGGTAGAGGTAAAATCCTGTGGTTGCTTAGTCCTCTTCTTGCTCTGCCTCCTCCTCTTCTTCTTCCTACAAAACAAAACAGTGGTCGCCCATCAGTCACCACAAAAAGTTGGCTGCAAATCAGAACACGGTTTTGCGTAAAAGCATTAGACTGACAGACTGAAATAGCACAGTTATTAGCATTTATATTTTCTTTTTTTCGTTATTGTTTTGGTTACAAATGTTCTTTTTCATGAGCTCAGACAGCGAACGTCCCACAGCTGCTGCCGAGATGACCACTATTGAAACGGGAGGAAGGCGGTGAATGGGGGCTGGGGAGACGCTTGGCTTTGGGCACTCTTCAGAATGAAATGGATTTCATTTTCCACATGGCTTCATTTTATTTGGGGAGGCTAACTGACACAATTTATAACCCTCTTCCTTTCCCAAGTCGCTGTGTTGCTCCCATTCAGGGGAAAGGCCGTGGCAAAAGCCTGTCTGCATTATATGAGCCAAACTCCATTCATTAGTGTGGCAGACACTTCAGCTGTGAAGGACCAGCTAAGCGCTACCATGTGTGACATGGGCGAGTGAAAGAATGGAGAATTAAGAGGTGGGGGGGTTATGGGTGGCAGGAAAAAAGCCTTTAATCATATTCGGACACCTTGCCCACTAATCGTGCCACACACAAAATAAGATATGTGCTCACATGGAATATCAGATATCTTTTGGAAGTTTGTTTAAATACAAAACTGCAACTGTCATACATTCTAAAGTTATACGTTTTATTAAAAGAATGAAAAGGCTTTTTTTGCATAGATTTGTTCTAAACATTCCTTTTTAAATTAGGAATCTAAATGATTAGATGACATTCTCACGCATCATCGCTCGCTCTTTGATTCCGAGAGCAATTAAAGGCGCAGGTACAGCACTCAAAAAACACTAAAACTTCAGTGCAACAGGGAGGGCAAGATTACCATGGACTTGGTTTAACTATCACCAACGAATAAAGAAGTTGGTTTAACGATAGCAATTGAACGTCCCTGTTGTGGGTTTATGGATATTTTGTTCCCTTTGAAGTTGAGAGAATCGTAACTAGAAGAAACAATAAAATAATACTGTTAAGAAAAAAAACCTAATCGAACAATACTAATATTACCATTTCAACAAAAAACTACTGTGAGTGCTCAAAAAATTTGCAGAAATAGGTCACAATGTAATGTAGTGGTTTCCTACTGGTGTTTTATCTGTATTTTTTTTTTTTTAACTTTATTGCACTGAATGACTGTAACACTACTGGATAATTTTCCAGACATATGTTTTGTTTTAAGTAAAGGATTTTGGCAAACTAGCATGCATACTAACTTGAATTAGTTAGTAGGTTGTCTGAACAACTGGGCAATTAATCAGTAGTAACTTTGTAAAGTTCCTGAAAAATTCTTACACTGTCCTTTTTTAGGTCACGGTATATATGTCTTTTAGCTGAACCAATTAAGGATTACTTGATTATCCATACATATCATGTATGATACATCAGACTTTTATGGAATGTTTTTTTTCATCTCTCAATCATCATTGTATTGCATTGTATTATATGTTTTGCCCCCCATAATTATAACTGCATTCTGCCGTACTGTTACAAAATTCTGAATTTCATCTTACTTTGGCCATAAAAGTATCAGCAACTACACCATTTTTCCCTCCTCAAGTATGAGCTCCATATACTCCTAAATCATGCTATATAAGCTATGAAAGCTTGACATATCAAATATGATAATCAAAGAAAAAAAAATCACAGGAAAAATTTATATTTAGGCTTTTTTAAAGGCTAGTCGCATATTCACCTGACCCCTTACAGAACATGTCTTTAGGGGACTTTTAGAAAATAAGTTTTTAAAGTAACTAAATTACAGTTTTTAAAAGCAATTAAAAGTACAGTGATGCAATGGCTAAAAAAGAGAAAATAATAGCAAAAATAAGAGAAGTTCATTGCACATCTAAGACTACGTATAGATACCTGTGTGTGTGTGTGTGTGTTTATGTGTGTGTATGTGCTGGCCCTTCCAGTCTGGCGCAAAGTCATCAGGGTCTGTGCATTCCCACATAGCAACAAATCAGGCCCCAGTTATGCATTCACACCGTAAACTGGTCCGCACCAGCGAACAAGAGGAGATGAGCAGATTCCTAGTAAATGTGTGGAAGATTGTGTGGGAGAGGAGTTGTATCTTGAGCCATTGTGTTTTTTTTATTAGCACCTTTTCACAGCATACAGCAAACCTGTTCCAAAGCTGTATGAGCATCTTTTTCCTTTGATGAAATATTTTGGAGAATATTAGTAACCCAACAGTTCATGGCAGCCATTGACTTCCACAGTATTCATCCGTACTATAGAAGTTAATGGCTGCCGTAATATTTAATAACTAACACTCTTCCAAACACCTTCTTTGGTGTTCAGAAAAAGAAGAAACTCCTAAATGTAAGGACAACTTAAAGGTGAGTAAATGATGACAGAATTTTCCTTTTTGTGCGAAGTTTATTTATGTTCGAAACAAATCATTTGTTAATAGTGAATAGTTCTGATGACAAAAATTGTATCTATGAATGTTTTATTTAGATATTTTATATACCAAGTATTGTATATTTGTTTTATTTATGTGTACTTTTACTGAATTTAGATAATTTTCATAATTTCCATCATATTCGACAAGGCTGCTTTCGTTCCTCATGAGCACATTAAAGTAGCACTGTGCACAGAGACTATAGAGTCGACTCCATTGTTAATACGCTGAAGGAATTTTGACAAGAGAGGAAAAAAGGGGCAACCCTTCAAAACTAATCCTGTCTGCCAGATTGCATATCCATCTGTGAGGGGATGAAACCAAAGAAGACTGGGATTCCACACATAACGCTATAGGATTTACATTGGCCTTAACCAAGCAGGTCTCTCATCAAACCAGAATTATGCCCCCCTTCCACTCACTTTGGTTTTTGAGGACTTTGTAAACCCAGATAGCAAATCCTCTTCCTCACACAATCATCCTCTTTCTGCTTCTGCAAGCTGCCATCCCCTTCTAGCCAATTGGACTTCCAGTATCATTATATATATATATATATATAAATAATCAAGAGTTCATTTGCAAAAACCTTTTAACTGTGCATTCCAAGTAATATCACTCAAAATGCAGTTGGGTTGTTTTGATTATGTAATAATAATTTAAACAAGTACAGGTGATTTAATAAATTTAAGTTGTTTTTCCTCAGCATCGTAACACTCTGTTTTGCAAAGTTCCGTGAAAATGTTTCAGCTTTTATTTTCCTTAAACGTCCTGAAGAAGATGTCACTGGTTCAACAAGTATGTCTAAATTATCCACCCTCAATCATTTTTAGTCAGCTTTGACAAAACTCTCAGCTAGTGTGTCTTTTCAAAGTGAAAGTAGTCTTGTCACCTGACCTGAATACAGAGCGATGGTTCGTTACACTTATTTACTTCTGTTCAAAAACAACAAGAACGCTTGTTGGCTGCTGCAGTAAAATGTGAACTCATGATGCTTTGACAGTGGAAAATACATGCTTTTTTTTAGAGTACATGCTTTCAAGTTTAGAGTTCAACTTGCACTATGTGTGGAGAATAATGCATGGCAATCAGCTCATTTAAGTGTCGTGTATCTTTTTTTGCAAAGTTCCGTGAAAATGTTTCAGCTTTTAT
>JAUCMT010000088.1:3696073-3712064 GCA_032357475.1 Enteromius thamalakanensis
CTTTTCTCTTATCAGGTGTTCTCCAAACTCTTCAGGCATTACAGGAGAAAACTCAGAGCTGTTATCTTGGGAAAAGGGAAGTAGCAATAATTGGGTGCTAATAATTGTGGCTAACATGTACTGGAGAAAACATTTATTTCATGAGTTTAAATGAGTTTTTCTCCCCATTTTCAGTTGTGATTTATGGGGACTCTCCATAGGTGCAATGGTGTTTATACTGTACAGACTGTATGTGGAATTGTCCTACACTGACTCTACACCTAAACCTACATCTTACAGAAAACTGTGAGCATTTTTAGATAAACACCATTTAGTATGTTTTTTAAGCCTTTTGAACTACTGGGACACTGAAAATGTCCTCATAAAACACCTACATATTGTAATACCTACGTCATACCCATGTCATTATACACATTTGTGTCCTCATAAACCACATAAACCCGCACACACAATACAATTAATTACACACTACTTTCAACAAACATTATCTATGTTAAGACCTAGACAATGAAAACAAACTTCTGAAAGTATATTTGAAGAGAGTGAACGCAGAGGTCCTGAACCTGGTAACATTTCATAATACTGTCATAGTTTCTAACAGCTTTAAATCTGGGGTTGTTTTTCTTCAGATTCGGGGAGTATAAATCAAATTCACTGTAAAATACATGTTTTCATGGAAATGTCCTGAACTGCCTGCAGAAAGACGTCAGTGAAAGAATGCATATGTCCAGTCCTCTGTGTGAACCGCTTCCCCGCCTTGCCATACCATGATAAAGGACTCGTGCCGCAGAGGTGTCACCATCAATAATGTATGTCACATACCTTTCCCTGTTCATACAAACACAAAAATTTCCTGTCTTCCTCACCCTCTCCCTCACATCTTTTCCTTTATTTATTCACAAGTCAACACCATGTCAGCATTAATGCAGCAGTAACTGATCTATCAATTAAGTGCCGATTAAAAATTTACCACTGATTGCAAATTATTGCATTGCGCTGTTCTCATTATAGCTGCTCTCAAATTATATAGGATATAATTAAATTATAAAAGTCCATGTCCATACTAGGAGAAAAAAATGTCAATTGTGATATACTAATACACATTTTAAGTTACAACACAAAAATATTGAATTATGAGATAAAAACTCGATAATGACATTAAATTAAAAAATTCAAGGATAAAAAGTCAACAATGACATATTGAGTTTAAATTACAAAAATGTAAAATTACGAAATAAAAAGTCAATTATGGTGTTAAAATTCAATCTTACAACTTAAAAATACATATTTATGAGGTGAAAAGTTATAATTGCTTACATTTATTTTTGACTGTTTATCTCATAATTATTTACCAGCTATGATTTACAAGTTTTTCATAATGTTGTCTGAAAAAAAAGTTTCCATGTTTCCAGGTAATTGTGACTTTATATTTCAAAACTGAGACTTTTTATCACTCAGTGTGATAAATGTAAAATATGCAAACTTTTCCCCCCACTGATTTCACTTTCTTCCCCAAATTCAATCTCTCACCTCTCACATTCTCATCTCCGGAGCACCTATCGAGGCAGCTGTTATGGTCGCTGGCTCAGAGCAAAATGATTAAAGCTCATCCAGAAGCTGGAACAGGAAAGGGAGAGGGGGCAGCGAGAGATGAGGGGGAGAGGTCACAGGGGTCACCGGTGGAAATCCGTTGAGGTGGTCCCAGCAAACTCCTGCTGTGTGAGTAGAGCCTCAGACTGAACACACGCCCTTATTGGCAGGAATTCAGCTTCTCTGGCCCCAGATCGAGAAGAAGGGAGAGGGCTCAGGGAATGCAGGGAATGAGGTAGAGCTGTCCACTCTCTGTCTCACGCTGTATCTAACTTGCACAGCCGGGACAGGAACGGCTCCAAGCCACAATGTAAACGACGCTTTTGCAAGTGCATACTTCAAGACCCCAACTCCTGCCCAGGGTTTCAATAATTGCTAATAAAATGTTTGCAGCTCATTATAAAAATCTAGTCACCATCCAACTTCGTCTAATTGGAGAAGTCCTGCCAAACGAAATCAAAACTATGAAAAGTAGCTTTTCCGAACATGCTGTACAAACAAGAAGTTTGTTTTAACCCACAAGACCTTCTTATTATTTATGCTGGCAAACTCTAAAATGGACAGAAAGGCGCTTCAACTCGAGTCAACACAACTTGACATTCACAACCCTTTTACTTATGTAATGGGAAGTATTTCCAAGTGAAACAAAACATTCAACAAGTTAAAAATGTATGAAAACTTGATTTTATACAACATAAACTGTCATGTCTACGAGATGAAAAGTGGGCACTATGACAAGTCACACTCTCAGAAAAGCTGTCACTGGGGCAGTACCCTTTCAAAAGGTACATCTTTGTACCTATAAGGTATAAATACGTACACTTATGTATTAATATGTACCTTTAAGGTACCAAAAATGGATCTTTTGAAAAGGTACAGCCCCAGTGACATAAAAAGTTACTTTTATTTATTTACGTTATTATTAATTTATAATTCCTCATTTATTTCATAATTATGATCTACATTTTTTATGTGTTGGAAACGGACTTCTATAAAATATACTAATTATTGTGTTATAAAAGTCGGTTTCCATGTAACTATAACTATTTCATTTGACTGCAACTTTGTTTCTCATAACGGAAACTTTATATTTCACGTTTAATCATTTTTAATCTAACAATCTAACAAATTAGAATGACTAAACTTGTATTATCCATTAGGAACTGATTGGCTGTTGACTGTGAAGACTGAAAGATATTTTATCTCATATAAAAATACAAAAATTATACCTTTAGAAGTGCAACATGGACAACTTTGTACATTATCTACCACTAAAAAGGTAAATCTTAGTACCATAGAAACGTAATAGCATATGTACTATCCATCTGTTAGTGGTAAATCAGGTACAATGAAGGTGTCCCTTTAAGCTTTTGTACCCTTAAAATTTTGTACCCAGATTGTAATGTCACGTGTCTTCGGGGGATCTTTATGGGATGCGTGTGAACGCACTCCGGAAAATCACTGGCAGTTTGAATGAACCACAATTAAATGCGAAAGAGACTTAAATGCACAATGTTTGTGAAGAATTTATTGATTTTTCAAATCTATCAGTAGATTTATAAATATCACATTGCTTATGACTGTAGCCTGAGTCTAAATAGATATTTGGCCTTTGCTTTACATAATATTACATTAAAATTAGTTCAGGTGAATCATATGGAAATAAGAAACTAGGCAGAGCAAGTTATTACATTCTGATGACATATTTTGAATAATGTGTCTTGACGAATCATGCACAATAACACTAAGAACATGTAATGAAGTAAATAGGGTCAGCTTTAATTTAAACGTAACAGGCGCCCATGTAGACACCCATATGACTCAAAGCAAAGTCTCATTGCGGTGTTCTTCAAACATTGGGATTTGTTTACAATTTAAAATAAGGCTGACAGTGACTGTTTCAGTCTCATTTAGTGTGGAATAGGAAATGCTACGAATAAAAACAGGCCGACTGACTCACAGAAGGACAGGACCTCAGCTGACTGCCGAGTTCAATATTTTGCCCGGGAGGCTCGCGAAGGCTATAAAAAGGTTTTGATGTTTGACACCAAATTCCCATCATAATACCCTCCTCCAGCCTCACACATGGACACATTAAGAAAGGGAAGAAGGGAGGGAGGGGGGGGTAAAAAAAGAGAAAGAAAAATCTTTTCACACTTTGGCAGCAGCTGAGGGTTTTCCAAGCCTCCCCATCAAATCGAGACTCTTGGATGACTCCCAATCGCAGCCCTTGTTCCCCTTGAAACGCCGAGCGCCTCCCCTCTTCCTTGCCAGACTCTCCCTCCCATTTCCCTCGGCTCTGATTCCACTCCTCACCACCTGACAACACTGTCTGTCCTCCAGCCAAAAGCATCAGATCCTTGTGCGAGATGAGAGAGAACTTCCTCCCCACCGTCTCCCATCCTCCGCTCATTCACTTATTCATTCACTCATTTCCTCGTCTCTTCCTAGAGGTGGGAGTCGTTAGGTCTACAGCGTCCCAATTGTCCCCCCCCTCCGATTTGGCAAGCCGGAACGTGACCTGCTCAGATGTTGTGAGACCGTCATAATCCAACAAACATTGGTGGAGTGAACCACCTGGGAAGGGAAGAGCGAGCATGAATCACGAACCTCATATCGAAGGAATTCTTGGCGTGAGATGAGGTGGACATCATAGAGTCAACCTCTCGGCCAGATCTTTTGAGTGTTTGTGACATCCCTCACGGTTTGAAGACTCCACGGGAAGTAAATCTATTGTCTCCGGCTGGCATTCCCGCTTCTTGCCTTGGTAACAAACAAGCAGGGCCGTGGAGCTCTGGAGAGAGAGCACAAGAACTTCTCCCTTCTCCGCCAAGGTCTCGCTTGCAGAGGAACCAAACGTGAGAACATGCTGGACACCGGCCAGTTGGCAGTATGAAAGGGAACTGAATAATGTTAGCCGTTTGAGGACAGAGATAGTCCGTTCCAACACGCCCCCACCTCCGCAACACAGCGCGGCTTGTCCGCTTGGCACAGCCGAGCCGGTCCGTCTCCGCACCTGTGCAGGAGGAGCACCCGGAAAAGGAAGAGGGGGGCAATAAATCAGTCTTTTGGCTGCTGCAGCAAATCTAGCAGATAACATTACGCCTGGTGCAGGGGATCCACAGAATTCTCCCTATAGCAGGACTTCCTGTTGGCCTGATTTATAAATAACAAAAGGACGAGAGCGGAGACGAGAAATGAAATGTTGTAATGCAAATGAGTGAACGGAATTATTTATACTTAAAGAAATACAATATATGTATATATATAATTGTGAAGCATAAGTAGTCTGAGAGATATATATGGAAAATTCTGTATTCATTAGAAAACTTTGCAAAGTTGTTAATAGTAATATCATTTAATTTGTTTTTTTTTTCATAATTTTTGTAAATACTATATCATTACAGCTTAATAACGTTTTTGTTTATATAACGTGTGTACTGTATATATTTATTATGTTTATAAATACACATTCATACAGTATATGAATACTCTATTCTTATTGGTCAGTCGCCACATCCCAAGGTTTGTTATTCCCAGATAACAACCAGTAAAACTCATAACACAGGCTCATCCGGGAACTACAAATAATCTTGGCCGTTAGTAATTATATGCATCACTCTGATGATTTTTAACGCAGTGTAGACAGACTTTAGCTGTTGCGCTGCGACTGTCGCATTCAGTTTTGACATGGCGTTAACGCGTAACAATGAGTTAAAATGAAAAAAAGAAAAAAATGCTGACAGATTGTGACACGTATGAAACAGAGAATTTAGTTAAAGTTAGTTAGTTAGTTAGTTAGTTAGAGGGTTGGTTAAACATTTAAACTCAGATCGATGTTTTGTGTCTAATTATTTACTTCTGTGGCAAGAAGCCATGTAATAAGCGGGATAACGTACATCCAGCAGGTTATCACAGAATAATGTACACAGCACACACACATATTATGTACAAAAAAACTCTATTGTGGATTAATTAATCATTAAACAGCATGTTACAGTTAGTGTTTTTATGTTTTTCATTGTCACTTGTGTGTTGTGTTCATTTAAATTTTTTGTGTTTTTTTTGTAGTTTTATGAATGTCTTTTTACCAATATTAAATAATACTATAGGGCTGCCACTGAAAAACATGTCTTTATTGTTTTCAGTTTTATTTATGATTCAATTGAATGTTTATCTCATAAAAAAGGCAAATATAACAAATCTCTCTCTCTCTATATATTTTATTATGTTACCATATATATATATATATGAAAACAACAAATCCTGTATAAATATTCCTGTTTGCAAACGAAACAACTCAAGGTTTTTATTATCTTCTCACTCTAGAAAAGCACAGTTTTTGCAGCAGTTTTTGCAGTTTAATCCCAAACGTTTCTACATCGTCCGACTGCTCAACGCATCCTCAACAGGGGTCGTTCTGAACCTGACTGATACAGCGGTCCTAATCAGCCTTTGGTGGCTGTCCTAAACGTCTCCAGAGGAATGAACCTGATTAAAGCATTATTTTTTCTCTTCTCCTAGCCAGAGCCACCTTCCACTATTAACCATTTAGGGGGGTGGAGATACTTAGTTGGGGGAGGGGGCCAAAGGAAAACATTCCAGCGGCCCCTTGTAGCCAAAAAGGATATGCTATAATTAGTTCCAGGAGGGCGAGCAGTAGCTGAATGAAGAAAACTGACTTGTTTATCCAGAAAAGGAATGGCAAAGCTCTTGTCAAGTCCACCTTGTAGATATGGAGACCGCCATGCAGCCCCTTGGCCATGTCAATTAATCTGTGGCATGCTAAACAGATCATAACCCACACACAATGACCCATACAAGAGGACGAAGGGCTGCAGACACACACGTTTCCTATGGCCCATTCATAAAAAAGGAGACAGGAAAACAAAAAATGTTGGTTTTCTGCCTCAAACTGTATTGGCTGAACTCAAAAAAGCCTTGGCACACATCTAGAGATGCAGCGATCGGAGCGCTATCTATCTCTGCTTTCCACCTCTGACTCATTATCATGCATACACTTGGCTACAAGTTCATCTCTGACTTATTCACAGGATGTCATACCACTATGCCCACTCCACATTTAGGATGTTTGTAGTATGACTACAGCCTGATGAATATGCCTCCAGATTCACACCAGATTGTAACTCGTATCAACTGCAACATGTGTCTTAAAAAAAAAAGTAGGGCCCTATGAAAGCAGTTTTAATTTTTTCCCCCCAAAGTATTTTTTTTCCATTTAAATTTTTTAAAATTGAATTTTTATTTCATTTAAATTTTTTAAAATTGAATTTTTTTATGTATTTCATCTTTTTTTCCTTTTTATTTTCTAGACTAAGTTTTAATGGTTAAAATTTATCAATCATGAAACATGTTTAATTATTTAAAATCATGCAACGTGCACAATTTAAAGTTTAATTTATTAAAGTTGAACAAAAATCACATTTTAAAGCCATATTAAAAATATCAAACATATATTTAAAAAGTTTTATTTTAAATAAATGATGTGATTTCCATCAATTCATTAAATTTTAATAATCAATATTTTCATAGCAATATATTAATATACTACTATAATTTTTTTTAATACTGTGTATTTATAATATTCTGGTAAATCAATAAGAATTTCTTAAAAATAAATTTTAAATAATAATTTTATTATTATTAGTTGACTATACTACTATTACATTATGTTTTAATGATAAAGATTTAATGAAGATTAAAAATATTTCTGTAGCATTTTTTCTTCATATTTTGTTTTTTGTAAAATTAAAAACAAAAAATACAAAATGAAAAGAAAAAATATGAAGAAAATATAAATGAATAAATCATAGAAATATATATATATATATATATATATATATAATCCTTCCTTTATTGCTGATGCCTTTTTAAAAGGAAAATAGCTGAAAGCGCCAGCGTGTTTGTTTCTCCACGGGGTAAAATTTATCACACTTCCATGAGAAAAATTTTCTGTTCGCTGACAGACTTCTGCCCTTGCTTAAGTCTAGTTAACCTTTGACCCATAATGTTTAAGTTTGTTAGCTTGTGCTTCAATCAGGAAGAAAAACTTTTTTTTTCTCTTCTGGTTACGTCTTTGAAGACATACTCTGAAAAAGGGATTGATATAGCAGTCAACTTCATAATGATGAATTCATCATTAAGCAAAATTGTTTGGTTAATTACTCATTCATTTTGTTCACACTATTAATTTCCTGTTGTGCAGAATGTTTAAAAATAAAAATCAAAGGTACCATTTTCTTTTTCTAGAAAAGAAGCTATTTCTGTTGCTAAGTGAGGAAAAACATTTACAAAGTCTACTTAGCATCTACAAAGAAAATCACTCATATCTATTTGTTTAAGACTAACTGACATCAATGTGTGGGTGGATCAAATGTGTGCGTATGCGTGCGCGTGGGAGTGTGTACCTGCATCACACAGCCATCATGAAAGAGCAGCCGAACGCACCTTTGGGCATCAGTACAAAGAAAATAGGGCAATAAATGTAAACTTTATCAGTTCAGTCCATAGAGTTCAGCCTTTCAGACTCAATCTCACACACTCATTTAAACATACACGCCTGGATCAACGTTTACCCTACTATGTTGTAAAAAACTTTTTTAGGTTTGACACTATTTTAAAATAAAATTTTGAAGATTAGCTTTTTATAAATATTCTCTAATAGACTTTGGTGCTTTAAAAGTGATTAATTTACCCCACCTTCCAACAAACCTCACAACAAAACCAGATTTTGAGCCTTGGTGCTCTTACAGGCAAAATGAGTTTAAATCACATTTTGTCATTTACCAATTTTCGACCAATCACGTTCTATCACTGCCCATATGCAAATAAAGTGCCATAAGGTAAAAAAAGAAAAAAGAAGAATATTAGTAAAAAACACAAGCAAGGCTCTTCTGTAAGACTCCACTCATTCTCTACCACTTTGCATGTCTGTTAAATTTGAAAGTTTCTGTCCTAAAACAGTTTGACGTGACAAGTTAAAGCTGAACTTTAGCATGTACGCTATAGAGGCTCAGCTGAGACCTGGATGTAAAGTGTGTTTTGGAACAGCTTGGCTCACATGTGACTCAAATCGCATTCCTGGATGATAGAGTCAGATGGGTCATGTTTTCCTCCAATACAAATGTACTAATTTCTGTATTGAACAAATCGTTTTAGCCCCCCGCGCTATAAGCGAATCCATGCAACTATGTCGAACTGTTTCAAAGCAAACTGACGATCCAAGGATCTGAGAACATAATAGCAGACTTTAAAGATTTGCACACGGTATATCAAAACTGTGCCATCGCTTTTCTAATTAACGTATAGTGTATTCAGATGTGACACACTTTTGAATCTTTTAAGGTGTACGGGTGTGTGTGTGTCCAGGGGCCTCGGAATGCTTTGCTTTTCCTGTCTGCCTGAGAAAAATCCATAAGGACACAGAGTCGGCATGCCACAAAGGGTTCATTCTCTCCATATCTCTCCGCAGTCATTCTGGTGGCACTTTTAACTGCCTGCGGCTTTACTCCTCCAGCTATCAATCAAACGTGTCAGGCTGATAAACACTCGAAACTTGAATTACACCTGGGCCCAGTTTTTCAAAAGGTTTAATCTGGATAAAATTGATCCGGATTTAGTAATCCTTTTTTTTGTGATCCGTGATCACATAATCCAGCTAACTATTTGGCCAGTTTTTCAAAGCAACATCGGATTGGATCAATCTGATCCGGATAGGAACTTTTTAGGATCACCAAATCTGGATAACCAGTGCTCAAACAGGATAGGAAATCACAATGTAGAACTATATTTATGTTAACAGCAACAAGTAGAATAGTCATTGTGGGGTCGATATAAGTTTATTTTTATCTGAAATGAAAAAAATAAATAAAAAAAATAAAAAATACAAACAAGAAAAACCCCACCCCATCCTCTTCCAGCAGTCCTCTCATCTGAGACCTACAACACAGACACTGTACATTGAGGATATTTATAACAACTTTCAAATATAGATGTATTGAATTAAAAAAAGACTTAATGTCAAATACCCCACAATAATTTCAGACTTCCTCATCTGATGTGGAGAGACCAGCTTGTCTAAGCGTAGCCTTTAGGAGACGGATCTCAAGTCTGGCCTTGGTTTGCTGCAGTTTGGTCAGAGTCAGTTGTTCCTCTGCCAGATGAAGCTGTGCTTCTGCCTTTTCAGTCTCTTTTTGCAGAAGTGCCTTGTAATCATCATCTTTGTTTGATGAAGGGCGCTTCATCAAACAAGCGACTACTGTGGCAACTACCACTGTCTCAACCAATGAAGATCCAGCTTCTTCCTCAGGAACAGAGCTGAGATTTTATATAAATACGCTCTCTGGATCAGCCTCAGAAGGATCTGGCAGATTCTCCGCCTCCTCCTCAATCCAAGGCTCGCCATCCCCTACAACACCTTGAATACCATGGAGAGCTTGCAACTTCTCACCTCCAATGATGTCGAGGACCACATCTGTGTAATCTCCCCTCTAAAAGGGCTTGTTGCCTGTTTGTGGGTTTTTGGCTTCAGCATGGTCCTTTGTTGCCCTGGCCTTAAGATTCTTCCACCGCAATTTGATTTGGTCTGTGGTCCTCCTCTGGCCAGACCCTATGGCATTCACATTTTCTGTGATTAAAATCCAAACATCATTTTTCTTTTTGTTGGTATCTTTAGCAGAATTAAAACTTCCCACTATTGTTCCATAATGGCACCGAACACCCTCTAGTAGTGCATTGGTTTCAGCAGCAGTGAAGTTACAGCTTCTTGAGTCCATGGTTCCGTTGATTTACTAGTGAACATTTTTCATTATTTATAGGCCTTGGGTCCGATTGCCTCAATTGAACACAAGCCAAAACTAATCAGTTTTAATGGGTGTGTTTGAAAAGACCAATTACACAGCCATATAAATCAACCTTTCTCAGAGGATTCAGAGAGACAGTGAAATGGCAGGTGTTATCCACCGCCACCACCACTTTGCAAGGAGAGGATACCGTCAAAGGGTGTATGTTGAACGTACCAAGCCACTGGAGCAATACACCACTAAGGAGCTGTATGTCCGGTTTCGCTTTGGGAAGGCTGATATTGAGTACCTTGTGAACCTTCTCAGGCCAAAACTTCAACACAGAACCCAAAGGAGTCACAGTCTGTCTGTGGAAGACCAGATCCTCATTGCTCTCCGATTTTATGCATGTGGGACTTTCTATCAAGTTGTTGGTGACTACATGGGAGTGGTGAAATCAGCTGTGTGTGATGTGGTGAGAGATGTGTCAATCGCACTGGCCAGCCTGTTCAAAGAATTGGTTTCTTTTCCAAAGGACAACCAGATTGCCCAGGCCAAGAGGAGCTTTTTTCTTTTGGGGAATATGCCCAATACTATTGGAGCAATCGACTGCACACCTGTGCATATACAAGCACCTCATGAGAATGAATGGGAGTTTATAAACAGAAAGGGGAGGCACAGCATCAATGTCCAACTTGTGTGTGATGCTGACCTCATCATCACCAACTGCGTTGTCAAGTGGCCTGGGTCTGTCCATGATGCACGCATCCTGAAGGAGAGTGCTCTATATAGAGACCTCCAAACCAACCGACCGGATGGCATAATATTAGGAGACAGTGCCTACCCACTTCTACCATGGCTAATGACTCCTTTTCTAAATGCAAATACACCGGCGCAGGCACGCTTCAACACTGCTCATTGCAAATCAAGATGTGCAATTGAGCGTTTAAATGGAGTTCTTAAGAGGCGCTTTGCATGTCTTAACTACCTGAGAGCGGAACCACAGAAAGCATGCAACATAACCCTTGCCTGTATTGTCCTGCACAACATTGCTACTAAGCGCAATGTCCCTCTCTGTGCTGACAATGATGTACCTGAGCCCCTTGGAGACCCTGACCAACCTCCTGCATTCTGCCAGAACGAGCAAACAGGACGTGCAACAAGGGATGCAATAGTTAGACACTATTTCTGATTTGGATTTGTTTTGGATTTCAAAAATCAGTAATTGCCATTCTTTGCATTTTTTTTGGTTATTCTGTAATCATTGCATGCATCACTAATAAATAATCTAAAAACAAAAATATTTTCAGTTTTGATTAATATATATATATATTAATAAGTGACAAAATATATTTTTTTTGGTTTTGGTCAATTTTGACAGCTGTTTGGGAGATTATTTTATGAGGCCAAACTCTTTCTATTTTGCGTTATGCCTTTACTGAACGGCTGAATACATTAAAGCCTACCTAGTCACTTCAGCCTGACAGATGAACAAATAAAATTAAAACCTTATGAAAAAATCTTGTAAGATATTGCATGATCCAAATATAGTATTGTTTGATACATTTTTTAAGTTTTCACTACATTTTGGGCATGAAATCCATGCTGAATCCACCCTTCTGATGGGATCAGTTTAATCCAGATTTTTTGGATCAAAGTGATCCAAATCCTACAAAAAAGTTCTGAAAAACCCAAACTGAAGGTTTGATCCGGATCAAAACCAAGATTGGATTACATGATCTAATCCGATTATGTAATCCGTTTTTTCTTTTGAAAAACCCATTTTCAAGATTTGATCCAATCCATGATCCAAAATCCTACTGGATTACTTTTGAAAAACTGGGCCCAGGTGATCAGCTGAAGGAGCTGGGTGAAGTTCAGGAAGCAATGCAGCTGTGCATAAAGCCAATGACAGGACTACTAGAGAAGTAGAGAAGACGGATCTCCGTCTCCTGCCTTTTTATTCTGGGAAATTACACAACGTCACAATACTAATACGGGAGACGGTGGGAAAGAAGGGTAAATTACAAGACTTTCCTGGCCAAAACGGGATACTTGACAGGTATGCTGTACATGTTTATTTTAATTTTTTTTTTTTTCAGTAGGCTATTGCAGACAGTAAACTACAGTTAATCCTTTTTTCTCAGTGTAATAAGAAAATATGTTTGCTATTTTCTTAGTGTTTGTATATGTTTGTTTTGGTTTAAAATGTTATTTTGCCCCGGTGTAAGTGATTGGTTCTCTGGAGACTTTTATTTTGATGGTAGTTTCGCTGCTAAGATTATTTTGAAGTGCGGTTCAAGCAGAAGCAGAAGCAGAAGAAGATTGCAGATGGATGCATTTATGGAATCACGGGATCACGGAGGTAAATAAGAAATAAAAACAGCGGAAAGGTGAAATTAGGATACCGTTTTGTGGAACCTTTTGTGTTATGTCTTGTATGTTCCTCACTGGATGATTTATTTGGGTTGAGGTCTGTGTACAGTTGGAACAGTGTACAGAGTAACTTAAAGTCGAAGCATTTCATTTAATCACCTCCATTCATGGTTAAATAGCTTATTTTAGGCTCTTTTATAACTGCAAAACTAAACTTAGATGTCTGTGCTTATTTTATAACATTAAATGAAGTTCATGAACATGCGTGCTGTGAGCTGGGTGTAATGTTAGCTGATAAGGAGAAGAGCTGCTGTGGTTGGAAGAGATAAAGAGGATGTTTCACTTTTACGCCAAATTTATAGCAAAGAAGCGCTTGACATTTAGATGTTTTTACAGTAAATGCGGCTTGGAGGTTGGAGGTGGGTCAGAACAGACCTCATTCAGCCTGTCTTAAACAGGGACACAGCCTCGGTTTCATGGCATTTCATGGCATGGGTACTGGATATTTGCACCTTATAATTTATTTTCAAGACAAAAGGCTAAACCTCACTTGACAGTATCATGTTTAATGAGTAAAAAAGCAAAAAGTTTACACTTTTGCACACTGCGTTCCTTTGTCTTTAATAGTGTTTAGCTTGATCTATGAGTTATGTGACACGCTAGTCTTAGTTTGTAATTCATTTGTACTGGTAGATGTTTTTTTTTGGGTATAAATTTCTCATGCAAAGTGTTGATATTCGTGTATGTGCTTGTTTCAGCTCTTACAGTGGTTTGTGGAGAGAATGCCAGAAAAAAAAAAAGAAAAAAAGGCAAGAGCAAGAGCAAAGAGCGACCTCCCAAAGTGCTGTAAGAGATTTTGTTTCTATGCATTACTCACTAAATCTGAATTATTACAAAGTTATTACAAATATGTGATGACTCATGTTGCACTGTTAGTGGTTCGTATCATTTGAAATACATGCGAGACAGATTGTACTGAGCAATACAAAGATTTGTTTCTTCTTCTTCTTCCTCTAGATCATTTTTCAGTCATCTCGAAAAGCAATTGGTTGCACTCTATCTGAGAGATTTCTCTGCGGTCGAGCAGAGCGTTCAGAGGTTGCATCTTATCATCAGGACATTTGAAGAGGATTTCAGACGCGCTTCTGAAGCAATTTCAAGTGCATTAAATGTGGAAGTAGCTGGAGGCTTGATGATGGGGTTGGGGTTAGTTTTAGCTCCAGTTCATCGGGGCATTTCTGCTCTTATCACAGGAACAGGACTAGCTGTGTTTTCAGGCGCCGCAATCGGTGATAAAGTCTGGAGCGAGAAGATCCTGAACCTGCAGAACAAATTAATACAAGACACCCAAGCTGAAATGAGGGAATTTCAGATAATAATCAGCCCTATGATGGACACGATGCAGGAGATCAGCCGGCATGTTCATGAAATACTGCGTGACCTGAGTTACCCAGAGCGTGATGTTGGGTATTTAAACAAATACTTTTCATCTGCCAGTGAATTAGTGCACTTCATACAGATATACGACATTAGTGTGCTGGCTACGCAGATAAGGCCTCAAACTTCATTTTTGATTGGAGTCAATTTCATGGGAGCTCTGCCTATTAAAACGGCTCTTGAACTGATGCGGATAGAAATGGTTCAGTTACAGAATGCCATGGAAGAAATGACTGAAATAATCGAGAGAATAGCAGTTTAGCCTGACTAAATAATTCATCCACATCATGTAAGATTACAAACACTGCTTACAAATATTAATACATCATAAAAGTGAGGTGAATTAATTATCAGCCTTTATCTTTCAAATAGACCAATTTATTAAAAAGAAAAAAAAACAATTTAAGGAAATAAATACTTTATTTTGTTTACACACAAACAGTATTCTTGATGATCAAAAAGTGTTTGGCAACAATGTAAATAAACTGAAGGTGAATTTTGATCTGTGATCATTTCAGTCTCCAGCAACAGCTTCTTAATTTTTAATAATGTAATAAGCTAAGTTTTATTCTGTTGGCTAGTGCAAATAAAAAAGAGAACACTGAGGCCATCTATTGGTGAAAATGATAAGTAAAAAAGAACATCTATACTGAAACATTAGCTAAAGAATGAGCAAACTCTTAGGCCCGGTTTCACAAACAGGGTTTAGCTTAAGCCAGGACTACGCATTAGTTTAATTACGATATTTAAGCAACTTTTACAAAAACGCCTTATTAGAAAGTATTACAGGTGTCCATCTTAACACAGAACAATGACGCTGACTTGTTTTAAGATTTGTCAGGGCAAGATATTTTTATTTGAGACAGCTCAAACATGCAATTTAGCCTGGGACTAGCTTAAGCCTTGTCTGTGAAACTGGGGGATAATGTCACTGCTGATGTCAACAATATTACATTGGAATATAAAGGATCTTCAGCAGTTTCTCAATGACAATAAATAATATAGATATTATATATATATATTATATATATATAGATACATACATACACCCCCTAATCCAATCAAGTAAACATGGAATGCTTTGAATATGTTATATGAACACAATGCTCAGTTATAGATTAAACATGCTTTTAACATGTCAGTGAAACTTCCTTGCACCTAATTGAATCCAAATTTTTGTATTGTGTTAGTTTAATCAAACTGAATCTTATTCACTCAATATCAGTAAAGCACTTCAATTCAATAAAATGCTGCCTTGTTACATCAACTAGTTTATGTCTTCTTCATGTATGGTTTTAATATATTAATGAATATATTAGATGTGTATTAGATTAAGCACCAACACTAAATGATCTACAAAAAAAATCACAGAAAGCATGCAAACAGTTGAACATTTGTATTCTTTTAACATCTTTAACATTTACCAAATAATTTAACTGCCAATAAACAGCTCTCTATACAACCCTTGTGCCTTCCTCTGTCATTTCTCATTTTTAATTTTTTTAAAAATCACAGCTTCACCGGAATGATATGTTACATGTTGACTTTTATGGCACTTGGAATGTTAACACAGAAAAAAATTGAGGGCATGATTCGAAAAGGCTAAGTGGTCAGAAAAACAGTATTTTACACTCATGGTCCTCCGGTCAGAAAAAAACAATCATAGAAAATGAATGGGAAATGGACAAAAACACAATCTACAAATCAATCACAAATCTGAAAACAACTACACAGTAGTGACCGGATGACACTATAAAACATCAAGAGTGTGATATAGACATATCCAG
>JAUCMT010000088.1:3716595-3746415 GCA_032357475.1 Enteromius thamalakanensis
TATCTATCTATCTATCTATCTATCTATCTATCTATCTATCTATCTATCTATCTATCTATCTATCTATCTATCTCTAGTGTCTCTAGTGGTCCACCTTGCCGAATTAGATTCTTTTAATCTCCGTAGATTTATCAGTTCACTGTATGTAATAACAATGCTAAACAAGATGAAACGGGATTACGCTAGCAGAAAAGTGCGCAAGCTTTTCAAAGCGGTCCCGTGACTGTTTACAGTGGTACATCACTGCAAACAGAGAGTGGTCGGAGCTGTCAGTGAGTTATTAACGCAAACTAATTCCGCAAGTAGACATCTCAGCTTCCCTTGATGGCTCGAAGATGAGAATCACATAGTAATACTTCTAAAACCAAACGCACTGACAGTTGGAGGGAACTTCCCGCAAACATATGCCAGACTAGACCACACACACAAGCAAGGCAGAAATGTTAATGACTTCATTACAAAACGCTCGCCAGAACAACTCCTCTTTAAAGGCATTCCCAATACATAAACAGAGTTATGCGATTACAAACGCTGACAGTCACATTCAGCTAAACTGATGCACGCCAACTAAATCTTATGTGATGGTGCGATTTGCTTTTCTGTTTACATGTGTATTAGCAAGGAATGGGAACAGAGTTCGTTTGGCAATATGCAACAGTACATGCTCTATACTCCCTGCGCAAAGTATACACTTCATGCATGCCTGTGTGTGTGTATGCCTGCATGTTTGTGGTTCTCTCACACATGCGTGGTAATTTGGGAGACAGAGAGACAGAGAGAGTATTTCTGTGTGTAGAATTCACTGCTACTTTTAGGTGTGTAGGTCAGCAGGACTCCCCTCGCCACATTACTGGAGCTTAGTGTTAACTACTGCGCTGAAACACACAGCAAAGAGGTTCAGGTCACTGCGGTCCGTTCGCACAGGCTTTATGATTGAGACATCAATAAGGCAGCCTCCAACATTCACACACGCATACATACACCCTGGATGTTGACACATTTCACATGCTTCTAAATGTCCCTGACATGTTCTTGATAAAAGATTCAGAAAAATGGTAGGAGCCCATTTCCTCAGTTAACACTGCCAAGGTTAATATTCCTTTTCTTGTGAAGTGGTACATGATAGATTGAACCATAAACAAGAGGAAGGACAGAACAACTTGTCAATTGGATAGACATATAGAATGATACACAGAACGTACTATAGATAGAGTTAGATGTGAGTTTGTTTTTTACTGCTGAGGTGTGCAGAAAACTGCCTGGTTCTCACCTTCTGCGCTGCTTTGGAGGGGCCCTTGTTCTTGCTTCCTTTGGGGCGTCCCCTCGGTCGTTTGGGGACAGGCTCTCCTGTGGGTTCCTGAGGATGAGAGGAGGTGAAATTAGGCCAGGAAGGCAGGAAACAATGCCACGGACCAATTTCTATCAGCAAACTAAGTGGCATTTGTTTGGAAGCATAGTATAAAACAATAAATGCATTGCTCAAAATACAGCTAATGTATACAGACACTTTCTGTACATTAAATGTTCGTGGATCATGTTCATAGCTAACGTGATGCACTACATTTGTGGTCACTCTGCTGTGTGAAAGAGAGGAAATCTGACTTCATACATCCTCTAAAAATCCCACTGGGACCAGCTGTATTAAAGTAATTGCAAAAATAGCTTAGCCAAGCGCAGGTGCCATTTGATTTGCCTTCCAATGCAAAGAAATGCATGCATTTAAAGTATAACTTGGGTGTCAAGAAGTGTCAAAATACATTTTTAGACCACTGCTTCAATCTTCTCATAGGCGGTAGGGTACACCTTCCACCAAACACACATCTACTAGTGGTCCCATTCACTTGGTGCTTTACAAGTTAAAACCAAAGCAGATGGCAAATGTTGTGTGTGTTTGCACACATGAAAAACAATTAAATGTATATTCAAGTCTTGCACACACACACACAAACATATATATATATATATATATATAATGTGTGTGTGATAATTTAAAGAATTTTAAATGTTATTTATTTTACATTTTTTGGAAGAATTTTGAAGAGTTGTTGAATTTTTTTTTATTATTTTTTCCCCACATGCATGCATCAACTTTACCAGCCAAATAATTCGGTATAATTTGTGAATGCCTATTTTTAACCCTTCTTGCCAGCTCATCCTGATGACTATTTGCAAAACAGAGGTATTGCAGTGAGTCACTTGTGAATTACTTAAGATAGTGAATCACATCCTCTGAAAACAAACAATCAAAACAAGAATTTTAAAGGATGTGGTCATGACTAAATAGACAGATGCTCAGTGGCATTACATTTTTATTACACCCATGTTGTTATAGTAACCACTACTTACATTGACAGGTACATATAAAATAGCCAAAATACGTTTGTCTCTCTACCTCTATATAAACACACAAAACAATTAGGCCTACTATATCAATTATATATATTTCAGACCTACACTGCTACACTATGTATCTTACTATATAATTAGTTTGTAAATATATACATCTTGTAATTTATTCGAATCAGTGTATCATTAAAAAAAACTATAATGTTTGTTCATGATTCAAAAGCAAAAAATAAATACATTTTATTTGGTCTGATGATAGATTTCTTAAGCAAACTGGGTTCACATCAACAGAGGACCCTGTAGCGCAGACTTAATCTGATAGCTGATCTTATCCAAAGCAACTCACTAAAGTGCTTTAGCATCACATATGAGAGACCGTTGTGATCAACAGATGGCAAGCGTGGAATTTGGAATACTATCTGCTAGGAAAGAAGTGCTTCCTCTACAAATACAAACAAGTGCTACTCGGAGGCCTACAATAAATTATGAATGAATAAATTATGAATATACATTCAGTCTGCAGGAATTCCCCTCAAGAGAAACGCAAACCTCAAATGCAATCACAATCAAATCATAAAAACATGATACTTTTGCCTAGAAACACCTAGTGAACATTTAGTGAACACAGTAGACTTCATTGACACAAATTCATATTTCATGCAATGACAGCAGTGTCCTTCATGCTTTATTTCAATAAAACTATTTTAAAGAAATATTTTTATTGGTCTATAATTATTATACACACGACTCAAAGTAAATAAAATATCTGCCCTTAAAAAAATTCATTAAAATGTATTAAAATTATATATATATTATTACATTAATTATATATACATATATAATTAATATAAATATTAATAAACCAGTAAAATAAAGTAGTGAAGGTAAAAAATATTAACAGTACAGAAAAAAATTGGGAGAAAAATAAATAAATTTAATAAAATTAAAATCACATTGTTAAATATGAGAAAATTTATACAGCCAAGGTATATTTCTGTTTAGATAAACACATACTTTCCACAGGCTACATCCCATCCTTTGTGCACAGGTATACTTATGCAATACAGTACAATACAATAAACACAACAATATAATATAATATATATATATATATATATATAATCTTAAACCAGACTAAATTGGTCTCCCAGCCAAGCTGGTGTTAAGCAGGTTTAGCTGCTCTCCAAGTTGGTCAAACTGAAAACTGGCACAATTTCCTTTAAAACCTGCGACTAGACCTGTGTGAGAGACCAGCAAACCAGCTCAGTCTGGTTTAAGCCGTTTTTGCAGCAGGGGTGCATGTAAACACGAGCCATAAAGTGCGGGTGAAGAGTAATATATGGTTACAGTAAGAATGTTTATTGCGCAGCCCTGCAGGTCTAAACGCGTCCGTTTCCCAATTTAGAATATTAAAGGTGTTCGCGGTGGAAGAAACAAAAGTCGCACACTGACCTGTTGCGGCTTCCTGGGTCTACCCGGTCCCCTCTTCTTTGGCTCGGCTGGGGCAGGCTCGGGCTCGGTTTGCTCCTGCGATCCTGAAGCTTCGCCGGCGGCTTCCTCACCGCGCGCGCTCATCGTGTGTGTGAGTTCCAAACGGAGTCTTAAGCACCTTCTGTTCCTGCAGTCAGTGTCTTGCGCTCACCAGTGCGCGCTTATCAAGAACAATGCGTTTAAAACCGGTGCGCACATGAAGGGGATGCAAAATGTAAACTAAAAGCGCGGTATTGTGAGAAGCACGTGCTGTCTCTTGGTTGAGAATTTGGCTTACACACACTGAGGGGAAAAAAATCTCCTGTGTAGAATTAAGTGGGGGTGGCTTTAGTAATAAAATAAGCCCGGTGATCGATTGCAATTTGAACGAGACATTCGCAGAGGGAAGTGTGACAGTGCACTGTCAAATCCACGCTACTGCGGATTCAAGAATTTGCGGGGAACGGCTTTCTACGCGGATTGGTTTAAGTCAAAAAATGGGGGCATTTTAAATGCATCCCTGCTGCCCACACGGAAATAAGTCCACAGACTGTGGATGAAGATGAGGTATATGCATTTAAAAAAAAAAGAGGAGAGAGAGAGAGGCGAAAATCACTTTTCCCGTGGGTGGATAACAGGAGAGGGAGGGGGCACGAGAGGCGCAAAAAGAGAGAGAGAGAGAGAAAAGAATTGGACAACAGCCAGAGAAAACATGAGAAATACTAAGAGGAGAGACCACATTCACGTGTCCAGCACCATTCATGTTACTGGCTACACTCCAGAAAAGTTTAAAGACACAGCACAGTTCATAGACTTGTTTATTTGTTTGTTTATTTTAAGAAATGTAATAGATACGTAAACGTTGGGATGTGCTGCGATTCTTTCCCACCCCTAATAGTGAATGCTTTTAGTGTACTTTTTCAGGAATATATATTTGAGAAAAAAAGTTTCGTGTTGCATTTACTGCCCTCAGCATTGCCACATGATGAGATAACTTCAGAATTTGACTATTTGGTTCAGCTTTTTAGAGGCTGCATGTCTTGCAATACAACGGGCGTAACAGCAGGCTATATTAAGGAATGGAATATTAAAACAAAAATATTAAATGTATATAGAAACATTATATCAACAAGTCATCACTTGTGCCCTCATGATTTGCGGTTTGTAGCTAATTTTGTAAAAAAAAATCCTAATTGCTGCTTGTTTAAAAGGTGAGTCATATTAATTTAATAATGCAACCGTGTTAGGATTTATTAGTAAAAAACTAAGAGCCATTAGTTCGACAAGTAACATTTGTCGTAATGCATGTTTTTTTTAATATACTAGGCTACATATAAAAATTGAATCCAATACATTAAAATAATCTCTTGTTTGTAATGTAAATCTATTGTGGTCACCGATGAGTTTGATTATAATTGATAATTTAATAACAGCATTTATTATTAATTTTGCGCTTCCACCAAATCAACACATATCCCACGTCACGCCTCGTACTAGGCAATTGTACACACTCATCAAAAGTGTGCGTTGTAAACGAAAGGGAAGCAGTTGTTTTTGTCCCTCAAGGCCGCGAGCACAAGCAGATCGACCTCCAACAGCCGCGTGTCTTTGAAGTCTTCCGCCCATCGACGTGGAGTGAGATCAATTACACAAGAACAACAGTGACAAAGAATAAACTGCTTTACGTGGAGGGCCTTTCCCACGATCTGACCAAGCCTGCTCGACAAACGGGGGAGGAATGGCAAAGTCCTCCCAACCCTCTCCAAATGAATACAATTGTGTCAGACATGGGCTTTATAACCGAGAGCTGGAGGATCTTGAACCCCAAGAGCTGCACAAAGGACAACAAAGATGGGAGAAGGACAGAAAGAAAATTAAAAAGTGCATCACCAGATATATAAAATGCATGTTTTATGGGTCACTGACAGATGCTATTTTAGTATTTTTTTGGTCAGGATCTATAAAGTTAACTCTGTGATGATAATAATAATAACAAGTAGGCTACAGTTGTTTGTATTTTACGTTTAGGAGGTGCAGATCTAAAAAAATATATAAAAATATTTTATATTATATAAATATATATAGGCTATATATATATAAAACACTGACATAAACCAAGTATTAACATTAAGCCTTTAATTAAACCTTGACCCCTATAGTGTGTCAAGGTCATTAATAAAAATAATAATAATTAAATTTTTAAAAGTTACAATATTTATACATATTTTTGAGGGAGGGTAAACGTAATCAAATAACTTTTGAAAACTGATCATCTCAGATCATCATTAACCCATATATATATAAATAGAGTGTGCACATGTATAATAATAGTTTTACATTAATGCACTATGGGTTTATTATGCTTACTGAATAGTCCTGCATATAATAGAGAATGCGAAAAGTTTTTTAGTACTTGCATAATTTGTCAACATCAAGGTGATTATTTTTACACTACTGCACTTCTGTATTATTCCTCACTGCATGCTCTTCATCATTATTCGGAAACCGAGCATGTTTGTAGAACTGGCTGCAGAAGGAGTGCTTTTCTTGTGAAAGAGACTGGTTAATTTGTAGTTGGTATTCAGTTCATTCATAAAAAACAGCTCTCAGACCCCCAAAGAAGGTGGAGAAGAGGAATTTCAAACCACTCCCCCGCAGACAGAGCGGCGTCGGGACCGCCAGCAAATGAAACGAATACGATCAATAGCCCCAGCCACAAATTACTGCCCAAAGTACTACCAAGATCGATTACGGCCAGCTTGAAACTTTTGTCAGAACATGGAGACATATGACTTGAATGTATAGAAATTGTGAAAAAATTTCTATTGCCAAAGCATTTTTAAAAAGATAAAATAAATGATATATATATTTATGAATACACACACAAAAAATTACAATTAATTTCTGAATTAAAAGAAAAAAATGTGGGAAAAAAAATCTGTTTTTATATTATGTGAATGTACAATAATTTATTTTGAAGATGCTATGTTTTTCACCATTAAAAGTAATGATTGTGGAGGTAAATCACAAAAATGATGGCCAAATCTGCAGAAACTTAAAGGAAACAAAGCACTCACAGGGTGTAAAAAAAAGCAGGAGCATGTGCATTTCAAAAGACATTCTTTGGGTTGGACACAGATTTCCTTTTTTTCTCTCTTTCGGACAGAGGAGGGGAGCGCTCTGGGCAAATTGTGGGAGAACTAGTCCACCGCGACACACTAAAAAGATTTGAGACCAACCACAGCCCTTTTGCCACCCGATGTCAATTTTAACCATTTCACCCCCAGACAGCCTCAAAAACAGCCCCCACATATGCGATACATTTATGAAAGCCGGCTGCCAGGTGCCTACAGCCAAACATCAGACACAAACTGTTAAAACATTTTCCTCTTCACTTCAGTCTCAAAGCTGCATAAGTAGCAGTAAGGGAAAAAATGACACAGAAAATGTTCAATGCTCATGGGGCAGCTTATCAAAGCTAGGCAAGAAGTCCCAGGCAACGAGATGAGCAAGTTTTACTGTTTGTTACTAATTGATGTTTTCTTCCTATGGCACACGGCTATTCACTTTTCACTATTCATTTTAAAGGAAAATGTATTTAAATATGACAAAACGCATTAAATATAGTCTTAGTAGCAGAAAGCATGAATCAAATTAACCTAAATATTTACCAATATTTTATGTATGAGGTACAGAAAGCATATAGTAATAATGTAATATTTGTAACAACATAATAGATTATTATTACAAAATACACAAGGATTGTAAATATTGTCTGTATATATATATATATATTTCCAATACACACACAGAATATAGTAAGAATTATTGAATTATTATATTTTATGTGTGTGCATATATATAGTATCATTTTACAATTATATCATTTTGTTAATTAAATTAGAATGAATTCTATAAACTAAAACCAATTATATAAATATATTATTAATATATATCATATAACTGTTAATATATTTATGTAAATAACTATTATACATTTGTATAATAATAATAGGCTAATAATAAATAATAATGCAATGCATAGATAGATAGAATAATAAATAAAAATACAATGTGTGTGTGCATATATATGTAATTTTATTTATATATTGGCCAAAATATTTTATAAATAAATGTGTTTGAGATGGAAGCATGTAGTAGCAATAATTCAAATATTATTATTTCTCTCTTCTTCTAAGTGTATTAGACATTTACAAGTAAATACAGACACACAGTATAACATGGCAGCCTAACTGGCCACTTAGAAATGGACTATTTAGGGTCAGACACCCTGTCGAGGGGTTAAAGGTGACATGGGGCCATAAAGACAAATTATCAGCCAAAGCTGCCTCTCTCATCCCCTCCCTTCTGAAGTGACATAGACGTCTGGCCAGATCCCAGGCCACCTTGGAGAGACAGCGAGGCAATGTGTGCAAGCTCACACAAACTCCCACCTCACCGAACCTGAGTCCCCTGTGAATGGCAGGGTCCGCTGGTCTATTCATAGTCTCCAGGCTCTCGTATTCCTAAAGTAGTCAGATGGAAAAGGAAAGGGTGGCCTGTCTATATGGAAATGGACCTCTGTGAACTCACGCTCCAGATTGGGAAGCAGGTACAATGTGGCGTCACAGGTCAACAAGGTGCTGACCCAGGAGAACACTTGTGTGTCACTGTGTCAAGAGGCTACAGTTAGTTTAATGTTTACTATGGGAATCACACATAGGACTTGAGAGGGTGGGTTATAGATGTCCTGATTAGTGCGACGTACATTAAAGAAACAGTTAAAGAAAAAAAGGTTTGTAGGTAAGATTTCTGCACTCAAATGAATGAATTAAGCATTTATATAGAGCTTTATCATGTATTGCCATACACCTAAAGTACTTAATAATCATGTGGGGAAGGAGGGTCTCTCCTCAACCACCACCAAATACCATAGCAAAATGCATTTATCTGTATAATTGGTTTGTTATTCTAAAAAGGACAAATCTAACTATGTCTTTAATCTAAAAAAAAATTAATTAGTAGTTGTATTGCATATAGAAATGCTGAATTGGCTTCACTTACTTTAATGATTTCATGCAAAAACATAAGTTTAATTGACTTGATGATCATGTAATGTTTTACTGTGTAAAAACAAATAAATTTCTTTAGTTATTAAGCATGAAAATGGTTAGATTGTATGAGATTGATATAAACAAAGACAGATAAATCTGGTTATCGTGTATTTAAATCACATTCAGTTTATATGTACTACTACAAAATTCTTACCTGCTTTTTTTGTTTGTTTTGTTCTGTTTGCTTAGGTTAAAATGGGATGGATAGAACTTTTGGATGTAATTTAAACACATTAATCTTGAATTGTAGTCTAAAACTTATACATAAAAATACATAAAAAAATCAGTTGTCTTTTACTCACCCTCAAGTCATTTTAAACCCATGATGTTTTTTATGTGGAACGTGCTGGTCGCAGTTAAATCTTGCAGTTACAATGAATAAGAACTGAGAACAGGGCAAAAGTACCATGAATGAACTATAAAAGTAGTCCATATCAATTCTGAAAAGATTTTCAAGTGGAAAATGCAGCAAGTTTATTGAACTCATGAATTAGAGTTTTATACACTCTTCAAAATAAAGGTGTTTCACGATGCAATAGAACAACCTTTTGTTTGTCTAAATAGTTCCATAAAGAATCTTTAACGTATGCATAACCTTTCTGTTTCACAACATGTTATTAGTGGTGAATAAATGTTCTTCAAATTATAAAAAAGGTAAGAAATAGAGGGTTCCTTAAAGAACCTTTGACGCAATGTTTTTTTTATGCAATTAAAATGGTTCTTCTATGACATCGCTGAGAAGAACCTTTTAAGCACCTATTTGTTTTTTTTTAATAATTCAGTTTTTTCAATTTTGGTTTTGTTTCTGAATCAAACTGCTTTATTGAAAAGATCCAACGTATATGTATGATTTGTTCATAAATCAGATATTGAACATATATGAATGTGATATAGAGAGCAAAGGGGAGCCATTGACAAAACATTTTGGGTTCTCAAAAGAACCATTTTTCCCTCATAACCTAAAGAGCCTTTTTCCACAATAAAGAACCTACTGTGCAAGGGAAATCTTCCGGATGTTATTGCTTCTTCATGGAACCATAGTTGCTAATAAAGAGCCTTTATATTTAAGAATGTATGACTCCAGAACATGTCAAAATATAGTGCAGAAATCGGTCTCACTGAGTTAAATAAACAAGGGAATAATTATAGAACTTTTAGTTTTGGGTGAACTATTCCTTTAACAATTGACTTGATGTATTACCAGTTTAGGCAACAGGTGGAATCATCCATAATGCACTCCCACTTTTCCCGGGACCCTAAGGGGCCTGACCCGGACCACCAGCATTTACATGAGAAAGTGTGTTTGTGCACAAACACGCCATACAATAAACTGACCTGCCGTCCAGCAGGTGAAAAACCTCAGGTAAAGCTGATCTGCCATCAGTCAGACTTATCACGTTCATCTTATCTACTGATAACTTATATCTGCTAAGGCTGTTAACATAACCAAAGTAATGCACAAATAAACCAAGTAAACATTCTAATCATGTTAACAAACCAGAAACAGACCTTGTGAACTCATTCAAAGCAAGTAAGATACTGCACATGGGAAACAAGGAAAAATCCAAGGAAAAATTGCAATATTTGTGAACAAATATTAGCTAACCAACATGTGTCGTCAAATAAGCTCTGCAAATCCACAAATTTAACACCATGATCTGATTCAGTGGCTTCAAGCGGCCTGTTGTCTGACGGCCCAGAGCAATTGTGCTTTGGCTCTTGACCCGGTGGAAAGATCACATGTGAATGCTGTACACAAAGACATTCTTCGGTAAAGCAACTATAAGGGAAGTTTATGTCATGCTGGTTTGCTGATAAGACAATAAGAGCAGGACTTTCTGTAGGGATGTATTAATATAAACATCTTGAGTTGGTTTGAAAAATGATGAGTGAACAATATGACTTCTTTGATGTCAGATAGTTAAAGTAAATAATATGGTTTAGATAATAACATGCTATTAATATATGGCCAGCATAATAACAGGAAATATGTTTTAATAGAAAATGCAGGTGATTTTTAAAAAACTGTGCATTAAATAAATAAATAACCAGTGTGGGTGAAAATAAGTCAAAAAGTTTGTACTTTGACAATGTCATTTTTATGTGTACGCTAAACCTTGCCTTTAAGAACTTCCATTGCAGGAAAATCTCATCATGTTAACTTCCTGTGATGGAGGCATTCAGGAAACCAAGAGCAGAAAAACCCACTCACCTTTGACCTCTGTGATTCCTGCCAGAGTTTTACCTCCTCGCTTTGCTGAGGTCAAAGTGTAACCAACACAAAGGATGTACCTCCCAGGCAGAGATGAAGCGTGAAAACTTTGCTCACTGTTTTCTTTTCCTCCACCTTCCTTGCTCTCTCATGACTAGATTAGCTAATTAGCTGACTAGATAAACACAGCACACAATCTCAAACAACTACACTGAGCAGCAGACAGGGAACAATGCATTTCATGTCCTCAAAAACATATTCACGTTAGCAATAGAAATGCTACCTTGAGCTTTCTCCAGTTATCATAATACTGGTTGGCATCTGAAGGTAGCACCTGAGCTGTCTGTTCTCCTCAGTGCCGCTCTTATTGTGTGCTCTGCAGACGACAGCTGGCAGGCCAAAGGCTCCATCTGCCGGCACAGACGAGAGAAGTTGACAACTAACACTCCCCATTCACTCATTCACTAAAGTCCAGAGGACGCCAAATAAGCACATTCCACTGAAAGCCTCCTGCTCTGCTGAATCTATCCCGACGCTTTATCTCTTAGTGCACCTCACTGTCAGGAGAGACATACAGCAGTCACTGCTTTGTCTCTGAGACATGTTCAGATTTACAGCACACTTTTATTACAGCTAGACGTTTTTCTCAAGAAAATGGGAAATGTTTGACCTTGGGGATCAAAAGTCTGAGCATTTAAATGTTAAATGTCTGTAGCATTTAAATGTTGTTTCCAATATGTTTCCAATATAAATAAAGGTAATTTGCTGCTTATTAATAGTTAGTAAGCTTATTGTTAAGTTTAAATATATCGGTTAGGATTAGGGATACAGAATAAGATCAAGTATATATATATATATATATATATATATATATAAAAGATGTATATATAAAATATATTGTTTGCGCATAAACCCATTAATTGAATTGAATATTGCAATTTATGTATGTATTTTTCAATGCTGTTAAATTAAAATAATTTACTGAATTAAAAAAAAGTAATTGGTTGCAATCAATTTATTTTAGCTACATTTAAAAAAATTGTAATTGACTAAGGTTATTTTAATGCACCTTAAAGTTATTTTTTTATTGCATATGCTATAATAATATTTAAAAAAGGAAAAAAATGTATATATACACATACCTTTTTTAATATATACAGGTAATTTACATATAAATGCTACGCTGAGTAAATTCGAATGTAAAGTACTGAAAACTGGAGTAGGTGAGAGTAACCCTTATGGATGGTTGTAAATCAGTGAGTACATTTCTGTGTTTAACTGTTTATTTTACTTCCACACAGTTGTTGTAAAAGAAATTCCTTTTCTCCACACGCTCTTCCGTCATATGGCGACAGCAATCCCAGCTATGTTCTACAGGGGGTTTTGCCAAGTGGAGACACATGTAGATTTTATGAATAGACCAACTTTTGGTCAGTACAAAATCTCTGTTCTTCTATTGGCTGAATGCAGTCTAACAGGGTGTAGCAAACCACAACTTTGTGAGTTTTTCCTCGAAGGCAAATGTTTTTCCAGTGGAGGAAACAGTTTTGGAGACACAACGTCCCTGTCACACACACATACAGACACATCTATCTATGTACAAATACAAACATGCACGCACAACGCAAATTCATACACAGTCTCAGTGTAGTCCTGATAAATTCAGCTCTGTTCTTCAATTAACTCGTTTTCATTGACAAATTTATGGAACGTTGGCCTCCGAGACAGGAAGTCTTCAAAAGAGAGCGACCGGCCCACTGCGCATTCCTGATCTCCATGAAAAACAGCTCAAGTGCAGCTGCTACTGTGAACTTCACTACCATCACACAGAACATGCATGGTCACAAAAAATATTTAAATCCAGCTTTTGTATAATTATTCTATATATATATATATAAATGAGATCCAACTTGGAACTAATTTATCACACACTGTAAAATAAAGGTACAAAAGCTGTCACTGGGGCAGTACCTTTTAACAAGGTACATTTTTGTTCCTATTAGGATGTAATATGAACACTTTTGGTGCTAATATGTACCTTTAAGGAAACAAAATGGACCCTTCAGGTACAAACTTGTCCTTTTTGAAAAGGTACCGCCCCAGTGATACCTTTGTACCTTATCACAAACCAGTGAGTAAAATAAATATTTAGATTCAATCTCTGTTAAACTAAAATGATAGCAATTCTGTCATAAATGTTGATTATTATATATTTTTATAAAAAAGTAAAAAACATAATTTATGTGGCTAGAGTACTTAATATTTTCATATTTATGGATTGTTAGCTTTCACTTCCATTGTACACGGCAAAAAATGCTTTTTTTAGCCTAGATTTGTTTTGTGATGTTTCCAACCGAAATATTTAAAAATTCTAAAAGAAAGATTTTCTAGACAAGTAAAAAATATTGTCTTGTTTTCAAAAAAACTAAGTCAAAATTAAGTGAGTTTTTGCTTAATAATATGCCAGATAAGCAAAAAAATCTTATTTCAAACACACAAAAAAAGATTATTTAGCTTATTTCAAGTAAAAACTCAATTAATTGTTACATTGTTGTCGTGAAAATCACTCTTTATTTAAAAATGTCTAGATATTTTGGCTGAAAACAAAACCTACGCTATAAAACCATTTTAAAGAAATTATGTAAATGTGTTTAAAAATGTAATGATCAAAAACCTTGAAGAATTTGTGCTGGATCAAATATACGTATTCCATAATAGAATTGTGACTTATAACCTAAAATCTTCATTGATTCATTCAGATCTAACTATAACCCTTGTGTCTAACAGTTTTCACGTTATAATGAAGACAAGGGTTTAATAGGTCATTGACTCGAGTTATTGATCAGTTCTTTTTAAGTAAATCAGTATTTAGCTGTTTGAGATAAGGACACACACTTCAGCAAAGGCTGCATTTCTTTGTGAAAGCTTTCCGCTGTCACCTGTAGTTTAGTTGGATGCCTGGAAGAAAGGTCAGTCCCTGTGACCTTTGTTTAGTTTTAGGGCTGGGTGAGGGGGTGATTGGTGAGACCTGTTGTATCAGGAATGTTTGGAATGTAGAAGATATAAAAGAAGTAAGGCAGGAGATGCTAAAGGTCAAAGCTGTCATTAACTGCAAAATCCACTAAAGTCTCTGTCTAAAGACTTCTCTGTCATTTACTGTACTTTTGCATTGAGACCAATTAAAGAGTTATTCAACCTTATAATAAAAATTTTCTCAAAACCAATCTTTGACAGGTTTAGAATGACATTGGTGTAAGTGATTTAAAACAAAATGTTCATTTATTATTAATCACGTAAGAAGTGAATATTTACCTGTGCTCTTTGTTTCCAGAAGTCATCCAGTTGATTCTCCAAGTTGTTATCTCTGTGGTGTGTGGTTGTTGTCGTCTCTGTGTCTTTGCACCTGCAAGAGGAAGTAAATAGACTGTTAGTTACCGTCACCCATCCAGTCAACGTTATTTATGAATTACTACTCACCTGCCAAAGAACTCCATCTCACGCAAAACATGTTGAATATATTTTAAGTAAAAACAAGAAGAAAATACTCAAAATGTCTCAAAATGTTAAAGAACTATAATATATAACAATGTAAAATCCATTATTACTTTTTGAAAATGACACACATACATTCTTAGACATTAGCAATTTTATTGCTACATATTATAATATAAGTGCAATGTGTAATATTATCTGCAAATACCTGTAAAAAAGAATAAAATTATCATAAATGAGATCTCAAATGGTTCCTGTAGAAATAAATAGGAATTAGAAAAATGCAGAATTTTGCTTAATATTTAATGTTTACACATGTCTCCTTTAGCTTCAATGCAAAAACTCTAAAAAAAATTGTGCTTAGATTCCAACTTTATACAGCTTATTAAACCTGCACAATTAATCAAATTTTAATTACAGATGTAATCTATCATAGATGCAATTGCAAAAAAAAGTCTACTAACATTATTCTGCATGCTTAAGATTTTTTTCATTGTTATAATTTTAGCATTAGCATAAGATGCAAATTTTTATGTTTTCTTTTTTTTTTTTTTTTTATTAAACAAGAACCCAAATCAACGTGAAACCAAGGTGACATTTGAGGCTTAATGCTAAAAGCAAAGAAAGTTTTTTATGAAGGTTGATTTCAGTTTTTATATATATGAAATTTTAGCACGCAGTTGCATCAAACATTAGTATAAAGCTATTTAAAATATAATTGTATAATATGTAAACTCTGATAATAGTAATTAATAATCACAATTACCCTTTCAAGGGAATAACCAGCAATTATGATAATTTAATCATGATCGTGCAGCTCTAATACATACTATGTTAAAATATTTTCATTTTTTAGGAATAATTTTATTATTCCTTACTCTTTAGTTATAGCATGAAATAAACATGAATGAACATTAGAAGGGATTTTCTTTCTGCGGAAAGAAATCTACACCACAATCTACAATATTTTTTAAATCCACCAACATCAATCTCTTCGTGTTTGGTCGTGTGGTTTGATTATCCTACAAAAATGGCAAATTCATCTTTATGATTGGTCAGATCTTCTGTTCATGAAACCCTGTGAACGTAGGACGTGAAATATGTTTTGACATCTTTCCACAGAAAACTCCTGAGCAACCTGTGAGGGATAATAATCATATCATCACTTCGAATATCAATAGCACCACACCAATAAAATGTCACTACTTTGAAGAAATGGATTCCAAACCAGTACAATCTAAAAGAAGTATCTATATGGAATTTTCAGTGCAATTTTAATTCTGGTTTATGTTTACATATTGATCCTCTACAGAGAAAAAAAAATAGAGGGCTTTGTTGATTGGACCAAATGCTAACAGCTGCCTAATCTCACTACCCAAATAGGCAACCTGAAGTATTTGCCAAAAGCCCATTCGCTATTAGTCTAAGCAAACAGAGGAAGTAAAACAACACTGGATCGCCATGAAACACCTGCCAAGGCCAACAGCAGAACATCAGATTAAAGCAAAGTTAGTTTTAACTCATTCGCTTGAGTGGCGGAAGGTGACACTAGAGTTTGCTAAGTTATGCAGTTGCACTTCTAATTTGTCATTGCCTATAAGAACAAACACTTGCATTAATGAATAAATACAGCTGGTCAATAGTAAGCAACATAAGAAGAAATCTAAAGTATGTCACAAAACACAATTTCAGAGTGTGCATCAACTAAAAAAAAAAAAGCGATAGATACAATTCTGAAAATGTGCATATGCTTGTACACGCAATACGTAACTAGTATGTATACGTCCTTATGTGGATTGTGTAAATGCATGCCGTGTTAATGTGTCTGTCTGGCCAACCTCTGGCAGCGGCGGAGCACGTGAGCACTGCCCACAGGGACCCTGAAAGAATGCACTTTCTGTGGGCCCGCTCCAAGATTTGTTTTGAAAAGAAGCCAGGGGAAAGTCTGAAAGGCAAAGTGGAAGCAACTGAGCAGCGGTGACATCCTAAAGATTTGGCGTTTGCTCAGTGCTCCCCGCCGCCCAGGGAGCCAGAGGCAAGTTTACTTGCTTTGGAAAAGAAGAAAGAAAAAAGAGAGAGAGTAAAAAGCATGAATGAGGGGAAAAATGTTTTTGTGAGCTGATAAGTGTTTATTTGGAACTCCTTAGCAACCGTTTTAGTTTTAGTTTTAGTCATGGGTTTTGGCTTTTGACAGCAATGTACTTCAAATTTAGATAACATTATGTCATGTTAGTCAATTTTACTATAATGCATTAATTTAAACACGCACAGCAAGATCAATACCTAACAAGCAGTGTAGAGACGAATCATGCTTTGGCCTCTTTTGGATCTACTTTTGTTGCCGTAGAAAAACAAAACTGAATAATCATCCAAATTTGGTTGGAAAATGCAAGCACCTGCACTTAAATGATACAGTATCATATAGCAATTATATGGCTTAGCATAAGACAAGGTATCTAAGCTAACAATAAGTGTTTTTTTGGCAATTTCATGGAAATATAAACCAAAAGCACTGGAATATGAGTTTAAACCCATCACAGTCATTTCACATTGCACCTCAAGAAGAATCTCATCACATTGAATGGAAATCAATACATCTTATTTGTCCTTGTTTAAAAAAAAAGATTCTTTCTATGGGAAATGGTCAACAAAGTTGCTTGGTTGAAGGCATGGATTTACATTTTCAATTCAGAGTTTGAATCAAAGAGTAGTTGTTCTGATTCCCCACAAGATTTTCCACATTTCTGGGCTGCAGAGCGAAGGGAAATTCCCATGGCTTCCTCCACAGTTTGGGTAAGTTGTTCCAGAACAGAACCATTTTATTCTCAGGTATGCAAATCGTGAGTGCTTTGTAACCATTCTATATTTAACTCTGGGCTCAGAGATACAGCTTTTCCTCCCATGGGCTATGGGAGAGAGGGGGCCAGCTAAGAACCTTAATCTTGTCTTTTCCTCCAGATGCAAGTCCTGCACAGGCTGAAACTACAAAGGCACAAATGCCCTCTGTCAGTTTTATGGTGTCAGCTCTTGAAAACGCTCTTATAAAAGCTAATTTTCGCTTGATGGTATGAACCGCAGACCTCGGCAAAGAAACAAGAGGCCCAATGGCCACAATTTCACTCCACTTTCTCCTCGGCATAATTGATCCCAGAACCTTCGGATGCCGTTGTGAACTTCCTTTCTCACAAACACACACCTCTACCTATTAATTAATCACATGGCTAACATGTTCCATACATCCTCTACTTAAAGAATAAATGACCTTTAACCACTTTTCCCTGTGTCAATATGGTATGCCTTCATTCCGTCCACTGCAAAACAAAGGCCCACTAGTTATCTCAAGTCTAAAACGGAGACATCAGATTAATTATTAAACCTCGCTCTTCTTACACTACATAATCGGCTCCATCTAAATTCTTAAAGTAATAGTTCACCCAAAAATAATGTAATTACTTAATCTCATGTCGTTCCAAATCCCTAAGACCTTGTTCGTCGTCAGATATAGATAAGATATTTGTTCTGAAATCCGAGAGATGTGACTCTGCATAGGTCACAAAAGTACCAAAACATTATTTTTGTTTTTTACGTGCACAAAAAGCGTTCTTGAAAGTTCTGAAAATTACAGTTTAACCATGTCACATGGACTATTTAAAAAAATCACCTTTCTGCACCTTGAATATCTCACATGTTGCTGTATATGCAGGGCCTGAAAGCTGTCAGATTTCATAAAAAAAATAAATAAATTTGTGTACTGAAAGTGAATGAACGTCTTGAAGGAATGACATAAGGGTGAGCAATTAATGACAAAATTCGATTTTTTGTTAACAATCTTCACTTTGCAACAGCAAGCCCAATCCCACTTCTCCGTAAAAGTTATGCTTCTGCATTCGTCACCTATTAAAGCTTCTCCGAAGCATCTGGTCAACTCTCGGACAGCTGCGAGGTCAAGCACAGGACACATTCACTGGGTTCATCAGGATGTGTGCTCGAGAAGCAAACTTAGGCAGTCAAAACAACCTGGCAGATTCAAAACAAACAGGGATAGAAATTTCGTTTTCCCCGCTTCGAGAGATGCTGCCCTTAGACTCTTCATTCCCATACACCAGCTGCAGACAGACACACACGTCCCCAATAACAGCACGTACTCCCAAACCAAACACAGGGGTCGTGGTGAGCCTCATCCCCTCGACCAACTTCAAAACACAGAGCTGCTTTATAATTCTCTGCCCTGGGAAAAGAATGTCTTAACGAGGCTGCAAATGAAGTATTTGAAGAGCATAGATCACCACCGGACACTTCCTGATAGTAATGCTAGGAATAACAAGGCGGCTAGATCCTGGGGTTTATTTATGTTCGGCATGCTGGAGTGGTGGTGTGGTGATCGCCTGGTGGCATTCCAAAGCTGTGATGTCTCAAACTCCAGACCAGCAAAAGTACTGCAAGACAACAGCACAAGGAAAGACAACCTGCACAGTATTCCCAAACAGCTTTAGTTTCAAAACGATTGCAGTCTGATTGGTACAACCTCGGGTAAAACATATATGCATTTGGAACCAATCAGACTAAAGGCGCACTTGGTGCAAGCAGGGCCTGGTAGAGGCAGAATGTTGCCTTCAAGCTCGAGACCCTGGCCATGCTGCATACCCTCGGCCCTTCATGTGGTTTCTGTCAAATTGCATCATTTGGAATGAGGCCACAGGCAGACTCTGTCCTTCTGCCCCCACACTCCTCATTGAAAAAAGTAAATACTTGGCAGAAGTTAACAGAGCTGAAATGAGATCATTGACTTTTCTCCAGGAAAGGAGTCACAACACATCCATCAGACGAATGTCTGATAGAGCTGGCAGAGCTACACTACTCCGCAAGTTCTTTTTTTACTCTCACTTTAGTGCTTTGTCCTCCCTTTCTTCTTCAATTGACCAGATTATGACATCGGAAACATTCCGAATGCAAGGGGAAAGGTCTGGGACAGCTTGGGATGAAGCAATTCTTTTAGAACAATCAGGAAGTGCCTTTAGGAATCTGATAAGTTGGAAAGGGCCTCCAAATGCGTATCCTAATTCACTCATGATCCCTGAGCTGTGTCCAACTGTGGTAAAGCAATGGTTAATTTCAAGGTGTAAACACTTATATCTGATTCTAGACAAAGAAAATTTAACCAAAAATGAAAGCGTACACGTCGGTACTGAAGTCTTTTACGCTGGCTGTATTAAAAACCGAGGAGCATCATTTTGTGGAGGCTTGTAAAGAACAGTTCCTGTCTGTTGCACGTAAGCTGGGGAAAAAAGACAACGATTGGAACTGAAAGTGTACGCAACATAGTTTTGGCGCCGAGTCTATTTTTGCTGCGCCGCTTACGCTGAATTAAAGTGCCAATAGTTATTAATCCTGATTAATTTGATTAAAAATTTTCATCATTTGACAGCCCTATTCCAAACACATTTGACCTTCTAGTGTTCCATACAAAAGGATGTTGGCCATTTTTCATGCAGTTACAGACAAGTGGAATAAAACATGCAATTAGACCTGGAATTGAAGTCTTTTCAAGTACTTTCATGGTACTTATGAAAGGTGAAAGTTTGGGTTCCCATTATTGCATGGAAAAGAGCCACATATATGCGGGGAACTTTTTCAATGTGCGATTTGTCTAGAGATTGCACTGGCACTTGGAAAGCTAAACAGAAACCACTTCCACTGCTTTCCAAGCAGCTAATTTCAGTTTGGTTTGCACAAACGTTCCACAATCTTTGAATATGAAAGTGACTACGCGTGTTAAAGAGTCTGAATGTACTGTACGATTGGTAAAGGGGACAGATTTATTATCAAATTAATTTTTTAAGTTCTCCACAGATTAAAGGAAGGAAGTAAGGAGAAAACTAACACCAATAATTCATAAACCCTGTTAAATTCAAGGTTTCCTGTGCCTGCAACAAAGCTGTGGTCTTAAACAAGCAAGCATTTTCTGGTGAACACAGAGGCAGGTCTGTGCAAAGCCCCTGTAATCCCTCAAAGTCAGCACAGAGCTACAGTTAATGGCAGGCTATGAAGCAGGAAAGCATGGGGCTTGCACACATGCATACCCAAAGAAACCGTGAATGAGTGTGTTCAGGCTGTATGGAGAGTCTAATGTTTGTCCCAGGGTTCGAGGGAGGTGTTTATGTGTTGGATGACTTTTTGGAGCACAGATTGTGTGTTTGGGTTGTACGGCTGCTGCCTGGAGATCTTTTGTTTGGTTTAGTGCTTTCATAGAGCAAACTAATGGGGCCAGTGGGACAAGATATAGTATGACTTGCTTGGGGTGACACTTCAGTGGCAGGAAGTGAGGCGGAGAGTCCGAACGGGAAAACAGATTAACGGATGCGTTTTGCCTACATTCTGTGCATTAAAGCGTTAACGTCTGGGCCAGAGACAAGACGTGACTCATTTCAATGGGATGTTTTGGAATTCCTGCTACAAAAGAAAGGCTTGTAACAGTTTGAGTAGTCACGCTACCTGTCGAGAGCATCCTGCGTGTTCATTTTTGCTCCATAAATGACAAAACTGTTTGACTTCCGGGTGGGAGATGATATGGGGTTGAAAGCTGGTTTGAGACACTCCAGCTGCCAGCCCCCCCCAAAAATCTCCATCTTCCGTCGAAAGCCCCCCCACCAGCGTCCCTCAGTCTAAACACACCTGACTTGTAAATATTCTTTATTGCATCGGTAACATAAACGCTCTCAGCGACAGGCCCGTTGGACGATTTTTCCCACACTCTCAAAGTAAGGCCAACCACTCTGTTCTCTAAACAACAGCACTCCAAAGAGGATGGCGAGGCTGACGTAACCTCTCAAGGCTTGAAGGACTTTCAGCAGCTCCTCCGCCCAGCTAACCCAAAGAGGACATACAGTGTCTGAACTTCCTCCTATGGTGATATGCTGCACCAAAATGGGGTTAGGATGAGCAAAAACTACTACATTTGCTGGATATAGAAGTGCAAAGTAGCTTTTACCAACCGCTTTTAATTTTATGTTATATATAATGTTTACTCACCCTCATTTTGTTGACTTTTCGTTTTTTTTTCCGTTGAATGCAAAAGCCGAAATTTCAGCGATTTTCCTTATGTCCAAGCAGCTTTTTTTCCCCATAAAATAAAAGGGGGACTATCAAAATAAAGTCGACTGAAAAATTAGTAGACTGTCTACTAATACTCTAATGACTGGTAGTTGACATGTAGTTGCAAAGTTACTTATAGTTAGCACAATGGCTAAAGTGGACTATCAAAATAAAATAATATCTAATCAAAACAGATTGAAGGACAAAAGCAAGGCACCATACACAAGAATAGAATACTATTTTAAGATCTTATGCTGATAGCTTTGACTGAGAAAATTATTGTGTATCTTGTGACCAACTACAGAGCGCCAAATCATTTAAAATAAGTCAAATGAAGCAATGAAACTAATTCATGTAAGGGAGTAATATTTTACATTTTACTTTATGGTTACACCTACTAGCTGCTTAGGAAGCTAATATTACAGCTAATATCTTTACAATAGGTGTAATCGCACCTTTGGTGCTCGTCCCCTTAATATGTGAAAAAAATTCTTAACAACAAATTATTCTTAATATCTCTTTAATCACACTGGTCAATATTAATTAAATTCAAAGTAAATCAATATCTCAGGAAGAAAAAACCTCACAACTCAAGACAAAAATAGGCACTGCAAGCAGGGAGACCAAAAAAGCACCCTTAAAAGTCAGGCTACATTTGTGTTCAGACTAAACATTTGTCATCTGTTCCATTTTATTTCAAAGAATGCTTTGTTCTCCACTCAGTGCTTATTTTACTGCTCACAGGAGCACTTGCATAGCATTTTCCTCAAACTTCTTGACCTCCCTGTATCGCATGTCACTTCAAAAACAACACAGCGCTCTGAGAACGTATACATTATATAATTCATTTCCAATCACTGGACTTTCAATATACAATGGGGTCCAAAAAGTCAGAGACCACTAGTGAAAATGCTTTTTTTTTTTCTCCTTTACACATCATATCAGAAAAAAAATACAGTCAGAATTAAAATCTAAATTGGAAAAAATTAACAGGAACATGTGAAAATGTTTGTTTTAATGACATCAGCAATTTCACATGCAACATGATGATCATGTTCTCCAGCATGATTTGAGCATCATTCAAAAATTATCTTGAACTTTAGAAGACACTCCGATGACAAAAATGTACTCGATTAGAAAGTGTTTTTCATTTTCCTTATTATTCTGTTTTTTTATTTTGTATTAAAGTGGTTAAAAATTCTCAATCTTTAGAAACTTGAATTTAAATTAAAACACCAGATTTCCAATGTAGTCTCAGACTTTGGTCCTTAATTGAAAATTTCCCAACAAGCGTTAAAAAACATTTAAGCAGAGCAGATTTCTTTGAAGTGATGTGAGCTCTTCAAATGATACAAAATTCAAGTAAAGAAGTTGAGGAGAAAACGTTAAGGCCATTCTAATCTGTTATCTGGATAGTGATATCTTGAAGGACCCGTGATTCAGATGAATGTTGCTAAGTGTATAGTTGTCTGATTGCACGGCTCACTTGATTTGGAATTGATGGTTCAGGAGTGACTTTGGAGAAGAGTGACATCTGATTAGTCTATTTCAAGTCCTATTAAAGTTCTTCATTCTTTCTAGAAGGTGGTGATTGACCTGCTCCTCCAGATGCTTCCACCTCCTCTGAGGCACTGTTTTTCGCCTGAAAATTGAGAGAAGCCGAGTTTATGCAGTAGCGTTTCTTTGTTGGTCGAGGTCCATCATCAAAAAGGTGGCCCAGATGAGCACCACACTACAAAGAGAAAAAAAAAAATAGATCAAGAAGTTGTTTTCATAAACATAAAACCGATAAATCTGGTTTTGTACCTGACTGCAGGTTGTCTCCACTCTGTGCATCCCGTAAGAAAAATCATCAGTTTGTGTTATAGAGTCCTTATTGATCAAATCAAAAAAGGAAGGCCATCCTGTAAAAGCAGTATAACATTAAGGGTTAAGTGAATATTTATGTGATCCACAAGATTCTGGTGTGTGTTTCCATCTCATGCTATGCCAGTTTAAAGGTTTTGCCCCTTTTCCTGGCCTGTCCTGATATTGAAGCTCATTCTGAGTGAATCCTCATGCAATGCTCCAGTGCAATGTAAACTAATCTTAATGCAACACATTGCATATGTTTACAATGCAAAGCACATTGGGTTTGTTAGGATTATTTGGCACAGAACATGGAGAAAGTAGGAAAATGTGCTCCTTTTGTGTTCTTAAATGGCATTTTCTAATGCCATAAAATTCACCCCCATGATTCTTGGGTGTTTGGTTTCTGGCAAAACCAGATAGGGATCGTCCATCTATACGCCACTGAATGTGAGTTCAGGATGTGAAACAAACCTCACTGAAAATGGTTATCGGCAGAGTTACGGGCTGTCTCACAATCCTGTTTCTTTCATCTGGAAAATTTCTACCCAGTAACAGGGGTGCAAGTGGAAAGAATGGCTGCTCTGGCTCATGGGTGGTCCTGCTCATGGCTCTCTAGGTAGGTGGAACGTCTAGAGGAGAGCAACCTTGGGAACTTGCTACTACATATTTGTTTAGGTTTTTGACACAAAAAACCTACCTTAAAGTACTACTGGTAGAGGGAAAGACATTAAATTGCTGCAAAGCCAAATTAATGAAAAATACAAGACAACTGGCACTGCAGGGTACACTCCATCCAATAATTGTTCAAAACTATGCAGATGAAGTTCTGCAAAAACATGGTTACTTTAAAATACAATATATTTCACTGTTTATACTGTATTTTGGATTATTTACATGCAGACTTAGAGGGCATAAGAGAGTTTCAAAAAAATCTCAAGAACTTATTAAATGTGACCCTGGAGCACAAAACCAGTCTGGGGTATATTTGTAGCAATAGGCAAAAATACATAGTATGGGTCAAAATGATTGATTTTTCTTTTTTGCCAAAACTCCTTAGGATAGTAAAAGTAAAGATCATGTTCCATGAAGGTATTTAGGCAACTTCTTACCGAAAATATATTAAAACTTAATTTTTGATTAATAATGTGCATTTATAAGATCTTCATTTGGACAACTTTAAAGGTGATTTCCTCAGCACTTAGATTTTTCTGTACCCTCAGATTCCAGATTTTCATATAGTTGTATCTCAGCCAAATATTACCCTATCCATCCAAATCAAACATCAATGGGAAGTTTATTTATTCAGCTTTCAGATCTTGTAAAAATCTCAATTTTGGAAAATTAACACTTATGACTGGTTTTGTTGTCCAGGGTCACAAATATAGAATTAGAAAATCCTAACTATGCCATTTCACTTCCTGTGCACAAATTTGAGAACTATTTCAGACCTTCAAAAAGATATTTTAAGGTTTTCTAAGTATACCCGCAATTACTCCGTTCTAACAGAAAGAGTTGTTTAAGGGCCAGTGTGGGAGACTTGGCAAGCAAGGTTCCTACACGCCCTTTATTCTAGCTTTTGACCCTAATTATTGGCTTGCACGTCTTGGTAACTCTATCTTAATAACCAGGAAGCAGGAGTCGGTTCACTGCTGTGATACTACGTGTGGTGAGAAACAGAAGTCAGTCAGTCATCCACCCGCTCATTCTATACTTTCCCTCCTCAACCCCTCAAACACCCCTCAATCGCCATCTATACTGACCCCTCTCTCTCCTCCCTCTTAGGGAGGAGATGCTTGGCTGCAACTACAAAGCCACGAAATTCCACTCAGACACAGGAAGCTCTAGGGGGAATATAGGAATCCTATGACTCAGACCGGGAGAATCCCGGCGGATCGCCGCGGAGCTGATCTAATGGAGCTTTATCGCCAGGGTGAGCGGCCCAGTGAATGGAGCAGTGTAGCATCACTCTAACAAAACAGGAAATTGAGTCTATATGAGTCCAGGCTGCAGCATTGCCTGCATGCAATGCAGCCCGTTTGGCTCCCATCTCTCTGTCGAAGACAGTAAAGATTAAACTCAAGCGAAAATCTGATTTTTCAACACGCGGCGCAGATGTTTCTCATTTCATCTGGTTTTCTGTAGAGGATTCTTGCATACACATTTTACTTTGTTCGGGGAGTGAATAAAAATAGCATGAGTAACGCTACAGAAGTATGTGATTTGGAGCTCAGATCTCTATGAGATCAACAATCCATTGCTGGGATATATTACAATTACATTACGCCTCGACTCAACAGTCCGCCTCGACTCAACATTCCCTTAGACTGAGCTAAAAAGAGTTTTTTTAAGCTTAAATCATTTAATACATATCTTATATAATATTATTGCAACTACTTAAGCCATGTTAAGAAGCACTTCCAGGAAACTACAAAATTCATAACATCTATGATCTGCATTTGATGCTTATTTGCACATCTGCATTTAAATCAAAGTGACTGTACTGTACTTTATTAGTAATACATTGTTGCATACAGAAATCGATGGACGAAGTGCAAGAGGCATTTGTTTATTTAGTTACTATATCAATGCAATTCATTGAGAAGCAATGCAAAAACAACTTTTTTTTTGTCGGCTGATACAACATCTCTAACCTCTTCCTCCTGACTTTTCTAAGCAAATACCGTTTTAAGGGATTGTTTGTGATTATCGGTCCTTTTTTGCAAGTTGTTAACAAAACTAATAATAATTAAAACAATTAATCCTGTATTTGTGAAAGAAGCATGTTTGACATGCACAAATTAAGAACTCCAAAAGATTATGGATGACTGTGGCAGAATGTTTATAGCCAATCTCAAAGAGAGCAGATAGGGCTTATTAAAATATTTGAGATGTTTTGTAGGATCTTGAAGTCAGGGTGTTGTTTGCTGTTTTTGTATGTGCTGTAACTCATACATAAAAGAGCATGTGAAGTTTCATGCCCCAAACTTGCAGCCTATTAGGCAGCTGACAGAGTTCACATTCGTCCTTGCAATCAACCGTAGAAGACTGAGGAGGCCAAACTCTCCCTTATTGAGAGCAATAAACCTTTCTTTCACTGAGAAACAATTAAGCTTAGTCTTGTACTATTATGTACACAATTAACAAAATATGTACTGGAGCTGTTCATCAAATTTAAAGGATCAATCGATTTTAATAAACTCTTTCTATTCTGATTTTTGTTATACGTGAGTGCAGAACCATACCTGATCCAGAGTCAAACTTCTTGTCAGACCTGCAATGACAGGTTATTAACAACAATATATTTACTACCAAATAAAAATGAAATACAATGGGCATTATGGACACTCACGTGAAGAGAGAGGCACCGCAAACGACACAGTGGTAGGTTCCATCCTCTTTGTTATCGGTGTATTTTCCTGTGAAAGCACTGGGGATGACAAAACAACACAAACTGTGACTTCATACATTAAAATGACAAACTTTGCATATGGTTACCTTAATAAAAGTTCATCAATTAATGCTAATCCATATTACAGGCCTCAAAATGCACCTTTCAGCTTTCTTTCTTTGCTCTCTTCTCACAGGCTAAGGGGCATTTTCCACATTCCTACTGCCAATGGGCCGATAAATACTTTCCCCACGTGTGTTTTACACTGAGCGATGGAGGGAAAGAGAGGAAGTGGCATTGTTTTCTCTTCTGTGCTCTATCCTCCTTCTACTCTATGTCATGGCATTGGGTCGTTCAGGAGAGAATGTGCCATGAGTTTTATCAGTCAAGCATAAAGAAATCCCCACAGGGAATATACAATCAACACACTAAAACAAGATGCTTGCAATTGGTTGTTAGGATACACCCACTCATTTTGTGTTATTTATTTCACCTTTTAGAATAAGAAGTTGTTGGAATATATTTAAATTATTTAGAATATGAAATGTAACCTTGTTGCTGCTCTTACCTCACAATCCAAAACAAACTACCCCTTTCAAGAACAATGACTTCATAATAAATGATTTCATAAATCATTACAAATTATTATTATTACTATTATTAATAATGCATTTGTAATACACTATAAACTATGTAGTAATTTATTTTTTAAACTTCATGATTAATTGCATCAGAAATAAACATCGGTTAACATTACACATATACATTAAAATACACACACATACAATATACATATTTGAAAAATATTTACACGCATTGTATATTTTACATTAATTTGAGTATGTATTTACATACATAAGAATATATATATATACATACATAATATTTATATATAAATTTTTATTTTTTATTTTATTTTTTTATTATTATTCATTAATTAACTTAATATAATCTGCAAATGTAGAATACTTAAGCATTACTCTTTTGGATTGCTAATTAAGGCATGTCCAAACCTTTGAATGAAAATGTATTTTAAAGTGTCTTTTAGTTAGCATGGGTGACCCACCTCTCTGTGCCCTTTTGCTGAGTAACATGGTACTGCATGGGGGTCAAACGCTTCCTCAGCTCTTCCTCTGGGAACGTCTTGGGCCATGTCTTCTTGCTCCGGCACGTTCCTACAGGTAAAACAATTGAGGTCAGGTAAACGTAAGAGTTTGTAATCGCAAAGTAAAGCAGTGCAGAATTATTAAAAACAAACAAATGTCACTCTAATCTAGGTTTCTATGTGACTCCTTCCAAGCAGGAGTCAGCACTTTTGTCTGGTTACTTTGGTTGCATATGATTTGGTTTGGCTGATAACAAAAGATGTCTACTTTAATTCCTGACTCGACTCTTGCCTGGAAAAAATCACAGCGTCAGTGACACACACACACACAGAATTCAAACGCTCCATCAGTGATGTGCTACAGCCAAAGTATTACGCCGAGGCAAATTTGATTTTCCCTGCATAACATACGCAGTGAGTTATGACATTCTAGATGAGCGCTCATGTTGGCTGTTTATACAGAAGGCAGCGATCTTGACTGCTAGACTAGCTTTACAACAATGCTGACCTCTAGAGGTCAACCTGAGGAGTGAGTAATTGTCACCAGAAGGACTTTCAAAGTAATTGATTAAACAGCGGCACAACTTCTACTGATAACAAACATCAAGGAGGCAGAAAAAATAATAATACAAAAAATAGACCCCGAAACATCCCCTCTGGCAACCGTAAGGTCCTCAGAAGAAGACAAGCACTGTAGCCATGTTTTTAAAGGGGGCCAGATGTCCATCTGTACGCCATTTAGTCACCAAGATACGCAGCAGTTTTAAATTAAACACAATTCTACTGCAATTTCCCATTACAGAGTGCTTTCTCCCAGCTTTCCACCTTTTTCCCTGCTAATAATGATTTTTTCACTCGTGTTCCTGTGGGGTCTGTCCTGCTCCCGTATTGTTTCGTCCGTTTTACGGCTTGCGTTTTGGTGAGAGCGGGTCTCCCTTCACTTAGACTATGTAGAGAATTCCTCTCGACAAGATTGAAACCATGTGAATGGAGGAAATAATGGGGTCTTTAAAGGTCCCTCTGGTGAATAGGCTCCATTGATGGGCCCTGCTCTGTCCAGCGAGTACAAAGTTACTTCTGACAAACATGGGAAGGAGGGGAGGACTGCGCAAAGAGGAGGGGGTCGCCTCCCTGCAGGACTCTCCCGTATTCCTTTCGACTCTGTGAGAGGGGTCTTCTGGATCCTATTAGTAAGACAGAGAGAGAATTCCTATTTTTTGTGTATGAAGGGCTCTGAACACTATTTATACTGTGTGAGAGTGGGAGGGATAAAGGGTGAAAAAAAGTGTTTTATTTCTTGGTTTGTCTAGAAAAGCCTCTAAGGAGGCATTTAAAGAAATTCAGGAATTCGGTCTGTGTCACCCCCTGCAAATGATTTAGTTTTGGTGCACCGAGAGGTCACGCTACAAATCAGCACGTTGTTCCAACATCCCTCCACTAACCTCCAGTGAAAGTTATTTCCTAATTGGAAGCAAGATTTGTTTTTAGCATGGGCCTTTTGCTTTACACCAAAAATATCACGTCTTCCCCCAGACATTTTTCATGCTTCTTCTCGCCTATTCTCAGCTCATTGCTTTCCAACTTTTTGAGAGGGTTTGCAAAGCAGTGCTGTGGTAATATTGCCTAATTTAATATAATAAATTAGGTTTTGTACTTTCACACTATTAATGTTTCTATTGTGTAGTAGCATTAGAGAATATATATATATATAACTGCTGTCATTCAAAATAAGTTATTTATATATTTGCAT
>JAUCMT010000088.1:3749806-3767056 GCA_032357475.1 Enteromius thamalakanensis
ACATATATATATAAATAAATTAATAAAATATAAATATATTTAATTTAGAAAAACATACACACACACACACACACACACACACATATATATATAAATAAATTAATAAAATATAAATATTTAATTTAGAAAAACATATATATATATACACACACACACACACATACATACATATATATATAAATAAATTAAATATATATTTAATTTAGAAAAACATTTGATATATATTATATATATATATATATATACACACATACACACATTATATATATATATATTTTTTTTTTTTTCTTTTTTAATTTAGAAAAACAATATATATGACATAAAATACTTAATATATCAGAATATTACAATATTTAATTTATAATGATATTTTATTATACAATTTTGTAAAAAATTACAAAATAATAAAATAATAATAATAAGTTACGCCATTGACCAGAAATAATAAAGCAACCGTGATTGCGTTGTATCCGAAAAATCTGAATTGTTACAGAAAATTAATACAACTGGTTTCAGACACTTGTTGGCACTCAGGTGACTCTTCGCCCAGGACTAGTCTGTTGAGTGGTTTTAACATATGAACAGATACAGACACAAGCAAGGCCACATCTTAAAAATACCCAGCAATCACTTGCAGAGAGGACTATAAATAGAGGCCGATTACAGCTCTGCAGAATCACACCATAGGTCTGTGTTTGTCTACAGCTTGACGTTTACATCATTTGCATTCCAGAAAGATCTCATTAAATGATTTGAACGCTTGATCCTGTTTCCTCTCATCTTACCGCATGTGTATTTTATTCATTTATTTATTTTACTCTGTTTAGCGGCACTGATGAACCGCATGCAAGGAAAGCCAAATCTTCATTTAATGAACATTTCTGGAACTTGATGAGAGAGGCTCGTTAAACAAACGTCATTTTGACAACTGCTTCTTATCAACATTAATAAACTGCCTTTATCTACTGAACTACAGAAGGAGCAAGCAGGCAAAATAAAATGTACTCAACAAAAATATCAATGCAGTTTCTAAATAAAGCATGCTTGATACTTCGGGTACAGTGACAGTTATAACTATATAAAAAAAGTCATAAAGTGACAGATGAGAACTGAAATGATTAAAACCGATCAGATCGGTGCAAATGATTGCCAACAATAGGATTTTTAACATACTGAATTTCATTAATCACAAGCACAAACATTATATAAATTCATCTATGTTATGACATTAAATGTCTACCAGATGACTGAGCATGTTTATTAGACAGGTGTCAGGAGTTTAGAGGGCAATTAAATAAACATGACATCAAATATTAATGTCTTTGAATGGTCTGCACTTACAAAGTAGCAGCCTACTTGAAAGTACGGAGTCTTATGATAATACCGTGGTGTGTACAGTAGTCAATATTGTAAGGGTGTGGTTTGCATAAACAAATAATAGAACGTCGCTGCTATGACATCACGTGTGGGAGGATACATAACTGTTACATGGTAGCTATACAAAGTGTGACTGATATGCTTCCTACAAAAGACTAGGAAAATTCGCTGTGGTTATTTACGTAACGTAACAGTCTGTCATATTAAAATACAAGCATAAAAAATTATGGAACAAACGCGTAAAAATGTTATATTTCAACTGCGTCGTTTTTAAACTGACATTAAAGTGTAACGGTGTTGTGTTACACATTCAACGCGTAACGTTAACTTAGACCCTGTTGCCCACATTAAAGTCACTTAAAAAGTGCATAATAAACAATATATAAACATAAAATAAGTAGTTACACGTACCAGACAGCAGAAATAGCGTTAAAACCGAGTAGAACAGCAGACTAGAGAGTGAAGGGGGGCCGATGTGAGAGCAGAGCATTTGTCAAACAGCGACACGACCGTGTACTTCTTAGGTAATGACAAGTGCATTCTGGGAAATTCCTCTCACTGGGCAGACGAGCTCCTAATATGAGCAATGCGTAATTTGCGCGCATAGTTATTCAGCGCGAAGCAGTCTGTGCGCGCTGGTGAACTAATTACGTCAATAGATTGTTTTAAAAAAAATGTGGCTCATGGTTTCAAATCAAACTGATTATTTGCTTGATGTTTAATGTAGTTATCAGGTCTAAACGGAACCCTCGTTAGATTTTGCTTTGCATGGCATCCACACATCCTACTGTTATGCCTAGTGAACATAACAGTAGGATGTGAAATGCTTAAAGCAGTAGTATAATGCTAATAAAATGATACCTCGTAGATTAAAACAGATTAATCATAGAATGGGAACTGTATTAATCATCCTAATGTTCATTTTTTAATTGAACAGGATTATACTCCATATTTCAAATGTTTTCTATTAAAAGTTAATATTATAATTTATCATTGAATGTTAATACATTAATTGTCCGACTCTACATGTGGTTATTTTAATGGTGCTATATATATTTATCATTATATATAAACAAATATATATATATATACATATATAAACAGAGTAAATAACTATACATCTAAAAGGGTCCTACAGCATGCATATATATGTGTGTGTGTAGATATATATAAAATTATATTATGTAACTATTTAAAATAAATATAAAAATGAAAAATAGATGCATTTTGAACAGCTTCTAATTCAGATGAATACAAATAAGTTAAAATCTAACTAAAAATGGAAATTGCAAAACTTGTGAATCTTGTCCATTAATGTTTACTAATATATATGTTATCCATACAAAAAAAAAAAAAAGCATTCATAACTGATTAAAACATATCTATCGATAAACATACTTTAAGTCTAAAACCACGCCATTATGTTTTCAATTGCACTACTAACTTGTTAACCTAGATATCTGGTTTAGGCAACAACCGTTAACTTTTCCTAGAAATGTTTTCAACAATTAAAAGATCCAACAATCTGAAAAGACATGTTTTATATAAACGTAGATGGCAAAGTCAGCGCATGTAGATTATGTGATAGAATCTCGTTAAGGAAGGAAATAAACATGAGTAATAAACAAGTACATTTTATTTACCTCATATCCACCCGAACTGCATCTAAACAAAAGCTGATAAATCTTTCCGTGATCCAAAATAGACATGACCGCAGCATGACATGCTGTTTATGAATGTGTCCCGATACAAATTAGAATCAGATCACCATATCAGGCTGCGACTGTAGCACAAGTGTGTACAAGAATGTCAGAAAACAACTTCCATCAAAACTGTCTCCTTTGGAAATTTAGAAGGGCCGGGGACAGATTAAAAACAGCAACAGGATGGCATTTAAAATCTGCCAAGTGACCGGTGAGGGGGGAAAGAACATCCATCTGCACCAATTATAATGGGAAAAGCATAATTTTTTAAAATATAAACAAAACAACAGTAAATAATTGTATACTTGAATATAGTCAGGCTGTGACAATTAAGACTAGTGTTCAGAAACATGGCATTGAAGGGGAACAAAGTTGTTCATTTCGCTCCCCTTCCACATGACCCGTCTCTGAATGCAGCAGTGTAGTTATTCTGTTGGCAAGAAACAAACAAGAGCTTATGACGATTTCAGTTTCATACAGATGATTTCAACCACCACCATTCAACGAGATATTTACAGCACCCCTTTCCAGAGTGTGTGCATGCTGTTCTTGGACTAAAAACTACCAAAAAAAAATGCAAAAAAATAAAAAAAAATAAAGGGAATACATCAGCTAAAACAGCATCAGGGAAATAAACATCCACAATATATGATACAATTCAAAGCTTAAATATAGGCATACTTTAACCAGCACATGCAGCTATGTATAGCCCAACAGCGCTCCTTGAAATTAAGGAGGGGAGTTAGTTACATAAAAAATAAAATAAAAATAAGCAGAGGCCGGAAAACTCTCATTCGTGTTGTGAGATTTAGTGAGAAGTTGGAAGCCATTTTTGTCATCGAATCCATAGACGGTTTATCAAAAACAAAGAAAATACATAAGAAACAGAAATTTGTGTCCACTTGCACCAGATAGGAGAAGGACAGAGATTGCATTGTCCACTTCTCCTAAAAGTTTTCACCGGACCGAGCAACTCTCTTTCCACCGGTTTCACGCCAGTGTGTGCATCTCCCTTGCTTTCTTTCCATGACACCGAAAAAAGAATAATAAAAAAAAAAAAAAACAGCAGCTCACAGGTTTAAACACCATTGCTTGCATATGGCTGACAAAACTAATTGGGCACCACAGGTCGCCCAACCGTAAAAGCTCCTGAACACAGTTCTCTCTGGTAAAGAGGACGCAGGAGAAGGGAGCCTCGTATATAGCGAAAGAGAGAGCAGAGAGGATGGTGGTGGCCACTAGCATGTGCCTCAAGAGAAACCCAGTGAGCTGGATGTGCTGGATCGCTGGTTCAAGCGAGACATGCTGTTCATGCTGGAGCTGGAGGGCTTGAGGGGCGTGTTGCTGCCCAGGGCTTGTGGGAAACGCTGGTGGTAGCGATCCAGACGTAGGTACTTGACCGTCACCAGCTTACCTGTAGAAAAGACAGGACCGGTTTAAATTGACTTCTCCAGTTCTTCTGATTAATCTAGAGTAAATGTAATGTTAGTTTACCGTCAAACCAGGAGCCATGAAGCGCTTTGAAGGCTTTCCCAGAATGCTCTGCTGAAAGGCACTTCACGTAAACGCAGCCCTAGATGGGAACAAAACATATAGCAAATAAACCTATTAACTAAATGCTTTCAAGAAAAAATTTTATCATCATCATATCCTTTGTGAACAAGGCAATACCAGAATGCACAAAGCTTAATGAATTAGTTAAAAAGAAATATATATATATAACTATAACTATATATATACATACTCCACTCAAATCAGCTTGAAAGCAACGGTGAAAAATAAAGTTCAGAGTACTCAAAGACTTATTTTACCCAATATTTGTCCCATTAATGCTTATGATGATAATTAGCACCTGTAAGCTTAGAAACGTGATAAGACTGCATAAAGACTAATTTTGCTAATAATAACACCACACATTAGAAATTAACTGTTCTATGCTTCTTACGATACAACTAAGAAGATAAACCCAGCTTTTATTATTTGTAATGCATCACACAGGATCCTCACCTCTCTTGAGTTTTTGTCAACAGCTATGTGAACGATTCCATCGTTATCGCTGCACTTCTCTAAAATGGCTTCTTGAATGGCAAGGTGCCAGTTTTCCCCCACTTCCCTGTTCAAGAGCGAAAAACTGAGCAGTGAGACTAGATTCATGCAAAACTACATACAATTATACAAGTGTATACATTTTACTTATACAACCAATCCGATGTGAGCTCACATGCAATTCGAAACTTACATGACTGGATCAAACATGTTGCGAATCTTCAAGCATGGCGTTAAGCTGTTTGGTGGCGAATTTCTTCGGTCCAAAGGAAATGCTAAAGAATAAAACAAGCCACTTTAGGTTCATGAACATATGTCCCAAAAAAATTTGCGTTAACAGGAAGTAGGTCCTTCAGACAAGTCAATCAGAAAGAGGTGCCCACATGCATTAATCCACACATGTACCAAAGAACAAGTTTGACCTTTAAAATGCAGATGATTGAACACACAAAGAACATTTTACCTTGGCCTTGCCACACTTTGGAGGGCATGCTGGACATCTTATCAGGTGACATCGAGGGCTGAAGCCACCGCCACACCATGAAGTCCGTCCCTCCAATCCTCTGAGTTTCGGTCCGGATGCGGGACTCATTAGCTGAGAGAAATGCAACGGCTCTATCCCACACCTTTTTCATCTTCTTTCTAAGAGAAAGACACAATACACATGCATTTCAGAATAAGCTGCACCAGGAGCAGCTTATTTTTAGCTTTTTTCATCCAAAACTTTGCAAAGATGCCATACCTCTCTTGAGGGTGGACCAGAGAGTCACGGACGTGAGGGATGGGTAAATAACGCTGCAAGTCCTTATTCTCCTGATAGGCTTCATTGTGGTTTCTCATTACATCTGTGAAAACACAAAGCACAGGTGTTAAGATGCTTTAAACCTGCATTGAGTAATTTCTGCGCTAAAATTACAGCCTAAAGATGAGGCAGTCTCACCGATGATCCTCTCCACCATGTCATACATCTGTCTAGTTTCCTCCTCTTCTTTGCGCCATCTGTATTTCATGTAATACACCAAACCCAAAACTACACCAATGCCTATAGAGAAATGCAAGAAAGGTTAGTGAATCTTCCCCTTGTAAAAAGCACCAACTTCTACAGGAAGTAGAAGCCCACCTGCAAGGACGAAGAGAACTCTGTGTATCACAGTTAAGAAGGCGCGTCTGAGGCGGCAGAAGAAGGACATGCGGGGGTGGATGGACTCCAGACGGGAAACTTCCGATACATCCTCTATTGGTTGAGCAGGGTCGGCAGCAATCAACCTGCCAAGAAACCAACACTCCCCAATGAACACAGGAAAATGGCACACACAGAGTAATAGATAGATAGATAGATCATCAGGTACCTTATACCAACAACATCTTTGGTTTTCATGATCCACTCTAAAGACGTTTCAATCAAGTTTTCATAGGCTTCATTTTGGAGCTTGAAAGAGAAAGATGCTTTATTATAATGTGAATTTCATTTTGGTAGAGCCACTATTTCCCAAATGATACAAAAGTCACTGTCAATTACAAAAACAATGCAACAAACCTTGAGGTACGTAGACGCGTCACTAAAAGAGACACTTCTGTTTAAAGGATTTTTATTGTCTCCACAATCATGTTCTCCTGAAAAGCCAAGCAAATGGTTGCACTTTTTAATTCTGGATATATTCAAATAATTTAATTAACATTTTAGTTGTATCTGAACGCTCACCTGCGACATTGGCCAGGTGCTCATGCAGAGACAGGAGCAGGTTAAGGATGAGGTCTCGGTCTTTGACGTCCTGTTCAAATCAATGCAAGTAATTGCTGTTAGTGCAAGTTTAAGCACAGTAAAAACAGAAATATATTTGTTGGAGGGAAAAGGGAATTTGCTTGAATTAAACGTGAGACACAGGTGAGCAGATACTTACATACTGCTGATCAAACACTGGTCCGAACGGGTGAAGTATGACTGGGAAAAAAAATTAAAATAATTAAGTTGAGAAATAGCATTACTCAGCACTAGACAAATTATAACGAAATGACTGGATGGCATTTCCCAACTATGCCGTTGAGGAGGGCTGCTCATCGTCTCACATTTGAGGGTGTGACTACAAGAGAGTCTCTCGTCGTCTCACACTTGACTTGAGTCATTGTCTGAACATTGTGCTTCTGTCCTCTCTCTGGCCCAAGCCCAGATTTAGCACAGCAACTGCCCTGCATGTCTCAATCATAGACTGCATGGGTCTGGCTTATCAGACCTGAGCTGTCTGATGTTGCAAGCCATTTAATACATCAATCTCTGACACTCCGGAAAAAATAAATGCTTTTAAGTTCAAGATTAAGTCTGGCCTAGATTTCAGGTGAAGAGATCCCGTTTTTATTTTTTTGGTTGAGCTATAGTACATTTAATTTTCTTAACTTTGGTAAAACCACTAAAATACATTGCCCTTCACTAATATTGGCAACCCTTGTTAAATCTGATCTGGTTGTAAAAAAATTTGCATTGTTTATCCTTTTGATCTTTCATTAAAAAAAATTACAAAATTCTAACCTATCATTGAATTAAAACAATTGTAATGGGGAGAAAATCTCATTGTAATTTTTTTTCTCCAATACTTGCTGGCAACAATTATTAGCACCCCTAAAATTCTTTATGAGTAAAATAGCTCTCAAGTATATTCCCATTCATATCACAATTTTGAGCACTGCAGGGTGATAGTGAACTTGAAAATATGGCTTCCTGTTTCACAGAAATATATATATATAGGAGGGAAAACAAAGCCCAAAACCCTTTAATCTAGACTCTTCAAGGACCACAGCTGGAGAAGTACAAAAAATAGTTGAAAAAAAAACAAAAAAAACCAAACCTGACTCTGTTAGAAATCTTATAATGGTCCATGGTTGGGTCTTTCATTGGGACAATAATCCAATACAAACATCAAAATAAACAAGAATTAGTCACAAAATGAAGCTTTTGCCATGGCTGTGTCAGTCCTCTGACCTGAACCCTGAGTGAGATGAACTAAAGAGGAGAAGCACCATCATGGAGCTGGTATTCTGAAGGATCTGGAGAGATTCTGGATTAAAGAGTGCTCTCTTTTCTCTTATCAGGTGTTCTCCAAACTCTCCAGGCATTACAGGAGAAAACTTATAGCTGTTCTCTTGGAAAAAAGGACATACTAAAAATTGGGTGCCGATAATTGTGGCCAACATGTACTGGTAAAAGACATTTATTTCATCATGAGTTTTTCTCCCCATTTTCAATTGTTTTACTCCAATGATTTTGAAAAAGCTTCGAACAAAAGATCAAAAGGATAATTTATTTTCACAGCCACCTTTGCTTAGATTGACCAAGGGTGCCAATATTATTGGAGGGCACTGTGCAAGGCCAAAAGTTGTCTACAGACATATGGTGACATATTTAATTTTTGACAAGAGAAATAGATACAGTTTGACAGACTATACTATTGTTTAAAAACCTAAGTGTTCAGCTGACAAAACTAAAGTTTTAAAAGCTGCCAATTGTGAAATCTAGGACATAATTTCTAATCTAACTAGGATCGGCTTCTTTTATAATATCAGAATTAACAATAAAATAAGCAATATAATCATAACTATCTTACTTCTAAAACAGTGCACAAAAGTAGCACTTGTTTCTCTGACAAGTTCTTAACCTACTAAAATATTAGACATTATAGAACTAAACTAGTTCTGTGTTCAGTATGACTATTTTCAGCATTGGATACTTGAATACTGTTAAAAAAAACTACACAATGATAAACATTACAAACAGCTCTATGTTACATTCTTGCCACATGACCTAGTTACACTGCAGTTAGTTCAGCAAGCAGCATCCAGTGTTCAATTAAGAAACAAAGTGTAAAAAATTTAATGTTTTGCAGTCTGATCAAATAATGAGTCAGGATGTTTTAAAATGACTTTAAGTTGTCATACAGGAAGATCAAGTCAAGTGCTTTGTGGTGTATTGCAGTGAATGTTATGACATATTTCATGTACACAGACTACTTTAACACTGTGTATATGTAGTGCTCACATCGGAAATACTAGTAGTACTATTAGTTTTGTAGTAGTCTGATAGTATGCCGTTCAACACAACCTTAATCACAAGTTGCAAACAAAAAATCTGATACACACACTGTAAGTGTCACACTAAAAGTGAGAATTAGACATTTAGCCGGCCAGAGAGAAGTCAGTCACTCTAGCTGGCCGCAAGCTCCCAGAGTCCCCTGAGAGACAGACAATTAGGCCGCTTTAGCTTGTCTGTGACCTAGATGTCTGCAGCACGCTCTCCAGTCAAAGCTCCCTCCCTGAGAGACCGGCCATGCCACAAATATACATAGTAATTCATCAGTCGGCTTCCTCTCAAGAGCCGTCTCTGCCTCCAGAGCACTTTACTCTGATGGTACTCAGGCTATTTAAACTGAGTGGCGTTGCATGGACATCCAAGTACAGACTTTCTCTCATCTGGGAAAACGCATCAAAAGATTAATGCTGGCTATCACATTATGACCATAACGGATGTCAACATGTCAAACTGTGGGGACTACCAGACTAGCCATAATTATTATCAAATAAGAGACTCTCAGAGAGTTCCCACACTTTTCAAGAGTGAATTTCCATGACTTTTCCAGTCATTTATAATTCCGGAGTATTCTAAATATTTCCATTTAATTTATTCTGAATAATTGAAGCACAATACTTACAACATAAATATTAAAAGCAATCATCCCTGTAATTAATTTAAGTCATTTTTTAAATTATTTTGAAATAAGATAAATGTATATTCTCAATGGTATAAAGGACATATCATACTGGCATATCATGGAGTCCGCACATATTTCAAATGCAAATTCCTCTCTCTGTCCCATAAAGCACCACTGGCAAAGAACATTTCCTGTCTAAGAAGGTGCAAATGGTCTGGGGTGATAAGTGCTGTGAGAATTAGTCATGTTTGACTCATGGACTTGCAGAAACAATTAGAAAAATTTTAAGACACTTTCTAAAGAATTAAATGTGTCTTTTTTAAACATGCGCTCTAGGCTACTTTTACTGAGTAAATCAATACAAATTAATTTCACTTTTGCCACATACACCAGATACTAAACCGCAGTGTAAAGGGATGCAACACTACAGATAGCACTTAACATTAACCTCAAAGAATGCTTTCTGCATTGATATACCATAGTATTCACTTGACTATCATTCTATCAAAGCACATCAAATTCAATGCACCATGGAACTAACACTTTTTTATATTCAATGGTATTAAAACATTTTTGAGACCAGGTGTACAATGTAAATATTGCATAAGAATACTTTACACATCAGCATTGCAAGTACTATAATATTACAATCTGGTACATCAGTAGCACAACCATGTTTTTTGGTGTTATGCTTTTTGGTATTGGTATTAAAGTATTAAATGGTATTTCTGTGGCTCTCAGTCAGTAGCATCAAATATGGCCAATTTACCATGGTAAAACCATGTTTTTAGGACAAGGTACCATGCACACATAATCCTACTTATCCATTTTGAAATAATCAAACAGCACTTTCTAAAAGCAATGCTTGTAAACCACCGCAGAATGTTGCTTAGGTATACATCTGACAAGATTTTGAGACAAATGCCACATTCACCACTTGATACTTACTGCCTGCATCCCCCTCGGAGGAGCTGGATCCCCTCATCCGCAGGTACATGAGGCCCAGCAGGACGAAGAACAGGCAGGCTGCTGTCAGGAGGAACATGGACAGGTAGTGAGCGCTGAAGCCGCCGGTAGCGGACACCTCCTCCCGTTTAAACTGCTGCAGGAGCTCGTCCTCGGGGACCGCGGTATGCTGCTTGGGCTTGAGGGTTGAGGCATGGCTGTAGGAGTGGTTAGAACCGGTGTGGTTCGAGTGGTTCGCTCGGTAGGTCGCTGTGTAGGAGGGAAAACGCGGTCTGAGCCCGATACTGATCCGACTGCTGCTGCAGGGGGACTCGCCGTCTCCGTTGTCGAGGTGGTTCTTATTAAAACCACCGCCGCCAGTGCTGCTATCATCCCCGTCAATCCCGGAGAGTTTCTGGTAGCTGCGGCTCACGTAGCTTCCGCTGAACTCCCTCGGTTTCTTCTCATCTCGTTCCCCGAGCATATCTAGACTGAAGTCGGGGGTATCATGCGCCGTCTTCTCCGCGTTCCAGACGCTCCGGTACGGCGAAGAAGAGGAGGCGGCTGGACTGTGTCTGGAACTCAGACGGCGTTCGTGGGGACGCTCTCGTTCACCCTCCTCTTCCTCCTCCTCGTCTGAATCAGAGTAATCCCTGGCTAACTTACTACTGTTAGACTCATAAAACGCCTTATTCCCGTTCAAAGCCCGACTGTCTCTTTCCGTTTCCTCCAAATCGTTGGATTTGCCTCGGTCTGCCCACCACGGAGACGCAGAAATGCTTTTCCTGTCCACGGATAAGCCGAGGGAGGCGGCGGGTGTTCCCACAGGCCTGACGGTGGGTGTCTGCAGCGCGGATCCTCGGTCTCTCCTGCTGCCGCCGTGATTCGGGCCTCCTTTCTTCTGCGGCGCCTCCGCGTCCGACTCGTCCGAGCTGAAGCCCAGCACGAACTTTCCGGGTCTGCGCTTTTCGCTCCGGCTGGCGCTCAGACGCGTGACGTCACCGTCCGGTGGCCTGGCGCTAAGTCCCGGAGCTCGCGCCGCGGCGCTGCTGTTGCTAGCGCCGCTACTGCCGTTGCTGTTGATACTCCCGCTGCTGCTGCGTCCTTTTACGCTCCGGGAGCCCCGCGGCTGTGGCTGCTCCTCCCGCAGCTTTTTCAGTTTCTTCAAGTACACAGGCCGCGTGCTCTCCGTCACCGGGCCCGGGGTGAAGCCGAGCCGTTTTAATTCAGACACAAGCTCCTCATCCGTTAACTGTGCAGACGCCATCTTGCACGAAAAAACGCACACAGCGAGACACGGCGGAAGTGACGTAGAAGTAAGCGGACAGACGGCCAACTTGAAAGGAGCGAAACGGGAAACTTTTTTCATTTAATTATTAAATGAACAACATTATACATCATCACGAATGACAATCAAGAATAAAATAGTGGAAAACTCGTCAGAAGCAGGCATAGATAAAAGTCTAAATAAAGTAACAGTTAAATACTAAGACTATTATTTTTTTAAAAGTCTTTTAGTCTTATATTGCCACATTTCAGTCCACAAGTCGAAGTATCTAATAAAAAAAATATTTAAGAAACAGAAATTATGTACTGGGATATATTTAATTATTTTTTTTTACATTACTGTATTTTTACTGTACTTGTCCATTTTTGAAGGAGTTCCGACGTGATATATGAAACCTAACTTTTATAATTATTATCATCATCATAATCATCTTCATCCATTTTATATTTTATTAATTGAGTTATTTATTAAAACAATTTATGTAATAAACAGTATTATTATTATTTATTTTTTGTTGTTGTTTTGAATAACTGAAATCCAAATTTAAATAAACAGAAAAAAAACTTGATTAACAGAAAAGAAAATTAAATCAATCAAAGGTAGATATTCTAACACCTGCTTAACATTTAAGTTTATATGAATTATATGAATGAAAATTAATAATGAATTAACATGAATAAAAATCTACAAATACACCCAACCATGGAATTTGAGTGCAGGTGTCTATATAAATTAAAGCAAGTCTATTAATATTAAAACACAAATACAGCTGTTGAGAAAAATATGCCTGTTTGAGTTAGGAAGGAAAATGATGGAAGAAAACATTTTATTATCACGCTGTGCCACACAAAGATCAATCAGCATTCAACAAATATTTTAATTGTGACTCAGGGGGGCTGTGTATTAAACCACGCCACCCTGTGGCGAAATCTGTGAATTGCAGCTCCTGCTGTGTACAAGTAGCTCGCGGAACAGTCCGCGCGAATCATTCTGTCAATTGAAGACTCGCTCGAGACACATTTAGTGCACGGGATAGGAGCGAGAGAAGAGAGCCAGCAAACCGGCCAGTTCACTTCAGATAAACCAAGCGATGGCTTTCAGGACGCCTGCTGTTCAACTGCACCTTAAAACGTGCTTTCTTCTGCTTTTAGGGTGTCTGATGGAAGCTGCCCAAGAGCAAGGAAGCATGTACATGTGGATTGATGCCAATCAAGCAAGAATATTAATTGGTAATAGTGTTTAGCGCTTTAATGATATTAGAGCCCAAGTGTGAACCAAGCCAGTGAATAATGACTTTAGCACAGGGTTTTTCAAGCGAGATGCTTGTGAATGCTCAATGTTTTATCCAACAGGTTTTGAAGAGGATATTTTAATAGTCTCCGAGGGCAAAATGGCCCCATTCACACACGACTTCAGGAAAGCACAGCAGCGAATGCCAGCAATACCTGTCAATATCCACCACGTGAACTTCACCTGGCAAGCCACTGCTCAGGTACTGTACAACTTTTATATTCTTCAGCTGGAATGATCTTAACCGGGGACACAGTACACATTTTATTTATTATTGATGCAGTCTTTATTCAATTGAGATATCTTTAAAACAAACCTATTCTAGGTTCTTATCGAATTATCAAAGTTAGTTTTTCCTTATAATGTTATGGATTTTGCTTATTGACTTTTATGAGTATCATGTTTGTGTAAATAAGCTGTTTTACAATAGCCTATATAAAACAATGTGAAATATGCTGTTAATATATATATCTTATATGAATTACTTCTTAGTAGTTCCTTGTTTACCTAAAATATAATTTATCAACGTTTGAAAAATATTTAACATTAAAAATACATTTTCTAATAAGTTAATAATGGATTACCAATAAATATTATAGTTTCAAAATATGTCATTTGAAAACTACTCTCATGCGGTTCATGCACTTTTACTGAAAAGTGTGTATTTAATAAATATTTTTGCTCTGTAATATTGTAAACCGAATTTGTGTTGTATATTGGCCTATTTTGAAAAAAATGTCATTTCAATTCTTGTGGTATTTTGCATGTTGGTGTCGTAAAGCTGCACGCGGATCAAAGCGCGGGCCCGCCTCGTGAGCGCGCCTCCTCACGCATGTGCCAAACATCTGGGTCGTCATCAGTGCACTGAGAGCGCGCGCTTTATTAAACAACCAAAGTTCCATTTGGAATCACTTTGCGTTGCGTTGTTATTGCTTGTTGATCTTCTTTGTAATTCGTTATGGTTTTGGCAGAAACAGTGGCAAATGATTTTTACCCTGCAGAGCTTTTCCCAAAGGTTTCATAATCTAATTTTTTACAGAAGGTCCCAAATAGCCGGTATCTGGTATTCATTACAAATTACATGACTACAATTTAGAAAGGAAATCTTTCAGATCTAGAGAGGAAATCTTTTAAAGCAGTTTGGTTTTCAAGATTCCTTCTAATATGCACATTTTTATTTACACTCTGTATTAGCTGTTTTAAGCATAAAATAATAAAACATAACTTAAATAAAGATTTATTTTGTCTTTTTTTTTACAACGTTCTAGCTGCCAAAATAATTGTTTCATTAAATATCTTTTCCAAAGCAGTTTTACCAACTCCAGTTACCAAATAAATGTCAACTGCAAGGAGAAAAGTAAAAGGCAAACACATCATTTTAAACTATCCTTGATCCAATATATACTTCGCAACCTTTAAAAATCAGTTTTAACATATTTTGTAATATCACGAACAACCTTAACCTCACATAACACGTATATTACACATATTACACATACACCACAGCCTCATTCACAATTTTTTCGGGAGAATGTACAGGAATCTTTTTTCACAAGTGATCTATCTTTGCACACCGGGATCATAATCCGTGAATAGCATGTTGACTTGACGAAAGAGCAGCAAGAGGGAGAAATTAAAATAGCAAGGGGAGGGATACGGAGGAAAAAGAGAAGGGCCCACTCTGTCCTGGCCCCTGTTAGCTTCAAAGACGGCCGCTGAGGCTTTAGAACAAAGGTCTCTGGCATAAAAGGCTGGCGGCGAGAGTTATCTGTGTTGGTTATTACCATTCAGCTGTAGGATTAGCTAAGCTCTCCACACAGCTTGTGTACTTTTGCCTTCATCAAACGCTGCCCAGCTTTTACACTCAGAAATCTAGAGACAAGAAAAAAGAAAGGGGGAGGAAAAAAAGAACCGTCTCCCTCGCTTTCATCTCCTTTTGGGACAGTTTTTTTTGTAGCGTGTGTTTGGCCTCACCATCACAAGTGTGTAATTCTCAAAAGGTTGAGGTCATTAGTTAGAGAGCGAAGCTGCGCTTCTTTCGGAGGAAATTGATTGCCTTGCAAACTTAAGGATACCCGGAAACCCTCTTTTTACTCTTTAGAGATGTATATGTGTTCCTGTCATGAACCACATGCAACCTTTTTTGTGCTATTGTGCCAGACGCCCCACTTTATGCAAATCTACACTACTTCTTTGAAGTTTAAAACAAAGTTAACTTCTGTTTTTTTTACCTATCTTTTTTTTTCTCAGGCAGAGTACTTTTATGAGTTTCAGACTCTGCGTTCATTGGATAAAGACATTATGGATGACCCTATCGTCAACGTCCCTCTCCTAGGATCAGTGCCACACAAAGCCTCCGGTGTGCTTTTATTTTATTATTTTACTATGGTTGTGGCTTTAGTTTTTCCTCTTAAAGTCAAAGTTCACCCAATAATTCTGTCATTTACTCACCCTGAACTTTTTCCAAAACTTTCTTCTGTTGAACACAAAAGAAGATATTTTGAAAAATGTTGACAGCTGACAGTAGCCACTGACTTTCATGGTATTTTTTTCCTCCATTCCATGAAAGTCAATGGCTACCGCCAACTGTTTTATTTCCAACATTCTTCAAAATATCTTCTTTTGTGAAACTCATACAGGTTTGGACTTGAGGGTGAGGAAATAATGACAAAATTGAATTTTTGGATGAACCTTTCTGATAATAAACTCATACTCATGAAGCTACTCATGAAGTGTAATAATACACATACACATAATTAATTATCCATCTAGATCTTAAAATCACACCTATAAGATAATTATATCCTATGTAAATAAGGGCTTTTGTGTACTCAGTGGTCCAGGTGGGCTTCCCATGCAGAGGTGACCAGGATGGTGTGGCAGCATTTGAGGTGACCATCCTGGTGATGGATGATGGAGGAAACATCATCTTGAGGACGCCACACAACGCCATCTTCTTTAAAACATGTCAGAGAGGTACGTTTTCAAAAGTTGTGGTCCAACCTTAAATGCACAAAATGATTGTGTGGTTTAAAGAACACATTACATAAATGTAAAATAAAAAATCTTTTAATCTAGAAGAACCAATCCAGCTATTAAAGAGCTTTTATTTAGATGTTCTCCCGCTCTTCTTTAAGAGTAGATGGTAAGAGAGAGAGAAGCAGAGCTCATCACGATACGGGTGACTCTCAACCCTACCCACAAAGCCATCGCTGGCTCATGAGGTCATGTGAATCCTGCCAGCTGCAGCCCTTTAGAATGAGCGTGTTATGTTTTTCTCTGATCCCCCCCTCCCTTCTCTCACACACACTAACCTCACGGTGTTGCATTCCCCTACACACCCTTCTCCACCCCTCTCCATTCGGCGTGCAGACTTCACAGATCAAATGGTCCATCTGTCTGAAGCCACCCCGCAGGGAGGAAGCAAAGTGTTTCCTAGTGACAGCTGAGGGTGCCTTAATGACTAGTACTCAAAACTTGTTTTTTTAAAAGTCTGGCTGCTTAAATTTCACCCACAGGACAAAATGATGTTGACGTAGTTAATATTGCTTAGGACCTTCAAGGACCATTTTTAAGATTGTTCAACAACAGTTTTTTGTTTCATAAAAAACACTGCATTGAGTTAACCTTAATAACTAACATTCTGGCATTTTTTTACTCATTCTAAACTCAAAAGGAGAGATTTAACAGAATGTCCAAGCTGCTCTTTTCCATATAATGAGAATAGAATGATCCTTATGACTTTCCAGCACAACTTTCTAAGCATTTGTGAAGCTTTATGTGAAGAACAGAAATGTTTTTCACTGAAAATATATCTTGGAAGTAGAGCTGGGCGATATATATCGTACGATATATTATGCGCATCTCGTCAGTAAAGACGGTTTTTTGATTAGCGCTAAATCTC
>JAUCMT010000088.1:3791591-3802193 GCA_032357475.1 Enteromius thamalakanensis
ACTCAATCCAGCTATACTAATCATCAACAGCAGGAGCGCTCGGAGAACCGGATTAGTGAGCTCATAGTTAGCGCGATCTCGGATGTTTTAAGCAACGTACGAAGAACGAGCCCCAGGTTTATGAATGAATCCCTTTTGATCCAATCAGTTAAACTGGCTTGCCTAAAGGTCTGAAAACATTCGCAGTTTAGTTTGATTCAATCAGACGGGTCTCTGCCATTGGCATCCTATTTTGAATTGAAGCAGAAACAGGCTGTTTTTTTGCATGTTTCTTTAAATGCAAATGTGCTGCTGCCCAATATCTGCTTTCCAGATTTGGATTGTAACTTTACAGGTTTTGGTTATGTCTATGAAATCATGTGTTTTATACCATATTAGATGAAACATTCCATTTTCTTTTGTGTCTTATTGCACTTAAACTGTCAAAAACACACAGGTTTATGATAAAATCACTCAAGTTACAGTTGGTTATTTTTGTAAAGGTAAACAGCTGCAAAGAAATCACGTTTATATTAGATCTATGTGGCAGCAGTGTTATAGACTGTAAAGAAATCAATAAATTCACTGCTTTTGTCTTTCTATGAAACTAGGACTGTTTTGTACTTAAACTTGGAAAAAGTTCATGATGTCACATTTAAGGAAGCAGTTTAAGAAGTGAATCTAATCAAATAGTAGGTGTATCCTGGCAAAAGTTAACTTCGAAAATGAACCAAATAGCATCAGTGACTTTCAATTTAGATTTAGTTAGAACAAAAACTGCGCAGGCTGAAAAATAAAGGGCAATCAATATTACTATTTCATATGAAGCGTAGACATTATTCAAGCCGAGAAACAAATTTATTAGTGGAAAGTGCACTCTTGCAGCCAAGGGTGAAATCGGTATGTACAAATATTTCTCTCAAATAATTGTAAATGCAGTTAAGTAGAAAATGATATGAGTGATGTGGCAGGAATTGATGCTGAAGGCACTCTTCTCATCCAGTGTGCGACCCTCTTTGCACTTTTTATTTTTTTCTAATGCTGGAGGCTCTCGTTTGAATTACATGATTTTTGAATCATAACGATTGATAGAAATGTATATTATTCATCACTCAGTATTCAGATGATGTTATGTGTTCACTATATAATTTTGTTTAGGCTACTTTAAGTTAAATGCGTGCAATAAACACTCACATTGGAAACTGTGCATTTCGGTCATTTACTATCTGTTGGTGTCCTAAATCTGTAATGTAATGTCAGTGTGAGTGGCAGGGGATCTTAAATCATACCTGCATCATAAGATGTCAGATTAAATCAAAAGAGCATTTCGGTGTCATCTCTTCACTCGGCATGTTGTTTTATTGTTTCTCTGTTCGTCGGCCATACAAAGGATTACAGCTGTAGGAATCCCCAAATTTATACATAGACGACAAACATCATGCTAACAAAGTATTAAATTTGTACAAAAATACTTTACAGCTCATAATACCTGTCCGTTAGAAATAAAAATACAATATTTTAGGGACATAACTGTGACATTGAATCATAAAATTATTGTATACTGAAAATGGACACCCACTATTTTAACTGGCAGTGCTTGACTTCACTAAATGTTTCCACAAATGGAACATTAAAATGACTTGTTTCACTTGACTGGAGTGTATTTGCAGTAACACAGCAAAGTGTTGTAACAAACATAGGTCAAGGAAAACATAATGAAAGTGACAACTAACTTTTGAATTGAAAGCCGTAATTTAACATGTAGCGAAGTGAGAAGCATCTCGGTGCATGAGTGTGGGGAATGAACCCGTACCTGAAAGTTTATCTGAAATAAAACGACACCTTTTCATCATCGTCAAACGTTCTCCATTAAGTGGGCTTGATGAGGTTTTTGTTCGGTTCAGGAGTTGGACCACAATGTGCCATTTGAAAATAGTGAGTAGACAGGATCTTTGAGCACTGACAACGAGGGTGACGTCACTCAATCAAAAGCACAGTTTCACACAGGTTGGGTGAGGGTCTTCATTGCCATTAGCAGCTTAACTAATGGCATTTTTTTTTCCTTTACCATTATTATTTTTTTCCAAATAAAGCTACAAATGTGATGTTTAGTGGTCTACCACATATGGCAGAACAAATCCATTCTCTCATGATTTGACTCTTTTTTTTTTTCTCTTTACAAATGGATTGAGTACCCTTTGGGCTTACACAGTCTGGAAAAAAAATGTCAGATGAGACATAAAACCGTAACAGTACCATATACAAATTACCATAATGATTGATAGCTATTTAAACAATGTGGGGAGGAATACAAAAGTCTTCTCAGGAATTTTTACTCATGGACATCAACCCCATGCTTGTGTTTTTGTCATAAGTGGATGCTGCAAATTTAAGCAAATGAGATGAATTTGTTCGTCGTAATATTCTCATTTATCACAGACAGCGGAGTAAACAATATGCGAGTACCTACTTGAACGCCTGTCGTTTTCATTTAGGAGATTGATGTTGGAATAAATAAGCTGTTCTATCCTTTGGGCCAATGATGGATTTCCTCAAAATGTGGGGCGAGAGTCTGGAGACCACAGACCTACGGCGCTTACCTAACAAAGTACAAAGAGTTTCCGAACTGAATGACCTTCTCCGTGCCATCAATCTGCTCCGGTACACGGTCGATAGCGACCTCATGCTAACCAGCCATCGGTCAAAATCACACGCATCTCTTATAAATCATCCGCCTCTATTCATAAAAATAGACATCTGTCCAATTTCAAGATAAGGTGCCTTTGTGCCACCCTCTCTTTATACGAGCGGCATTGGATTTCATATTTACGGTGATATAGCGGACAGAGAACCGAAACATGATGTTTTTCAAGCGCTTGTTTTTTTTTTGTGGACAGAAGTACTACAAAATAGTTAATTAAAAGGTCTCATGCATTAGGCTACAACCCACATTCAGTCACAATTGAAAAATGGCTACCGAATTCATTGTGCTGATTATTTTTTTTCCCCCACACACAGCTGTATCCCTCTCTCACACCGAGCGAGAAAAGGAATCTGAACTTGGCATCAGATAGAAGGAAATACACGGACATACACTATACACACACACTTGTGTTTCAGTATCACAAAATAGGAGGATTGACAGTTGCGTTTCGAATGTGGAACTTTGACAGACTTTGTGGAGGCTTGCGAAATAATGTCTTGGGACACGCGCACACTCATTCAAACTCACACAAATACGGACAATCACAGAGTGGCCAGTCCGATGTCGTAAGTAAAAGTCTCAGTGTTGCTTTTATGCATTCTTTTATCGAGTCCTCCTTTAAAACTATTCTCGTTTATTGGCAATAAAAATTAGGGATGGCACTGTTTTAGGTTTTTTTTTTCTCTCTCCACAATTTGGTTTTCCAAGAGGTCAGTGTGGTCTTCGCCGCCATTTTCACAGGGTAAAAACACACCCAGCTTGTCAGGAAAGGACCTCTTAGTCATGGTGGTTCATGCTCTGACTTAGGAAAGGGACTGGGTGTGTGCTATTGGACAACAAGCCCCTCTCGTTTTCCTCCACTAGAGGGAGCTGTTTTAGGGAGGGGAGGGTTTGCTTTAGCACCATGAGGAGGAGCGCTCCACTGCAGGCACCTGGGAGGAGTTCTGCTATAAAGTCTTGTTGGGGTTTCTGTCCTCTAGTCCCGCTAGCGCGGAGTTGTGGTGGCCCTGCTCCAGCCCTGCGGCAGGCTGCTCGAGAGGGTCCCCGGAGTCAGTCCAGTTTGCTGCCTCGTTATTGGACAACGGGTTCAGTTCTGAGGGCTGCGAGGAAACTGGGTTTCGGCTTATGACTAGATCCAGTTTGTTTCCAGACTCTGCTATAAGAGGAACCACCAAGCAGCAGTCAAAGTCTCTAGTCCGGACGTGGTTTATCTGTTGCACAAAAGCAAGGATAAATTTAGATTAGGGCCATATGATTTTAATGATGCAGAAAACACAGACAGAATTGCAAAATCTAGATATAAAAAATGGAATTCACTATATAATGGAGAATGTTGGGAGAAGCATAGATTTATGCGAAATGAAACAGAATATGGCAAAAAATTGGATGAATAACTTTGAAGTAGGGCTGTACACATCATTAAATAGCTACTCGAACTGTGTCTGTGAATAATTAGCAAATAAACAGACTCTCAACAAAAAGAATATGAACTCTGGTTTTGATTGAATTGTAAAAGATGATTACAATTGTTATAATTGAGTTTTAGAAATTCACTTAATTGCCACAAATTTTCCCTTATGTACTTGTTGTCCCATAATACCATGGGACTGCATAACATCAGGTCACCTGTAGCAGTCTGTCGTATGGCTTGAGTCCTCCGATTTCAGCAGGGCCACCTGGACGGATATTATTTACATAAACCCCCTTCTCCAAGACTCCGTCAGACACGCTAAACCCAAAGTCCTCAAGGTCTGAGTCCTTCAAAAGGCTCACCTATGAATGTGAGGGCAGTTACACACATTAAACCTGCTGTATAGACAATTAAAAAAAAAAAAAAGATGTCCAAAAAACTGTCTTCCCACCTTATGAAGCTCAACCGGGGTGGGCGACATGATGTCTTTGATCTCCTGTTTCATTCTCCTCATGGCGAAAGCTTTTCTGCCGACGTCGGTGGGCAGCGTGTTGCTGCGGTTGGCCTGTGTGTATTGGGGTTTGTTGCTGCCACGTTCCTGAAAGCTGGCCTGGCGGCCTAGATGGCTTCGGGTGGGCGCCGGATCGTGGTTTAGACTCAAAGAGCTGCCCGACATGATGGTGGCCTACAGGGAAAACCATGAGGAAAGTAGCTGAGTATAAATAAATATAAGTGCTGTAAAGGTTAGAGAGCAAAACACACTTTAAAGTAAATAGTAGTTTTCAAAACTACTGTTGAAAAGTTTAGGATCAGTATGTTTTTTTTTATTTACAAATTCTACTTTTATTCAGCAAGGATGCATTCAGTTGTTCAAAAGTAACAAGCAAAGACAGTTATATGCTTACAAAAGATTTCTATTTCAAATAAATGCTGCTCTTTTGAAGTTTCTATTCATCAAAGAATCCTAAAAACATATTAATATATATTAAAATAGAAAAGTTTCTGTTTTACTGTATTTTTGATCAACTGAATGCAGCTTGGTGAACATAAGACACTCCTTTTTTTTGCAAAAGCATCTAAAAAATTTGGTCCCACTTTATATTGTGCCCCTAATATCTGTGTACATGTAACCACAGTGTAAATACACATTGGTATCTATAGCTCAAGTGTAACAACCCAGTGAATGGTATGTGTAAGTACAAATGTGTAACAGAACATAAGTAACAACACTTTTTGGTAATGAAAGTACAAATGTGTAACCAGACTAACAGCACTTTTTGGTAAAGAAAGTGTTACACTTTATATTAAGTGGACAGGAGTTACCATGCAATTACATTGTAGGGGTGGAGCCAAAGCCGAATACGTTTTTCGGAAAGACACAAATAACGTGTCAAATAGCGCCTAATTACTGAACTATTTATTACGTGATTGTGGTAATACTGTCAAAAACACACTGCGTTAAACACAGTTGCTTGTATCTAAAGTGAAAGAGAAAAACGTGCCAGTATATTAAATATTTGGAGTTCTTAAAGGGACAGAACTACTGTAAAAATGCCGGCGCTTGTCATTAGGGATAGTTGACTCAATAATTGTAATTGTGTCATTATTTGTATTTATATGTTGTCCCAAACCTGTATTAATTTATTTTTTGTGCTAAGCACAGAATAAGATATTTTGAGTAACCAAACAGTAGCTGGTCCTCATTGAATAATGTTCAACAGAAAAAAAGAAACTCATTCAGTTAAAAACAAGCTGAGAGTGAGTAAATGATCTTTCAATGCTGCTGAATACAGCTACTCTTTCTGAAAAGTAAAAGCACTGTTTGTTTTATTTGTATTAAGTTTATTTGTAACATGTATCTATTTGAGTATCAAAGATAAAATGACAACGATTTTTATCTTTGCTCATTTCGGTCTAAATATCTGCCCTTCTTTATTTTATACTTTGTTACCTTGAAAGGACAAAAGAATCATGATATAATCGTAATATTTTTGAAAAAAATTTTTTTGAAAAAGAATCAGGATAAAAATCCTGACAAAATCGTGATATTAGACCTAAAGCTACCCATCTACTCCCCCTGAATCAATTACTCTTATATATGTTGTTACAAAATGCAGAAAAGTGTTATCAATGTCTTCTTTACACATTTGTACTTCTACCATACTAAGGGTAGTTATGTGTGTGTAGTTACAGAAGTAGATACTGTACTTGCACTATGTGAGTAGACAGGTGTTAAGGCCACGTACTATAAAGTGGGACCAAATAATTCTTACCAACTCCAAACTTTTGAACGATAGTTACACTGACAGTGAAACACTCATTATGTCAGTTAGAGTAAAGATGGTGACAAAGCATTTAATTAACAGTTTGTGTTACATTTGTTCAGTATGATACAAGAAGCAAAATGCTGATGGACAACGATACACAAACTTTTAGTAACATGCATTTAAACACATTAATGGGCGGTTTGAACCGCTTGGACTTTCACCATGGCAAGCCATGGCAATGATTAAACAAACATTATGAACGGTGGGTGTTTTTTTTTTTTTTTTTTTTATGTTTCTTGAAGTCCTTTGAAGATGATCTTCAAAAAGAACCTGGTTCTGGTTCGGCTTTTGCTGAGGACACTACTACACAAGACTGAAATATTTCCACAACAATAAGCCTTGCTGCAGCTCTTCCATCATGCTTAGCATGAGCCCACATGCCTTCGTTCTCGCCAATCCACCGTCATTTGCTAGTTTGCGTGAATCTCACTCAAACTGCACGGAATGGGGATTCCAGGTTAATGACAGGTGACCACACAAAAGAGGAAACTCTTCTAAGCTGATGCATTTGTGGTAAGCAGCGTAGAAAATAAATCATTAAACCGGTGATCAGACATGTAAATCATGCACCTTGACACCACATTCAATCAATTCAGCATGTGAACAATGAAAACGTGTGACTTTCGAACGATGTTTTTTTCGGGCCGTTTCAAACTCAATAGTACATTCTACTGACACAAACCAGAGGCAAACACTTTCATCGAATCCAATTAGGGCCATAGGGTACATTCAGCGGAAAAGGCTTTTGATTTTATCGTGTTTCCACAGACAAGTGGGATGGAAAGTGAAGAGCTTTCAAAGCTATCTCTAACGTTGAGTACTAAAAGCTTCTCTGTGCCGTCGGCTACGTTGTGTTTAACTCAAGGTACCTGATAAAGTAAAGGAAAATCAATCTGTTTCATGAAACGTTTCAAGGCTGGCCACAAAGCATGTCAAATCCAACAATGTGCGACATGACAGCAGATATAACTCAACTACACTGACAAAAATTAAATAGCAGGCTAAAACTATTTTTCCAGAAATTTGTGCTGTTACTTTAATCATTAAACGGTCCCTTCCATGTGTTTTGTCTTTTATAGTAATTTATTTACACATAAATTATTAGAACACTGTAATTATTTACAAAACTTCATGTTGTTCCAAACCCATATTTCTTCCACCTTAAAATGCATTTTTATGCATGAACCCTTTCATGCTCAAATCAAAATCATCTTAAAAGTAATCCAAATGGCTTAAAGGAATAGTTCACCCCCAAAAAATTGAAAATTACCCCATATTTTACTCACCCCAAAGTCATCCTAGGTGTATATGACTGAGCTTCAAAATAACAGGCACTATCCACGGTCATTACCAAGCTTGGAAGAGCCAGGATAAACTTAAAAAAAAAAAAACTCAGACTGTGTTCATCTGAAAGTAAGTCATATACACCTAGAATGGCTTTGGGTTGAGTAAAATATGGGGTAATTTAAATATTTGGGTGAACTATTCCTTTAAAGTCTTCTAAAAGTCCTACATGGCTCTCAAACTTAATCTCATTTGCACCAAGCTGACTTAAAAAAACACTATTCAAACTTTGCACCAATGAAAGGTATTGAATCCGTCACCTGAATTTCTACTGTTACAGCTGAACACACTGAGTGCGAATACATGATGTCGAGGCTGATGAGAGATACTGCTGCGTACTTTCAGGCAGAGCCAAATGTGGCAATATTTCGATTCTTATTGGCGTATTCAGTTCTCGTTAGAGTCAAGCGTCCCACTAGATGAGGATCTGCTTTATGGTGGGAAGAAAACCGCAATGAGAAACTCACTTATCAGACCGATATCAGTGTGTCCCTGTGCCATCAGAGCACATTTTCTTCACAGCAGGCCGTGCTGTTAACAGGCGAGGAATTTCACCACTTGTTTTTCTGAATAACAACATGTGGAATATCACAATGCGATAGCCTTAAAATTGACCAAATTTGTTCATTTGTCTAATGATGGCAACCTAGATTTCAAATGTTTTTTTTCCCCTTGCAAGCTCTGAGTGATTGCAAATGTTTTTTAATTGTTATTTTACAAAAAAGGGTGTTTGCACTTATGCATTTAAGAATTGTTTGTCAGAAGAAAAATATGGGTTGATGAAGTTGGCTTCTGATGATGTAATTTTGTAAATGTTTCTGACCAGTGAATTCTTTAGGATTTTTTAAGTGGATTCAAGCAATGTTGTTATATGGGGGAAAATAAATAAATAAATACACTGCAAAACTTGATCTTAAATCCTAAAATGGAAATTTTTTTACTTTGGTAACTACCTAAAATGAAGCATGTTTAAGTTGAAGTAGGTTAAATATAAATACTAAAACAAAAAAATAATACTATTCATAAACTAAAAATTGATTTTTATATTTTACCATTTACATTATTTGAAATGTATTGAAACCTCAGGTATATTTTAACATTTTAAATTATTTTCTTTTGCACACATGACTACAAAATCCCTATCTGTAATATGAAGGTAATATGCTTGGAACAACGTAATTGAGAATAAATGAAGATCGAATCTTGGTGAACTACACCTTTAACACGTCACAATTAATTTCGAATGCACCCCTAGGATCTGAAGTGGATGCCAGTAGTGGTTGTCTGTGAGCCCCACCCTCCCTTTCAAGCAGGCCCCCAGCAAGAGACACTGAGCCCATTAGCACGAGAAGAGCACTTGGGTGCCAGCGCTACAAGCAAAAGAGGAAGCCCAAAGAAAGGAAAGGGGTACCAAGATGGCCAGGTTTCTCTTATTCAGAAGCCTGTCTGGCTTGTCCTGGAAAAAGAAGGAGCTGTTACACAAAACCAGGATTGGTACAGCATGCTACTGAAAAAAGATCGTGAAGGGGGGTGGACGAATGGAAAAAGCTAGAGGATGAATGTAGGGAGAGGGGAATGAACACGAACGGATGCCATCTTTCTTCTCGAGTTACCTCAAGTTCTCGCAGGATCCCAGATTGGCCGCAGGTTTCCAGGTCTTCGAGCGCTTGGGACCAGAAGTTCTCTTCCTGGTCTGGCTCAGTCCCGTCGTGTCCCACAGTGAACCTGTTTGACACACAAACAGGACATTTTAACCACCTGGTACTTTAAAACAGCGGGAGCCAATGAGCAGGCAGGTGATGAACGCAAGGGACGACCAATGATCTGTGCAGGCTATGGTGGGGCTCTTGAAGAGAGACACATACACACACACCCGGTGCGGTCGGACACACTGTGATGGGCGGTGATGTCCTGGTGGATTGTGGGACTTTGGGTTATGAAGTGAAAGGGCCGGATTGGTTCGGGGAAGCAGTGCAGGTTAACAGGCACACAGCACTGAACCTCACCTGCTGTCTGAGATTAAACCGGTGGGCAGCGTGGATGCCCTGTAACGGGAGATCAGCTTCAATCAATAACACAAACGTCAAACCACTTCACTCAGTCTGTCACAGTGTTTTAGACTTGACATCTTGCATAGAACACATTTTGAGGGCCTTCATTTAAAAAGCATTATAAAACCATTCTCAAATCACAAAGAAATGTGTGTTGGAGAAGACGGGGGAAGTTTTGCATTATGCAGTTCTTCATATTTAAATAGAGACACTGAATGCTGACAATATTTAAAATGACTGAATGCATTAAAGTTGCAGTAGTTTCTTTCCTTAGAACAAATTTATATTCCATTTTTCTAGAATATATCTGATAAACACATGTTTTCTAGATGATAGCTCCATTTGAAGCGATTTAAAGTCAACATGAAATGGTCTGCAGTCCATTTAACCTCAATATTAGAGTTACACAAAGTAACCCGGAGTTTTACAGAAGCATTGCAACTACAAAAAAATAATACATTATATTATAATGATTATACATATTATGCTTTTAAAATCATATGTATTGCCTTGAATAAAATAAGAAAACCTAATAAATATATATATATATATATATGACTCATTCCAGAATTGTGGGTACATTTCAAGTAGAGGAAGAAGACAAAATATTGCATTTTTATTTTCATAGAACACACTTCAAATGTAATATTTTGTATATTTGCCAATCTTAAACTTGTCAGATTGAAAAAAAATATATAAGAAAATCACTGTACTGACAGATAAATCTGTCAACTCTGTTACACACAAATTAGGTCAAATATATACATTTAACAAATGTGACACAGT
>JAUCMT010000088.1:3807781-3824520 GCA_032357475.1 Enteromius thamalakanensis
TTATATACAAATCAAAATTAGCTGAAGATTGTGGTGCAGAAATCTTACTCCTTGCATACTTGCATTTATTTGTAGATAATTAAACCTTGAGATTCAATTAACAAACTGTTATTTCAGCAGTTATTTTCACTGATATGCATACACACAGGGAAGCGTGGGAGTAATGCGTATATGTATTATTCATAAATGAATAGGAAACATTTCTATGAATTAAACATTCAAATGTGTGATGTGCGTACTTGGCATTCTCAGAGCAAGCGATGATTGCGATTAGTTTTGACCAGGAGGCCTCAGTGTCAGGAGAGCTGACTGCAATTCAAACACATTACTGACGAGTTATATCCAAATGGTCATGTGTATCCCAGTGCTCATTAGGACTCATTTTCCATTTAGTAAAATAATGCATTCTTTCATATTAGCCCCAGCACTGTACCACCAGCTGGCCTAATAAAAGACACGTATCCCACTGCAGATTACTCCAAATAATTACTCGAGTAAATACACACCTGCAGGTCCAAAGAGAATGGAAAACCTACGTTAGACCTACTGGGATTCATCAGAACCCCCAGGATGCAATAGGGCCAACACTGTTGGTGCTCTAGCTGATGTGAGAGAACAGGTGGTGTAACCATGGTGACTGTGAGGAACCCATACCAGGTTAAAAAAGCCCATATTATGCGCCATTGTGATATTAAACAGAGTTCTGTCGTTATTTACTCATTTTAATGTCATTATGTTATCAAAAAGACGACAAAAGCCCCATAAAGGTTGTTGTTTTTTTTAAAGCCCATGAAATATATCAGTTTTTTACCAAAGGAAATGTGTGCTTCGATGCACAGCTTGTGTCTTAAGGATTGCTTCACATCGTTAACTTTTCCTGATGCACTGATGCGAAACAGTGAATCTCACCATCCCTTGGAAATTTTCTTGTTTTTCAGTAGTGATTCTGTAAATGGGTACTATTTAAGACAAAACGGTCTTAAAAGCACCATAAAAGTGATTGCACAACGTAAAATAATGTTTTCTAAAGTCACATGATCTGAAATCTCGTTTGCGTACGTTCAAATCTTCATTATGTGCTGCATTTGAATACATATCCAAAAAATATGTGATAATGGGATTAGTGCAGCTCCATTTTTACAAATATTTTTGCTAAAGCTTTTTCCTATCTTCTGGAAAAAATAAAAATGACTACTGACCATTTGTCATTTTGTTTGCAATTATAAACCAAATTGCCTGCTGGATATAGATGTATTTTTAAACGTATGCTATTTTTGGTCTCATGTTGTTGTAGCTCATGTTGTTGCCTAGAGGGTACTGAGACTTATTTACTCTGATAAAGCTTATTTAAAACCTGAACGGTAGAAAGGCTAATTGCACTTAAATTTACCTTGGGTGCAGAAAGTGGTGTCAATGGCGGAGCCGTCCCATGATTCCACTGCGCTGTCCACGCTGGGAATGGTGGTGGAATAGATGTCAGAGAGTTTACCGGGTTTCTGCCCAGCCTGACCGTCATCCTCCATATCGCTCAGATCGTTCAAACGCCCCGTTACTGAGGGCTGCTTCGGGCTTGGCACTATAGAAAGAAAGAAATAAAGAGATTGACTCGGCCCACGGATCAGTCAATAGACCAGAGAGATCCAGACTTTACTGGATATTGGGCCCACAAATCAGTGCTCGTTTGATCTTTTATTCTTTGATAAGGAACTTTACCTCGTCTACTGTCAGTGCACAGTATATGATAGATGGAGACAAAACTAATCAGACCTTAGGCTTTAATGACTCTCGGCTAGGCAGCTTTATTGCTTTTTAGAGCTACAGAGATGTACAGTATTGTGGGAGTTAATTGTTGAGAGAAAAGACCGACAGAGACAATAAGCGTGAAAGAAGAATGTGCCAATCAAAAGTTTGACAAATATAACAAGACAATAATGTTTTAGAAAAATAGAAGGAAATAATTTTAAAAGAACACAACAAATATGAAAACAAAAAAACAAACGATAAAAAAGAAAAATCTTCATAATACACCCCAATTCATCAATAAATAAATAAATATATAAAAAATTGTATTATTTATATTTATAAGAAAACAAGTAGATAGTGCTAGAGTTAGATGGTCAAATACATATGGAAAACAATATGTATTGTCTGTTTGTAGACAATACATATTGTCTACAAAACTAGCACACGCATTCAGCTTGTAAGGTTTCTGTTTTATGAGAAGTGAGGTCAGCCCTTTGACCTGCAGTGTATAAATAAAGAGCCATTTGGCCTAAGAGTGTGTATCAGCACTCACATTCTCCCTGCTTCTTGATCTTCAGTGTGACAGACTCTCCTGCCATCTGTAGCAGGTGGATGGCCTCACTGAGAGGTTTGCCCTTCAGACTGTTGCTGTTAATGGCCAGGATGCGATCACCAATGTGGATGGCACCGGTCCTGTGGAGACAAGAGCACACCAAATAACTCTTAAAAGGCCGACTGCAATGCATCACTTTAAAAGCTTTTTTCCCCTTTTCCTTTTTTGTAGTTAAAAATCAAGATTTAATTGAAATTAACTAGCTTTTCATAGATTAAAACACTTAATTGCAATTTATCTTTTATGTTGCCTGCAGGTAATACATTGAGACATTCAGTCATTTTTGAGTAAATAAAGAAAAAATTATTAACAAAATACAACACAAAATATATGCATTAACAATTAGGAATTTTTACTACAATTCTATATCATATACAGTGAGTACGGAAAGTATTCAGACCCCCTTAAATTTTTCACTAGAGGACCATTTTCTTTTTTAATAAATCTGCAAAAATTTCAACAATTCTGTGTTTTTCTGTCAATATGGGGTGCTGTGTGTACATTGAGGAAAAGAAGAAAAACTTAAATGATAAAAAAAAAATAAAAAATTGGCTGATATATACAGTATCAAGAGTGAGAAATTTAAGGGGGTCTGAATACTTTCCGTACCCACTGTATATGTATACCTCTGAACCCTCTCTCTCTTTAGACAGAGAGATAGATTTTCTTGAAGATTTGAACAGAGCCATACCTCTCGGCCAGGCCACCTTTAGTGAGGCTAGAGATGATGATGGGGTCGAAGGGCTCTTCAGTGCCCGAGATTGTGATGCCCAGCGGCCCGCCATATCGTTTCAGCTCCACAGTGTAAATGATGGCCCCAGAGCTCTCCTGCTCGTCTGCAACACAGGCCAACAGCACACGGGCGTCCCTATCAACACTGCCATCACGTAGGATACCTCACAGAGGGGCAGAGAGCAGAGCGAAGACACCCCTCACAACACCGGACAGAGAGAGGAAGTAAGGAGGGGAGGGAGGATGGAGGAGGATTGACCCCAAAATAAGAAGTATGTGGAAAGAAAACAAGAAAAAGAAACTAAAAAAAAAATGTAATGGGATAAAAATACTAGTGATGTCAATTCAAACTAACATTTGCTGAGTCACTTTAAAAAAAGAAGTTATTTAGCAACTACCTTGCCATCTTCCATGTTATTTATTTTTAATGATAATCTAAAAAAAGATTTTGTAATGTATATTTGTGGAAGATCTGTTTTGGATAATTTAAATGTAGATTTAGAGTAGCAATAAAAATTGTTTTAACACGCAAAATGCAATATTATTTAGAATTGTATTAAAAAAAATTTAATAATAATTTTAAATATAAATGATAATTTATATATAAAAGTATGCATATTATTTTTATTATACCTTTTTGTTTTTAACTGATTCACAACCCCCCAAAAAATCTAGAAATGAAAGAGCAACAACTGATTATGCTTACAAAACGCAATAAACTAGAGAGTAATGGGAAAGGAAGTAAAGGCAATTGGAGAAAAGAATGATGGAAGATAATAGAAGTGGTGCATCCAGAAAAAAAGCAAAAAATGAGAAACGGAAAATACAAGGGATTGGCAAAATGGAGATATTCACATGCATAATACAAAAAAAATGGGATATTGGCTCTGTGATCCATTTCAAAAATGGATACTGCACCTACCTCTACAAATCATACACGTTATCATCCAAAGCAGAACAAAACCTCCATATCCTGGACCCACAACGCATTTCAAAAAACTAAATGTCAGATGTCAGACATTTCATTTTGCCCAAAGTGAGTAAGTGCATTCAAGCTGTGTATTATATCAGTATGTGTGTCCTCCGGGGATTCTCGTGCCAGCCGAGCTACAGGAATCATAATGTAAATTAATTATAAGACTGAACTCATTTTGCATGAGCTCAGCAAACAGACGTGACTACAGCAACAGCGAAATCCACTTTCAAGTGTTCTATAAAATATTTGTGGCGCTCAACATCAATTAAGAGGTCAACCTGCCTGTTTTGACATGACTGCACTGAGAAGGAAAGGCGCTAAAAAGAAAGAAAAATAGAGGAAAACTGGCACATCCTCAGGGCAATCGTCATCTCCCACCCGCGTCCACATCCTAATGAAGCACTTCACGCGTCAGATCACAGCAGCTCTGGCTGTATATGTTTGCGTATGTGTGTGTCTGTATATGCTGGGGGTCTGGGGATGTTCGTTAACACGAGGTCGGCTCATTACGCCTTTGTTTTTTTGACGTTGGACTAATGGAGAGATGGGAGGGAAATTACCCCCATTTAGCACTCCAGTCAGCACGGCCTCTCTCAGACTGATGATTTGTTGTCACAGCTCTACAAAAGGCCTTGTAAAAAATTAATGTCGACCTTAATGTTCCCAGCGAGAAAGATCTAAACGAGCCTCTGGCTTTGGACTTGAGGAACTGAAACACACAAGGTGCCATTTCATGGACACAATAGATGTCCTGGATGAAATATGAATGCCAAATAAAAGTGATTCGCAGTTCTGCTTTGTAGTGCGAGCATAACGCCTCTGTAGCAAAGGATTGTGGGTGAATGCTTTGGAGAAAGCTGGATGAGGGCTCCAAGGGTTTCTAATCGGATAATTGAACCAAACGAGCATTAAATTGGAGCGATTAAACCTCATTTTCTTCTATGTGCACAATGCTAATAGTGTTAAGGATGAATTGTGAGGTTGCGGGAGCGAGGGGAGATGTTACGTCGTTGTAGCTCGGCAGAAGGAGTGAAAGGTTTACCAGAAGGTCTTTCGGAGATAATAAAGATCTCACTGTGACATTTTCAGCAGAAGAGCCATTTCAAACCCTCACAGTCTCAACAACTTGAAATAGAGGCTAGATGTGCTTAAGAAAGTCAGTTGGGTTTAGAATCTCTGTAAAAAGAAACCTGTTTAAAGCAATCTCTTAAAATGGTAGACTGGTTGATATATATTCATGATTTTGCAGGCGAAAGCTATGATTAATTTTTTCTGTGTATGAACATGTGCAATAGCAGGCTTGACCTGTAAATGGGTAGAATTAGCTGGCCATGTGATCTCAGTATCTCAGCTTCTTTTCTAAAATCTTTTACGTTCAATTTTGACTGTCAGTCCTATTCATTTGTTATCGTGCAAAACCCTAACCTTTAAGCAACACTGTGTATATCATGATGAGCTTTTTACTCTCCATTAAGTTCTCTAAAGAGCGTGTCATTAAACTAATTTCCCTATCTTTCCTTGTCTCATGATTTGCAAATATCAGATTGAAGAGACTGATCGTCTGTTTGTTCTATCTCAGATTTAGAGTGAGGAAGAGCTGCTATGATCAATTCAATTCCATGATTCATTTCAAGTTGTCCGTTTCAATTAACCAATTCATTACTTCGATTGAACAGTTCACTTAGGGCTGGGCGATATACATCAAATGATATATTATGCACATCTCATCAGTAAAGCCGGTTCTTTGATTAGCGGTAAAACTCCAGCAGCTGTTTTTAAATGCAGCGCCAGTTATGAATAGAGCCGTAGATCAGTGAGAAGCTACGTGTTGAGTTTCGCGGGTGATTCAATGGCGCAGTTTGTCAGTGATCTACGGCTCTTTTTATAAGCTGGGGTTCCTTTTTAAAACAGCTTCTGGAGATTTACCGCTAATCAAAGAACAAGCTTTACTGATGAGATGCTCATAATATATTGTTGGATATATACCGCCCAGCCCTAAGTTCACTCTGCACAATCAATCAAAACTTTTCACCAAAGTGCCCTTTTCTTTCTTTCTATCCATTCATCCAACTATAGAACTCTAATATTGACCTCTCATCATGATAAGATATTATTTGTTTCTAGTTTTTTGCCCCCTACATTTTTGTTGTTGCATCATTTTTATTTGTCAAATACTCATTTTTTTATAAATATTCAAATATAATAATTATAGTATTTTATACATAAGGTATATAAGATTATTTTACTTAACGTTTGTTATATTAATATTATTCATGTAAATATATGCAATTACTCAAGGTGAAAAATAGAAAAATATACTTCTCAATATTACCCAGCTCCACTATTACCCATACACCTTTTTCTGCCTTTAAAAGATTCATAGCTGATAATGCTGCCATGATTTTTTTTCTCCTCTTGTCCTTTTTCTGTCCTTGCCGTATCTTTAAAACCAGACTACATTAGAGTAAGCTAATCAGTCAGGTCCTAATAGCTAATTCTATATCTTGATCCTGGCAAACACACGTTTGCATTAGACGTCTTTGCTGAGGTTTTCTATTCGCGCAGGGGGGCTTTTAGTGTTAATTTGCGTCCGTGTGGGGTTTGTAGTTGCAGAGGCTCAGAGGTACCTGAGTTGTCCTCGTCCTTGCGGATCTTGAGTTTAACCAGGTCTTCGCACTGCTGCAGGATTTGAACGGCATCCTCCATGGAGCAGTTGTCCAGACGTATGTTGTCTATTGCCAAAAGCTTATCCCCCAGCTCCAGGGTGCCCGTCCTTTGAAAGAGGACCAGAAAAAAAGTTAAAAGTACACATTTGTCTGCTGTTGTAAACAAACATTTTCTCAACCATGCAGCACATCTCCATTTCATCTTGTGATATTTTAAAGAAAAGGTTATTTTTTCCCCCTACGCAGATATTTACACTCATTTCGTTGTAGTCTGAGCTCACATTCTGCAAGAAAACACATCCATTATTCAGTGTATTGACCATGGTAACAGAGTAAAGAGCAGCCAGAGGCACTGAGGTAAATCCGAAGAGCAAAAAAGCCCCAACAACTGTCTTTTATCGTATTGGTCATAATTGTGTGCCGTTCTAGTATATTCAGATTAGACACCGAGATGTAATCCTGCCTGAATTCACAATTATTCCACCACTTCATCATATTAAATGGCTCACTTATTTTTAGGCTATTTTAATAGAGCTGAAATAGAGGAGAGCAAGATGTGAAAGACTGCGTAAGCCAAGGCCATCTTACATAGCCGTCCAAATACAGAGATGAACAGACCCAGATTTAACCACTCCACTGTGTACACAGAAGGTTCATAACCCAAATCTCTTCTCCTCGCATAATTATCAGGTAAACATATGTTCTATTATGTAAAAGAATGGAAAATTAGGGAAAGTAATTATTCCGGTATACAGCCTTCCCCTACAACCTAACTATTACCATGCAAAAACAAAATGCAGTTTTTAACAAAGAAATTAATTTTGCAATAATATTTCACAACATTAAAACTCTTTTCTTAGCAAATAGATGCATACTTGCATAAGAGATTTCTTTTAAATAAATTACCAACCTAGAACTTCTATACAGTACTGTACCTCGAGCTATGAGTGAAAGAAACGTAAGCTAGTCAGTAGAGCCAGATTGGATTTTACTGCAAACAGCCCCGTATAGACCTCACAATCAACAACAATGCAGTCAAACAGCACTCTACACCTTTCCTCAGGGCAGCCGCTGAGATTTATGTCAATATGGAGGGTTACACGTTCTCCCAGACGCACTCAATCAGGAGCTCTCCTCTGTAGCCCGGGGAAAATTAGCATTTATATGCATAAGTAAGCTTTCACAGGTCGATGCAGATAGCATACGCTCGTAGTCATGCTCAATTCTGTGCGCAGATGTCATTACATTCGCCATTTGGGTCTAGTCGATGCTATTTAAGGCACGGGTGAAGTGCTGATTTGGATGAGAGTGTGCCAAGCTGAAGTTTCAGCAGCTATTATTCCAGTCTTCAGTGTCCCATGATCCCTCAGAGATCATTTTAATAGGCTGATTTGGAGCGTATTATTATACGTTGTGCAAGTTGTGCTGTTTTTTTGTGGATTCTCCCGCCCCCCACATTTTTTGTCTTTGATTATTAGAAATTTAAAAAAACCGCTTTTATTTTAAATATACATATTCTGTAACGTTAAATGTCTTTTTATTGTCACCTTGGATTAATTTAAAGCACCCTTTACTCTTAAAAATAAAGGTGATTAAAAGGATCTTTACAGCGATGCTATAGAAGAACCATTTTTGGTTCCACAATGAACCATTCTGTCAAAGGATTTTTAAAGAACCATCTAAACCTAAACTTTTTATAATCTTAAGAACCTACCCTTATCTTTTGTGAAACAGAGAGGTTTTTTGCATTTTATTGGTAATTGTTTTGCTGAGTCAAAATAATCTAATAATTTTTTTTTAAAGCGTGCTATATTGAGTGAAACATTGTGCACTTTGGTTTAAAATGTAATCCATCTATTATGTATTTTTCTTTAATACAGCAAAAGCATGAGATGCTGGTGGGTGTAGGTGCGCTGGAGGCTGTATACTGCACAAGTTATTATGCAGGAGATTAGCATTTCTATAGAATTTAAGAGTACGTTTTAAAGGACATATGGTGCAAGACAATGATTTAAGGTGGTACCTGTGTGCCACGCTGCCTTTCTTTATGTCTGAGATGATGAGTGCATCTCCGGGCTTCCTACTGGAAGGAGCTGTGAAGAGAGAAGAGAACCATCAAACCTGTTTAATGGCAAAACCTGTCATTTTATGTAGGCAACACTGCTGATTATTGAAGTCTGAGTTATTCTTAGTTAACAGCCTAGAAGGTTTTTAAAGGTACAACACTTTTAAGATTCCACCTTGATGACAAAAGTGTGTTCTGGAAAAATGGAAAGGCAAAATCTGATGACACAGCAAGAGCTTTGTATTTACATGTAGTGCCTCTCAGCTCCAGAATTAGTTGCTTTTGGTAGCGTGTCAGTCCAGTCAAGTCAGAACTGATGGTTTAGTTGTCTATTTTACATTTTTCCAGCTTACAGAATGACATGATGACACTGCAAAAGATGTCTCTCTGAATGACTGACAATAGAGATGAACATTTTCTACAGAGCCGGTCATACAGCAGATAATAGAACATATATATAAAATGACAGTCTTTAACCATAAAGAAATAACTTCTTTTTAACCAAGATGGTTTGCTTGTCTTAGTGGGTTTAAAAATTCATTAAAACCAGCCAACCGACAAGCCTGACAAGCTAAAACTAAACAAATAAGCTTAGGCTCTGGATTAAGCTGTTCTTTTTCCTCTCTAGGGAAGTCTAGGATAGTTGTTTTTAACCATTTTGACTCTAAATCCCCTATCATCAATATTCAAAGCTCCCCATATGCAGTATTGTAAGCTGTTTTTCTCTAGGATATCTTGAGAAATCTTTGTTGAAATTCTTGTTCAATATAAAGTGTGTATATATAGTATTTGATTACCAATATTACCTATTTTGTGAATCCAGATTTAGTTATGTTTTATACATAATAGTAAAAAAAATCGCTTTATATTAGTATAATGTCACAACTGAAGTGCCCATCTCTAGCTTCTCTAGAGGGCAATCCCGGACTTAATTTCCCATAACCCCTAGGAAAAATTATTAATGACACATCTGATTGCAATTAGGAGGACTATTTAAGTCGGACACTCACACACTGATTGCTTTTCTCTTAGTGGACAACTCTAAGCGCATCCTTGTTTCCCACATGCATCCTTGTTTCCTGACCTTAGCCTGTTATTTGGATCGCTCTTTTGTCTTGCCTTGGATGAAGTTGTTTGCTGGTGTTTACCCTGTTTGTTTCGACTACGCTCTTTGATCAAGCTTGCAATTGGATCCCCTACTCAGTTGTCACACCATTCATAACACACAAACTGTTAGATGTATAATAATATAAATGAGCCTAAAAGGCTGCCAGCTCTCTAGGATTTGGACCACAGCCATTACATCAGTGTGAGATAGACCTTTTTAGCAAGTTTAGTCATATTGTGGAGCACAGAGGACAGATGTGAGTGCATAATCACATGTCATATGGTCCCTAGCCCAACAGGAGCATCTGGAGGTGCGATATCAAACTTCCTGAGTGACGCGCCGGACCATTTCCTCAGTCAGAGCTCAGGGTCATGTTCGCTTAATGCGTCACAGACAGACTGGAAGCTGTCTTTTTCACTTTGAATAAGAAAAATAAACTCTCTTGTTAATCCTGCCCACTTTTCTACCTAATATGCCTTCCAGATGGTGGTACAGCTTAATCATCATCAATTCTGATGCTCCGTGCAGCCTGCCAGTGATAGGGAATTGTCCTGTGCTGCCCTGTGGGGCTCTGTTCTTTAAGCTGTACGCATTGAGATGCCAGGAATGTGTCTGTGTTGGACAGACAGTCTCAGCGGTTTTCTGGGATGGGTTGTTATGGTTAGAGAAGAAGCCTGCTAACTCCAACTGAGAGAACAGCTTGATAACCTGATTAATATGATGGAACATCTCAAAGAATAAACAATAAATACATAAATGTAAAAATTAAAAATAAAAAAAATGTTGAAAATAGAAAGTATTTTTTGTAAAAATAAATAATTTTATTTATTATATATATATATATATATATATATATATATATATATATAGGGAGAGAGACAAACAAAGAGAATATATTTTCATAAGCTTTCGTAATTTTCTCTCTCTCGCTCTCTATATATAGAGATTAAATATATTTATTTTTTTGTATTTTCAACAAAGATAAAATTATTCTTAATTTATTTATCTTTTTTCATTAAGCTATGAGATATTACATACACAAACACGCACATGCACCTTTTCAATAAGGAAAAAAAAAATCCTGCCAGACGAATAAAAAAATCTCTATTGACTTTTCATCTGTAAATAAATAAGTAGATAAAAAGAGAGGATGTTTTATTTTTTTGTTTTAGTGAAGATTAAAAATATATTATAATGCATTTGAAATGTGCAATCATAATGATATAATTGCATATTTATAATAAAAATGCCTATTTTAACAAGGAATATATTGAAGTGGGAATATATAAAGTATGGTGGGAAAAACCCTCTCTAATGCTTTTTTAATGTAATGTTTCTTTATTTAGATAATATGACCCGAAAGACTCAAATTACAGCTATTTATTTTTTACTTTCAAGTCAGAGTGGTTTGTCTGTTGAGAGAGAAATTGAAGGACACAATAACTCAATGGAGAAAGGTCAAACATTCAGTCTCGATGGTACAGACTACAGCACTCTAAAAGAGGAAAGAAATTGATTTAAGGATGTCAATCAGAGCAAGCTCTGTTTGAACAAGCTATCCAGGAGCAAATTGTCAGCGTCAGCAACACAGGTCCTGAGATGTATCTGACAATTTCAATCTCCAAATGTTAGTGAGTTTTTGAACCGTAGAAATAATCATGTTTTCTGCTTAGCTCAAAGAGAGCGCATGTGCGCTGACCTTAAAGGCACCTCAGCATATGCTGCATTACAGCGGTGTGATGTCACCTTCAGATGGAGCACATCAAAGCACATCCTTTCAACTCGGCTGAAGCTCTGATGAATTTTATAGCAAGCATCCAGAGCGGGGGAAAAAAAACTGAGGAAAAATGACTTCTTACATAAACAGCTTGATAGTATGTTTTGGAAATCAAGCAACAAGATGATTCTTATTTGTCAGACGAGCTACATTATGACATTCAGAATGGAAGAGCACAGCCATCTTCTGTCTGCTTCCTAGTGGCACTGTGGCTGCTGCTGGTAGCTGATTTGTCATAGTTCCCCCCTTTCACTTGCACCGCTATTTGGCCTAACCATGATAAATAGCGTGGCTCATTCATAGTCTCTGCACTTCGCCTGCTCATGTTGGTCTGGCCTGGAGAATGCCAATCTTGACACAAGCTAACAGTCAAATTTGAACAATTGCATGAACTACACACTTGCTATGTGTATCATCTGATCTGATTTCTACGGTAATACTATCCTTTTCTGACCATGGTGATCTTAAGAATAAATTTAGCTTTGGTGGTCTATACAAAAATGCCAAATATGTAGTCCAAGCAGCCGAATATGGTACAAAAAGATTAAAATTATATTTCCTGTGAATCTGAATTTCATGGTGTGGTTTACAGCGGTAATTACAGCATAACAAATAAAACCAAAAACATTCTTACATTTTATTTTCCAATTCACGGCAAATGAGATGCCACCGGGAGAATAAGACAAGGTAATCTTTAAGGAGAAGTAAACAAGGCATCTATAAACGTGTCCCACTATGGCTTTATTAGCACCTGTGAAATACGGGCCCCGCAGAGGCACAAAGCAGAAAGCCATCAAACTGCTCAGGAAGGCCACAAGAGCTCGGCTTAGCCCATATACATAAATTGACGTGGATAGGACAGCCTACATCTCTCTTTCTCTCTCATTCTGAGCCATAAAAGATGACTTTCTCAGACATCCAGCTGGCCCTGAGCCAAGTAGAGGTATAATTGAGCAGACTTTCTGTGCCTATATATATATATATGTATATATATATATATATAAAATAGTGCTTTAAAATAATAGAATTGTCTTTAGTTAAAAAGAAGAGTGCAAACTCCATGATCTCTGAATCTTAAAGGGGTAGTTCAGCCAGTAATTTCATAATCAAACATAAATCAATACAAAAAAATATATTTTGATGAATGCTGCTCTCTTCCATGCAATAACTATGAATGTAGGTGACAAGCTTCAAAGAGGATTCGAAAACACCATAAAAAGAGGCACTATATTTTCAGTTTTCTGAAGATATTTAAGTATTTTTTGCACAACGTCTAATTTGTGAATGGATCATTCATCCAGTCTGTGGATTCCTTCTTTAGTTATTTGTTTGATTCATTTTCCAGTTCATTTTCAATTACACTACACCAGCCTGACTCATTTTTTCATAAACTGGATTGATATGATTGCTGAAGTCAACTCACCGACTCTTGAGTCAAAAGTTCACTTGAGAACGTGGTGTCACTGAACAACCATCTTGAATCTCCTCACAAAAAGCTACTATACAGTTTCTAAGTTATAAAGACCATTTATTATTAATTTATTATTATGGCACTATTGCAACCTTGAAAGCTTCATTTACTATTCACTGCAACTGCATGTTAAAAAAAACATTAATAATTTCTCTTTTCTTCTCGCATAGAAGAAATGAACACCATTTTGGACCAACATGGGGAGTAAATAAAAACTTATTTTCTCTTTTAGTTGAGCTATTAAGTTTATTGATGATATGAAGTTTTTGAGAAGATGCAGGGGAATGTGAAACCAACAGTTCAGGGATTTTTTTAATGATCTGAAAAGCAGTTACAACAGTACTGTATGTTAACATGGGCACAATAGTTTGTCTGGTTCATTAAGGATGTTCAGACAGCTGTAAAAACCACAAAGAAGCTTTATTGGGAAGCGTTTGCTTTTATCTTTGGACTGTGCATATCTACATCCCCAATCCTGAGAGAATTTCCCCCATCAAATTAGTAACAAATGCGAGGACTTGTAGACGACCAGCAAGATAATAAATACTTTCATTTAGAAAATGTGGAGGACGACAGGCAAAAAATTGCTTTGGAGGTAAACAACTCCTTAGCTTCAGAGAGAAGCAATTACTGCTGGGTGGTTGCATGGGGGTCCACCATTGTGCTTCAAGACTATGCTTACTGGCTAATAACAGAAAGTTCGTATTATATTGCTGTAATGGGGAAAACAGTCAATGTCACAAAACCGAGCTGGGATGAGGTGATGAATCATTCTGGCTTGACAATGCGGGCGGGCATTGATGAAGCAGCTGGCAAAGGCTTCGAGCGTTTGGAGCGTGGGGTTTACGAAGCGAGCTCTGCAGAGCCCCTGACTGCAGGCGGAAAACAGATTGAATTCACAGGCAGATCCGTCTATAACTACCTTTTCAAAGAGTCAGGTAATGGTAAACGAATGACACAATAGGAGATTAGACACAGTATCTCTGGATAAAAATGCTAAAAATCCAGCGTTTTCCAGTGTAAAATTGATGTATATGTATCTATAATTGAAAGGCAGCATCTCAAGTTCAATACCTTACATCCCCACAATGCATCTTTCTCCAAAAACTAAGAGACTGGCTGCATCTCACTGCCAAAAAAAAAAAAAAAAAAGCTTTAAATACCTTATCAATCGACAGTTTACAAAGGTGTTGTTATCATTAATTAAAACTACAACTATTCATAACACCATCGTTGTTAATTGAAATAATGCTAAAATGAAATATAAATATTAGATGGAAATTTTTCAATGTTGCCTAACTGCAAAGGGTTTAAGATGAAGTACTAACTAGCTAAATATTTTTGTAATTCTTTTACAATACAAATGTAAAATTTTTTTAATTTTGAATAAAAACTCAAAATATAAAAGCAAATTTGAAACATCAATTAAAATTATAATAGTATACAATACTGACAGGAAGACATTGGAAGCCTATGATAGTTCAGCAAATGAAATACTGCAAATCAAATTTGATAGAGATAGATTGAAAGAAGTGATTACATCAATTGTCTCTCTTTTTTCCTTTTCTCTGAGTACTGTAGTAATATTTTTATTTTTTGGTTATCCCTAAAGCTCACTGGAATTCATCATTACTGAATACAGATCATTAGATTTGACATTTCTGTGCCCTGGGAGACCTTCATATACAAAACACTTCACACAACACAGCAATACACTGAAAGTGCCTTCAGTTCTGGATGCAGCCACTGTAACCTACAGTCTGTGCCTAGCAATTAAATCTACAATTGCAATAAATGAGAGATAATATATAATTAGGCACTTCTTTTCATGCAGAACTTAAACTAAAAATGTAATAAATAAGCACAAATCCTTTGAGTAAGAAAGTTATTTTCCAGCACCCTAATAAGCAACAGCTACAGTATTTCTCCAGTAATAAGTCACCCAGATGTGTCTCTTTAATGTTTTTGGAACTGAAACAAAAGTTAAATCTCATATATTTTCCGTGATACAAGGAATGAAAGAAGACACTATTGTGTAGACCTATTTCTATATTTGTGGCCTGGTTAATGCACAGAAAAATGCTGAGGGGCAATTAAAGTTGGAAATTACAAGGTTATTTAACAACAGTACCTCACTGTATACATTCTTACATTTATACATTTGGCAGATGCTTGTATCCAAAGGACCTTCATTCAAGGTTTGTGCTTGCTTTAACATGCACCATTAAATACAATAGACACTTGTACTGAATGTCAAGGAGCTCAAGCAAAGACAGCCTTGGGAATATGGATAAAATTCAAAGAGAGGAATACATACAGCTGATGGTGATGCCCAGCTCCACACCTGGCTTCTTTGGTAGCTTCACATGGAAGGTTCCACTGCTTGGAATAACCGATTCTGAATGAGACAAGGACAGAAATATAAAATGGTTAATCGCTAGAGGCAAGTCTAACCATATCATTAATGTGGATTTTTATCATTCTGAAAAGAATGTATAGAAACCGAATGATCAAACTGACACTTAGGGTTAGTTCACCTGTGTCATTATTTACCCACATGCTGTTCCAAACCTGTATGATGAACTTTTCTTTGTGTTTAATAGAAAGTCCAAGCCGGTTTTTTCCCCATACAATAAACATGTAAGGCCCATAATGGTTTTTATTGCATGGAAACAGAGTAGCTTTTACATGCAAGAAACAGAGTGAATGTCAGCAGAACATGCATTTTTTGGGTGAACCCTGTCTTTAAAGTAACTTGGAGAGACAGCTGTTAAAAATTCTGTCTCTCTCTCAGGCAGAGATGTAGAAATTTTTCTGACAGAAGCCCAGACAGCTCAGTCTGGTATAGAGGAGAGGAAAAAAATCTCCATAAAAAATGTCCTTCTCCTTTGGGCAGTGAGTCAGAATCAAAAAGAATGACACAAGTGTCAAAGCGCTCAAGGAAAGAAAATGCACTTGCCCTCCAGTGACCCGCCATTTCATATAACAACCCCTGCTCTTGATTTGATCATACTGTTATTCAAACCAACTCATTACATCCAAATCAAGAAAAAACTGTCTTTAAAAAAATAAAATAAAAACACTTGGTCTGAGCGATAAAGAATATTGTACAAGAAAAAAAACTCTGTTCTCTTTTCAGCGCTTCCATTCAAAAGCAAATGTGATAAAACATTTACATTTTATTGGATCACACAAACTGTGTGTTGGAGAATGGAAATGAATGGGATTTTCCAATGGTACGTTCATGTCAAGCCAAAAATATCTCAAATATAAGTTCTCAAATTCAATTAAGTAGTGTGTTAGTGTTTGCATAATTAACATCAGTATTCATAAATTAGAGACTGGTAAGATTTTTTAATGTTTTTAAAAAAATTTAAAATATTATTGTAATTTGAAATAATGCTTTCCTAAAATTAAATTAATTAAAGGAACCGTATGTAAGAAATGTATTGTAATAATCATAAAATGTCTCTGTTATGTACTGTATGTTAAGTACTCGTATCGCTGACAGCAGCCTGGATATTCTCGTTTAAAAAGCGCAGTTGCAGCCCTCAACTGATGTTTATGTTGTCATGTTTTGTTTTGGTC
>JAUCMT010000088.1:3824620-3893320 GCA_032357475.1 Enteromius thamalakanensis
CCAGCTCCCAACCCAACTTTGTGAATAGATTAACGGCGATATTTTTTTTATCGCGCGATAAGAGTCTCGCGTTAACGGCCCACCACTAGTGTGTATATATATATATATATAACACAATGAATCAGCGCAAATGAGTTTTTATGAAGTTCAAATATTTTTCATAAAAATAGTTTTATTTTGACGGGTTGCTGTGAAGACCTTTTGAAGTTTACATTTGTGTATGTGTATATATATGAGGTTTTTCCCTAAAATCAAAAGATAAAATGCGCATGACTATCAAATCAGTTCTAGAGATTGTTCATGTTTTCATTTACTCATATATTGAGTTGGCAGAGGCTAAGAAATCGTTGGGATCTTTTCAGGAGTGTTTCTGTAGGAATGTTTGCCTGTTCATTCAGGAGAGCATTTGTGGGCTCACAAACTTCGTTCCTGTTCAGCCCAAAGGTGTTAAGTTCAGGGCTCTGTGCGGGCCAGTTTAAGTTCTTCCACACCAAAGTCATCCAACCATGTTTTTATGAAACTTGCTTTATTGACTATGGCTTTGTTTCCCTTCACTACAAGTAAGGGTCTGCATCCAGCTCCTGAAAAACAGCCCAATAGCATTACCCCGCCACCCTTCAAACGTTACTAGCATAATACAGTCTGGCAGGTAACGTTCCCCTGGCATCCATCAAACCTAGACCCACACATCAGACTGTTCCAGAATCCATTATCAGCGTGCTTTACACCACTCAATCTTCTCCTTTGCATTGCACCGTACTTGTGGACTTGAAGACTGCATGCAGCTACTCAGATGTTGTGCTGATATTAAATTGCTGAAGTTAGTTGGGATTTCTTCAGTTATGAAATCAGCAGAGCGTTGGCGACTCTTACGCACCATGTGTCTCAGCACTCAGTGACTCAGCTCTGTGACTTCACACGGTCTTCTGCATCATGGCTTAATTGCTGCTGTTCCTAAAAACATCCTCTTGCAGTTGAGCGTGGCATATCCAGCGGGGATGACATTTCACAGATGTGTAAAGGTGGCGTCTTTTTTTCCAACCATTATTAAATAAAAATAATAATGATAATAATACAATGGAGGTCAATGACACCATCAGCTGTTTAATTACCATTGATTAACATTCTTCAAAATATCTATAATAGAAAGAAGCTTAAGTGTGAGTAAATGATGACAGCATTTCAATTATTTTCTGTCTCTTTAAAGGGTGTGTCCCAATACTTTTGCCCATATGGTGAATGATCTAGATCTTAATTGAAGTTCAAAATAGTGACCAAATACAGTAGATGTGTGCTCCTAAAGATGTGCAGTTCTGCTGGATGAACCATTAATAAAGAGCAAGGCCGCTATCCTTTATCTGCCGTTTCCATGGTACTGCTGCCCAGGCGACAGACGAGGACGCAATGACAAGACAGAACAAAGTATTAACACAGGCTAATTACTGCTCTCCGCCCTGAACACTCAAACACACACACACACACTACATCATCATCCATATCTAAGTGTCTGCTGTCAGGATGCACCACATATTTACTTGATGTGGTAGTTATCCACGTCATTGCTCATTATAGCTTATGAGTATCTCTGTTCCAAAAGAAACATGACCTCTTTGGATTTCAGAGAGAATCCCGTGAATCACGACTGTAGAGTTTATGCAGAGGAGCTGTTTGAATGAAGCCTAGGTTCTCTCTGGTGTGGGAAACAATTGACTTTCCTTCCTCTCTAATGGCTGCAGTGCGTCAGCGTGTTCACAGCGCGATCCTTTGATTTATTTAACCCTTTTTGAAAAGCACTGCTGGAGATGAGGGTGTTGGCCGTTCTGCTGAGAATGAGTGTGTGGTTTGTATCCCGATGCAACCTCGTTTTCATTAAAGGAATAGTTGACCAATATATTTAATTTATGTCATTAGATTTTACTATTGTAACATTTTTAATGTTTTGAATTCCTTTAGCTTTTCGGTTAGTAGTAGTAAATAGTTTTTGTTTCTTATTCAAGTTATTTAAATTAGTTTTAAAGTACCGTATGTAAGAAATTTATTGTTATAATCATAAACTGTCTCTGTTATGTTTAACAGGCATTAAGAAAACATGTTAATTAAAATTACTCATATTGCTGACAGTAGTCGTACAGACTGGATATTCTCGTTTAAAAAGCGCAGTTGCAGCCCTCAACTGATGTTTATGTTGTCATGTTTTGTTTTGGTCTGAAGTGCCACCCAACATCTATCTCCCAATCACGAAGTCAGTAGTGTTTCAGCATCCAGGTTGCCTGCTCTTCATTAAAGTGACGCGACTGCAGCAGCTACTAAACAAATGCCTAATATTTCGACTACGAAACCTAAAAGACCTTGTTATGAATCCGAAATACGGCGTGACAAAGTGCGAAATAATACAAGGGTTTGCATTGGAGAAGCGTTTGAACGATGGAGACTGATAAAAGCAGCTTATCTGGCAACTTCTAGTCAACGGGGAGGGGAAGGGGAGACAACGCTCAACAGTATTTTGAAAGTGATTGCAGTACCAGTTTTGGCCATTTCTTACATACAAAGCTGACTTTTTATTTTTTGCATCATTATTAGTTTTCAATGTCAGAAATCATTTTAATATACTGATTTTGTGTTCAAGAATAGATAATGAATCAAAAATCCAAAAACGTTCATTGGTTTATGGACAGGAGGTCTGTGTGCTAGTGCCGGAAGGCTCTGACTACCCTTGAAGTCGTCAGAAACACCATCCTGATAAGCTAAATAAAAGAAACTAATTAAATATCCAACCAAATTAAACAAGACAAAACACTAGGATGACAAGCTAATTACCGCGTGTCTCAAGCACTACAGACGTTCCATGTGATGATTCTGCCAAAGCACAGCACGAGATGGAAAAATGAGAGAATGTGGCGTGGATTTCTCAGATGAAAGTATATAGAACAGTATTTCGTCCGTACGGAAATAGCAACTATTAAATCACGGGCCACTTGTCTTGCAGTACTAATCATTTCTATGCATCAGACACATTCCAGATGGTCGGGCTCTAGGAATTATGGCATAACTTTTAAAAAGCAAAGAACAAGTAAAAAACTCTAGGACAAATGCGGGATGTGGCCAGATGGATCTTTCATCCCCAAACAGGTTTAGAATTGATGAACTGGTACGTGTCCCCACCTGCTACGTCAAACTCAATCTCTAGTGTGACTTTGCTGGTGATGCTGGAGTCCCTCAGCAGCTGATTGGTCTCCTCCAGTGTGCTGTCCTCAGTGGGGATGCCGTTTATTGACAGGATACGGTCGCCAATCTGCAGGATGCCGCACCTGTGCACAGAGAGCAGATTTAGCACCATTCCTCTTACACTGGGCAACAGACTAGCTGTGATGAATGCATAAAATAAAAATAATGGACTGGCGTAGAGGGAGACAAAAAAGGTGCTCAGGAAATATCTCGCACTGACCAGCCAACCACATCTATTATGCCAGCTGGCGCCGTTAAATAGACATTAGTGAGTGAATGTGACACTTTAGCCAAAAATACAAATGTCCTATAAGCTCAAGGTCAAAGTAAAAGCACTTTTTAATAGCTGAGGGAACAAAAACTCTAGTGAAATTCCAAATGACTTTCCAACCAAATAAAAGCAATCTTGTTTTTGCTTCCGATGCTTAAAAACACCAGCAAAGCTGCTCGCCATAGACATATGCTGTGTTTTGGATGCTGGTATTCAGCATGGGCTGCTAGCATCACCACCATTAAAACTATAAAGCATTAAAATGTGTCATTATTGTGATTATCGTTAAGAACCAATGGCTTTTGGTGATTTTAGATCTATGCTGTTGGGACAGATTTTCTTTTGGGGACAATTTCTGAGCTCAACAGCCCAGCTGAAAACATGCATACTATATATATATATATATATATATATATATATATATAATATACAAATAGTATTAATTAGTTTTAATTTGAAAGTAATATTTATCTAGCCAATAAATAAATAATAATCATACTAAAAATTATTTGATTAGGTCAATTTAAAATAATACACTCTATATATTTAAAACCAAAACACAATTCTACATCTAATACAACTGACCTAATCCACAAGTATAACTAATATATTAGTATAGTATACTGGGCAAATTAATGTAACAAACATAATTTATTATTATATTATATTTAGTGCTAGCAAACAATTAATCAATTAAACAATTAATCATGATTAAATCACACCCCAAATAGGTTTTTCTTTACACAATATGTGCATACTGTGCATATGTATTATATAAATATATAAATACAAAAAGACATGTATATATTTAAGAAAAATGTGTTATACTTGTATATTAAATATTTTTGTATATAAAACATAAAATATAAGAATGTAAATATATTAATGTATATACATGAAAATATATACATTTATATAATTATTTTTTACGAAGACAATTGTCTTCCCGGTACTGAAAAATGTTGGCAGCATCTCATCGCTCGTTCCCCAACTCTGCTATTTAGGTCTTTATCAAATCAGCAACATTAGCAGGTTTATGTCCATCAATGCAATTACAACTTCAGCTGACAAAGAGTTATCCCTGTTGCGTGGGTCAGTAATTACACACTAAAAATGGCTGGGCAATTTTTTCACCCAAAATTCTGGGTTGAGTGTCTTGGGTCATTTTGTTGGGTAATTTTAATTCTAAACACTTGAGTAGTTTGAATTTTCCAGGTGTTGTGTTAAATCCATTGGGTTGTTTCAGCCCAGCGCTGAGTTATTTAACGACCCTCGCACCCTAAAGATTTAAATCGCTTCCCTGACTGTCTGTTTGAAAGGACGTCGGAGCAAAGCCACTGGTTTCTCGCTTTAATGTAAGTTTCTATAATTTTTTTGTTATTAAATATAGAGAAAATGACAAAATTACAACTTTGCAGCAACAATATTGTACGTTAAGGTATGCGAGACGATATAATTAATATAGTTTTATTAAGTATCAGTCATGGAAGACTGAAATATGTGAATATCTGTAATAGAGGAAAGACTTGTTTCCGTCACTGAAAAGCGAATATAACAAAGTGAGTCAAATGAGTTAAAATATGTGAATACGACTTTCTGCTCTAATGTAAACAACTGCAATTGGCCATATTGACATGCAAATAACATACAAATTACGCACAATGCTGTTGGTTCAATTAAACCGATTCAGTGATAAATCACTGAATCAATGATGAACTGACTTTAACTGAAAATTGAATGTTTACTGCGGTCCTTTTGCATTGTTACACAATATTTTCCTATTTAACACTGTAAAACTACTTTGATGTTGTATTTTTAAAATATGATTATTTCTCATGAGTCATAACACACAGACAATACAGTTGCAAATGGACCATTTGAAATTTTGCAGTCACTGCATTCATGAAATGCAAACAGTATTGCAAGCAATTTTTGTAATTGTGTGTGAATTATATTACAATTTGTCACGTGTAAAACACAATTGACGATATAATTTGCAATTCTTTAAATTTAATTTTTTTTAATGTTTTATAGACCTTTGCTTTAATGCTTTCTTAGTGTTTAATGATAGTTCACCCAAAGAATTCTGTCATTAATTACTCACCCTGGTCTGAAAGCTTAAAGATTTGTGTTCTGAAGATAAATTATTATTGAATGGGTTTGTACCGACATGAGGATGAGGAATTAATGACAGAATTTTTCATACATCTACCTAGTCTTTATAAACTTTAATTCATCTTCGATTTTGCATGATTTTGCATTGTCTTTTTACATTTTATATGTCAGTATCTGTGTATTTGAATAGTTTAAGTAATATGTTTAACAGCTAAATGGACACGTCATTTAGAATTAATTTTCACATTTTTTGCTGCTGCACTATTGTGATTTTTGCATTTTTAATGAAAAAAAAGAAAGAAAATGGCATGTTGTTTCTCATTGGAACAAATTTCAACACATTTTTGAATGTCAGTTCAAAAAAAAATATTTTAACAGTCTAAATTACTTGCATTCTTCATTATTTATTCATGTTTGTCTTGTTAAGCGTAGGCTAAATTATAATAACCCAGCAAGAATAACCCAGAAAACAAAAATGCAAACACATAAATAATATTTTGGGTATCCTTAACAACCCAGACTGCTGGGTTAAAATGTGTGAAGAAACGTGCTGGGTTACTTTAACACAGCATGTTTTCTATCCAATATTTACCCAGCGCTGGGTTACCAATTGGGTTATTTTTAACCCAACCTTTTTTAGAGTGTACAGTGAAGTTGGGATGTAAATCCACCTCAGTCGACGAGTAAGTTCATTTAGATGCCAGCTGAGGCTCCGCCGCTCAGGTAATTATAGCTAAGTGCTTTGCTCTATCACGTAACGCCGTAGTCAATCACACCCCAAGCAGGCTGGAAATCAGATCGTCACGGCCAGGCAGTTATATATCATGTGCGATCATCACATTATACTGTATCATGGATGAAGTTGTGGCTCTGCGGTGGACAAGTTCTAAGCAGCGAGAATGGTGCAAAGATGTAATAACTGAGGGCTTTGGGATATGTTCAGATAATCAAAATTAGATTCGAGATTAAATATTCAAGATTCCCAAAGGGAAGTTCACACTTCTCTGATAACGCAAACAATTAAGCTGCGCCGAACGCTCCGATTTCAGGAAGGGATATCTAGAATATTAAAACCCAGAGTTTTAACTAGGTCAAATGAGGCACTGGAGAAGCACTGGAGATTAATAAAAATCGCATTCGGAGATCTTACCGCTCCGCCGGGCTGTCGGGGTCTATGTAAGCGATGAGAGGTGGAGAGGACAAGGTTTCTGTGGCAAAGACTCCTCCCTGAAGCTGGATCCCAAAGCCCATGATGGAGTCACTGATGAGGGTCACCTCTGTTGTTTCTGTGTGGACCACCTGACCAGCCAATCCTACGGTACTGGAAGCCAGAGACACTAGAGGAATAGAAAAACAGGGCAACAGGGTCACCAACGGCAGAAAGTCCATCCCTGTTCTTATGGAAAAGAGCAGCTTTTACTTTCTACTTTGGCCATCAACATAAGGACAATAAGTCCTTTATAAAAGTCACACATGTTTGATAAATCAACCAAATTCTAGTGAAAAATCCTTTTAAATGTTTCAAACAGCTCTTCTGTATGCATCTCGGAGCAGTTTTTCACAGATTAAAGGCTGTCAGCCCTGTGAGTCTTTGCAGTGACTGAGCTGGATTTGTGTCCTCGCTGCAGATAAGAATTCAATGTGCGCTAGTATCTTTGGGCCAACTAGGTGCGCTTTGAAACAAGAAAAGACACTTTGATATAGAGCTAGTGTATTATATTGCAAATCAGACCACAGGGATTTGGGGAAACTCTTTTTGCAGATGGTATTTAGAACTTCCTTATCTTACAATTCTGTATCTGAAATAACTACATTATACAGTACAGTACTTAAAAAAATTTTATATATATATATATATATATATATACACAATAGTTACCATTTGAAGCTGATCCAATTTTTTTATTTTTATCAAAGTTTCCCTAAGAGCACAATTTGGTTTTATGTTTTAGGACAACTTTGGTGAATGTTATTGTTTTTGATTACTGTATCAATATATATATATGTACATGTACATATATATGTATATGTATATGTGTATTAGTGCTGTCAAATGATTAATCACATTCAAAACAAAAGGTTTTGTTTACATACAATATATGTGTCTGTGCTGTGTATATTTATTAAGTATAAATATATATGTGGACATATTTTTTGATTATTTAAATGTATTTACATTTACACGTTTATATTCCTTTCTTATATGTCAATATATTTAATATAAACAAACGATTTTTCTTAAGTATACACATGAATGTGTATTTATATAGACATAATAATACACAGTACGCATACATATTATGTCAACAAATATATACAATATATATATATAATTTTATACCAATTATAATACCACTGCAAAAAATAAATAAATAAATAAATAAATAAATATATATATATATACATACATGTATGTATATATGTATAAATTTTTTGTAAATTAAAAAATTGCTAAAGAATAAATGACAATTACAAAAAAATAAATACACAAAGACATCGTTATAATTTGCATGATAAAAAGTGTATAATGACATTTGCTAATGTAGCAATTTGCTAGAGAACTTTCAAATACTATTCAACAGAAAAGACATCTAAATGGAAAAACAGTAGAAATAAGCATGCACTCATATGCAATATTCTCTGATAATGTTAACTAAAAAAACTGTGTATAGCTTATCTATATGTATTAGAAAGCCACACAAGCCTGTGAAAACAGATAAACCCCTTTTGTTTTCCCCGCACTGATTGAGAGCGTTTAAAGCAGCTTACCAAAATGCAGACAGGCGCATAAGCATAACCAATGTGATTTATATACTGCGCTGCACCCCATTTACAATTGTCTATATCAATAAAGTCTCGTGGGATACATCTCAATTGCAAAGCCGCACATTGTTACTGGGCGGCAAAAAGACTCAATTTTGCCCGAGCTGTTGTTTGTTCGCTCTGTGTGTTTTCAAAGAGGCCAGTGAAAATGCACTCTGACACATGGATGCCCGTCACACCCTTGACTGACCAAGCTTAAACCGTCATCTCAAGCACCAGGGATCACAGACGCCAACTGAGAGGTCTCTTTCCCCAAAGACACGTACGGAAATCTGCCCCCGGGTTATCGACCCGCACCAAACCAGGCCTGCCGCATTTTTAAAGAGCCTGTTATACTCGCCGGATCGCTCTACTGTGACTGGAGAGTGAGTCTATCCGAGATTGATGATCCTGCTCACAGGCTAGATTTACCGCACCAGACACCTTTATTGTTTTAAATGCGGTGACCTTTCCTTTTTTATTGGGCATGAGGGATGGGAAAGGGAGGTTAAGGTGACGCAGATGAGGATAGGACACCTCTTGGATGCTGAAACGCTTTCAGGGACAGGTTTGCGGTGCACCATCGATCAACAAGCATTTGGGACTCCTCTTGTCTGAAGCACTGAAAATGATTCCGACTGGTCTTTTTGCAAATGGCTCAGGGGCCACAGACTGTGAATTGACCCGACAGTGCTTTGTGAGCTTCGGAGTCTTGCTTCGCGAGGCGATTCGGTTAAGTGGTGTCTTCGGTTTGTAGTGACTTCAAAGGCTCTGACAGACAAGGAAGCACCTGAAGGGTCATCGTCGACACATCTCAAAGAATCGCCAGGCAGCTGACTCTCTCTAGCTCGTTCGCTTCCTCCTCCTCCTCCTTCCTGCGAGAAATCTTCATTTCTGCTTCCCACAGACCAGTGAGTCAGCTGTAACTCAAAATCCTTCGAATGAGTCAGAAGAGTTTTGAAACATCTTTTCTTCGGCAGAGAACAGATTTTGGCAGTTCTAGTAAAATTGGAAAACGCACCTTTGATCTCAAAGCCCTTGAGTTGCATCATTGTTTCGGTCTCAAGACTCTGCTCTGAGCTCTCTCTCTCTCTTTATATATAGACATATACTTCTGTTTAAAAGTTTAGGGTCTGAAGATATTTTATAGAGAAATGAATGTGTTTATTCAACAAGGAAGCATTACATTTTTATTAAATAAGCTTTCTATTCTTCAAAGTAGAGAAGAAGAAGAGACTCTTAAAATTGTGTATGCTGTGACCTGACCTGTGTCTTGCAGAAGATACTAGAACCTTAATTTCTCCAACACTGTCCTTTTAATATAATCATATTTTCCACCAGCAGAACGTATTAGCACCTCAACTGACAACTGCATGGAAATCATAAACGAGGACTGTAGGCATTAGCCAACAATTAAATTATGCTAATATTCCTGGTGAGAAGACACGGTGCTAGCTCGGTCACAGTACATTAAACTCAGAGCGGTTTGTTCCAGACCACAGAAGCGCAGAAAAGAACTTTAAATTGTGCATGACACCACCTCCAACAGAGGTAAACAAGATTTAGAAAAGACATCAGTGAAAGCTTTTTAGAGTACAGCAGGACATGGGGCGTGTTGACAAGACAGATAGAATCCTAAGACTTCCGATGAGCAGCGAAAACTGGCCCTCTGCAGGGAATGTTATAAATAAGTTGTATCAAAATGTGGAAGCATGTCAAATCTCTTCCACCACTTACAGCTTTACCATAAAGTGAAGAACGATAAGTTTTTACAACTTTGTGTTACAACTGTGGCCACGAAGAATACGCAGCCGCGACCAAAAACATCTGCCCCAAAACAATGCTCTCTGGAAGCATCTTTTACCCAAAGTGTGCCTTACAAAAAGAAAAGGCGCAAGTGGTGCGATATAACTAATGCGGTAATGTATCACATTGCTAAAGACATGGTTCCTATAGCAACGATAGAAAAAGAGGGTTGTAAAACGCTGCTAAAAACCATTGACCCAAAATACCAGCTACCCAATCACAAGTACTTTGCATCAGAAGCTCTGCCGCTAATGTACAGTGATGTCAGAGGGAAGCTTTCAGATCCCTTGTATTTGAATTATATTTTGCTTAAAAACTATTCAATAAAGGTTTAATAAAGGCATTGACTTTCAAGTAACCCTTTTTGGACAGTAAATACAGGATATATATCATATACCGTCATTCTTCCTAAAAATACAGAGATATGATTTTTTGCCCATATCGCCCAGCCCTAATATACATTTTAAAACAAAATTTATTATTATACATTTTGTTTGTATATATACACACATATTAATCCAAAATTAAAAGAAATGTTATCACAATGGAACTAAATGGACAAAAATAGCTATTAAAATTAATACTTAAATTATTATAAAATATTACATGTCCTCCTTATTTCTACTTTCAAAATATTTTTGAGCCCTTGTGAAATGTTTGAAAATGTTGACATTAATAATCAAAATTAAACTGACTAAAATACCATTATTAATAGCAAGCAAAAAAAAAAAAAAAAAAAAAAAAAAATATATATATATATATATATATATATAGTAATTAGTAATAATAATTAATTAATCAATATAGTAATAAATAAAACATTTAATAAATAGATTGTAAACAAAATCCCAATTTTAAGGAGAAATATTTGATTTTTAAAACTAGCTGCTTTTTCTGTCAGCTTATCATTTATTGAACATATTTGTCTTTCTTGCAACAAAACACATGGTTTTTGTCCCTATAATGCGGTACAAAAAGTAACAGGACACTGAATTGTACTAGCAAAAAGCGCAGTGTAAAATAGCAGCAGTTTTGTGACCTTCTGTGTTTATCGCTCAGTGTGAGGAGATGGCTTGGCATCTCATCCAGACGTGTCATTGCTGTCTGATGGGTGACTTTGCAGCATGTATCTCTCTCTCTCTCTCCCTCCAACTCTCCATCTCTCTCTCTCTCTCAGATGTGTTGAACAGTGTCTGTGAGCTTTATTCTATCCCTATGAGCCAGTGACAGTAAAGGCCTCAGGAGGGACTTTTAACAAACCAGTGCCACTTTGTATGCTTGAAGACGTCACTCAAGCGAAGGCTGGGAATGCTGAATCAGCAGCACAGCATGCAGTGAACCCATCTTCACTCATTTGCCTTTGCGCTATAGGCTGTCAGAACAGATCCTGGGCAATAAGACTTCTTGATTTGACTGCCATGGTTCTGTGCAGAGCTCTCTGGACAGTGAAATCAAGGTGCTATGCAAATAGGGCTCATTTGGAGCATCAATGAAGTTAATCAAGCTTTAATTAAGCTTTCAATTTGGGTCAGTGAGGCAATGAACAATTTGCTGCCCTCTGAGCTTCTCAGCAGTGGGTTGAAACAAGGTGATTGCTGATAAGCTGCTAATATTCATCAGCATTTTGGGGCCGGTTTCAATTTAACTTTGATACGATTTCAAGCATTTTAGCAAAAGTCATGAAAAAAACATGATAAAAAAAAGTTAAGCGTGTCCAAATCAGTACTATTTTAGTTTTGTTATTACTTAGTGTATAGCCCCCCAATATTTTTTCTTTATTTATTTTATAATTTCAGTTTTCGTTTTTATGAAAGTTTTAGTATTTTACTAATTTGCACTTTTAATTTTTTTTTATTCATCTAATACTTTATATATAATATTTTTAATCAGTTTTTTTACGTTTCATCTAAATAAAACTACTTAAAATAATTGAACTTTTTGTTTGTTTTCTTTTCAATTTTATATTTTTATACATACAATCTTAGTTATTGTATTATTATAGTATGTTTTATTGTACTGTATCAGATTTCTCTTTCTTTTAGGTTTTTTGTTGTTTGTTTGTTTTTGTAGGTTTTTATGTTTTATTTAATTTTAGATTTAATTTAAATACTGATATTTGTTTTAATTTTACTTTTTGGTTTACTTAACAGACTGCTGCTTTCCCAACATGACCTGGGGCCTGTTCCATAAAACAACTTTAACAAATAACCCAGGCTCTTGGCAGATAGTCTGACTTATTTCAAACCAAATTAACTGGCAATAAGTCAGACTAAGTGAAATTAACCTGGTTTATTTGGTAAACTTGTTTTATGGAACAGGCCCCTGGGTTTACAAAATAAGCCAGGTTTATTTCACTTAACCTGACTTGTTGTCAGTTGATTTGGTTCAAAATAAGTCAGACTAAAGATCCGTTCACACCAAGCACGATAACTATAAAGATAACAGTAACTTTATTAACTATATTTAATATATATAGTATATAACTAATATAGATAACTAGATTTGTGTCCACACCTGCGGACAATGTTCGTCTGTTCATTACATGCTCAAGCACGCTTCAAATTTACAAGCGCATGAAAGCATTATTCTGATTGGTTGTCAATGTTTTTATAATTCATCAGCAGGAAAAAATAGTTCTGAAAATGATTCCCAATGATATTGTTATAGTTGTGATGTGGATGCTGCTATTCTTTAACATCTAGAACGATGTTTAGAACTAAATATTTACCTTTATTAACTACATTCTTGGTGTGAACGGGGCTTAACTGAAATAAGCCTGGATATTTGGTAAACTTGTTTAATGAAACAGGCCCCAGATCAAAATGAGCAGATTAGCCTGACTGGGAGACAAACCAGCAACCCTGCTTAGCCTGAACTAAGGTGTACTTTAAAAGTAATGCAAACTGTATTTTACAGGACAAAAGCTTATGTCTTCTGCCTTTTTTACAGAGAACATTGTGTATTATGAAATGATCTCACTCTGACTAAGCATGTTTCATGAATTAGAGTAAAATCATAGCTGAGGAAAAACTCATTTCAGCTATTACAGACCCATTATGAAATCATTTTTCTAAACAAACGGCATCTTTGAGGGGCCATGCACATGCTCGTGGCAGTAAAACTGAAAATAAATTTGTGTAATAGATGAGAGGCTCTGTTTCCATGCGGCAGGTGTATTTGCCAAACACAAGCGGTGAGCAACGCGGTAGGAGAAGCTATTAACCGTGACGTTCAGAACAATTGCAGCCAAGTCATAGTAAATTAAACACTTCAAAGTCAGATAAAAAATGGACAGTTAAATTAGCCAAAGTGTTTTGCCATTTTAAAAGACAGTCTCAAATCCCAGTTTAATGAAACAACTAAACAAGCCATTTGTTAGGGGATTTCACATCTGTGGTGCTTCGAAAACCTCGCTCTGTTTGTTTGCAAAATGGCTCAAACGCTTAATAAATTATACTTAGTATTATTTTTATATGTTCAGGAAAAAATGCACGCATGCTGAATTATGTTTTGGGATAATGCATCGTGGTGCTCTCCGAAATGGTGGAAGATGGCAACTGGGAGAATAATTGTTAAAAGTTTTTTTTTCCAAAGATGAACAAAGGTTTTGTGGGTTTGAAATGACAGAATTTTTATTTTGGGGTGAAATGTCCCTTTAAACCTGCATCGCATATATTTAATTGAATCATAGCTTTAGTGACTTTTTGAATGGGATTAATACATTATGCAGTCTTGGAAATTGGTCTAATAATGCATTTCACGCCGGTTACTCGACACAGGCAGAATGCAGTAATAATCAAGTACTCTAATTGAATCAAGGAGTTTTGACAGCCCTATCATATAAATTATTAATATCCTAATTTTATTTTCAGATTAGGTTTTCTACAGCATGTGTCCAAACTAACAGCAAATATCCAAGCAGCAACGAATTTAGCATGACCGCGGTCAGCAGTGTGGGCAGCTGATTAACCATTTTTCCAGTGCCAACGTTTGTTTATTGGTCCTGTTGACGAAGCCCGCAGATAACAGCCCCATGCGGTATGAAAGCGTGGTCGGGTAATTATCTCCGGCAGAGGCGGCGACGGCGACGCTGCTCGGTTGAAGGATATGAAATATCTTTCAGGATCTAATTACTGGGTAGCTAGAGGTGTAATTTCCCTCTTTCGCTTGGCGTCTTCAGATCTGGGAAGAGAATGCTGAATGCGTTCACTTCAGGTAAGTGCTATCATGCTCGGTGATCTTATTCAGATTCAGAGCCCAGTCATGGAAAGGAAGGGCAGGAAGGATAGGAACCATGTGCAAGAGGTCTTGAACATACAGATAAAGACAGTCTATCATAGCAGAGACAGGAAGAATAATGAACGTGTGACCTTTTTTTAATACCAAGCGACCTCTATGCGTTCATGTTGGAGTTGTATTGCTTTTGTCGCTTTGAGTGGCTTGACCAAGCTTTTCTTTGCACAATTGCATGCGCTTAGCATAATGTGGCATTTATAAAGGTTTGTTTCTGAATTACCGTGGGCGTTACTTTCAACCTCCTGACTTCTGTTTTGCAGCTCTAAAAAATTCGAAAGCTAATATTAAAGCCAAGACAAGTCTCCGGCCGGAGCCTGCATGGAGGTGCTGATACATTAGAGAAGTTTTACAGGAAATCAATAACCAAGCCCTTTTCTGTTTACTTCAGCCATTCTGATGAAAATGAAAGGTTTTAAAGAGTGAATCGAAGAGGTAAAGACTGATGGTAAATCTGTAGTAGAGAGGATAAAAACCTATGAAGAACATCTACTTATTCAATGTACTCTACAAAGCCATAAAGAAGGTCTTTGCCTTGCTTTGTGGTATTAGTAAGATGGCACGTCTTAAAGGTAAAAATAGTACTTTCAAGCACGTTTCAAGACCCTGTTCCATTCAGTTGCATTGCATAAGGCTATTCAAAAAGAATGCATCTTTATGTGAAAGCTTTCAAGTTAAAAGCATCATAGAAGTGGTCTATATAATGGACTGGGTGGGGAATTCTAATCGAACTGATGTAGCTATTCATTGGAAGGAAAGTTATTTTGAGTCAGATTTGAATGATTCAGTTTACAAAACTGATTGACGCACTCTTAAAATTACTTTATTTTCTTGAGAGTGATTCAGTTGCAGCAGTTAACCTCTCACTGGAGGTGAAGATCAGTATATCATGAGATATATCATGTCGATGTCTTTCTCACAAAGCTGCCACATTTATAGTGGTTTTGCATTCAGATGGAAGCCACAGAAGAAATTAAGTCATACAAATAGTATTCATTTAGTTTTTTATATTTTTAATTTAGTGTAAGTTGGTGTGAAGTTTAATTTTGAACTATCATCATATCATGTTTAGTTAGTCCTTTATTTTTACATTTCAGGTAGTGCACTTTCACCAATAATAATATGAACTCATACACATGGTTTATTTTATCTCTTCAAGTGGACTGACTAGGTCATTTAATATATAAATTAGTATCTGATTTGGGTGTTTTCTGATTGGGTATATCTTCTCATCTGGCAACCAATGCATTTTCCAATAAAAATAAATGGAGATTTTTGTATAGTTTTTTAGTTAATAATCGTTGGCGATATTGCATGTTGATACATAGTCAGTTATCATTTATTGACCTTATTGTCACCTCGTCGTCTTGATTTAGTCATTAAGAGGAAGCTTGTCAAAGAACATTTTTTCAACAAACATCAGAACATTTCACAAACATAAAAATTTAGAATTTGGACTGCACCAAACATACTTGAGCTCTTGTAGTCTTTCTTCTTTAGTTTGCGTCTCATCATGGTGCCGCGGGGACTTGTGGGATACATGGTGCGTGGCAGCGTGTTCATGTTGAGTGAGCTCAGACTGTAGGCACTCATGGAGGTGGGAGAGAAGGATGAACCTAGAGCTGTGTAGGAAAAAGAGATGTTTTACCAAAACTCTCATTAACAACTCATTTAAAAACCTCAGTTCAGTTTTACTTGGTTGAATGCTTCTGTTTTACATTTTTTCCTCATTTAAAACAACAATTTGAGTGAAAATCCAACATAAACTTCATGATGTCAGTATTTGGTATATCGCTCGTGATCTTGATCATCATCTTCAGCATGATTTGAGATGATCCAAAGAATATCTCAAATTTCTTTGGAAGAACAACATCTGGCCCTCTGTACAAAATGATCAATCTCACAAACGATTAGTAACGTAGAACCTATTCACTCAACCATGTTTAAATCCCATATTTTCAACTGAACTTTCGAACCCAACTGCATCCTAACGTTTTCCAACAACAGGTGCAGGAAACGAGGGCTTCAGTTTGTCACCAGTCGAGGAAATGCACAAAACAACTCATTAAAGCCCTACAGACTGCGCCCTCGTCTTTGACACTGTATGAACGGTGTGAAGTCTTTATCAAAGCACAACTCTAAAAATACTCCCAGATGCCTAAAAGCCACTTCTTATCACAGAACAACGGCTAAGAACCAAATCACAATTCATACTGATCAGATAAAGAGCTTCAAAGCCATTTTTAGCACTCAACTGGCAGAATGTTACTACTCCAAAAAAATATGTTTTATTTGGCTGAGGCACTGGCGATGCTGAAAACATGGCAGGATTAGAGCAGATTACAGTCTTTTTTTTTTTACAGTTTGTCTGCTCTTGGCAAAGGAAAGGACATTCTGCTTTCCTCTCTCTCTTTTTAAAAAGCCATTAAACCATGTGCAGCTTTAAGAGCCATAATGAGGCCTTCTGGTTCACTTGTGTATTGTATAGGATGAGCTCTTCCTAATCCAAACATTAAGGAGTTAGTGTCCAGCAAATGCAGCCAAATTTGTCTTTAGGGGAAAAAAAAACATTGGCTTAAGTAACTCTCAGGGGAGTTTTGCTCTTTCACGCGAATCAAGGACACATCTTCCAGAGATGGAAAAAGCCTTTGAACTCCCATAACCAAGGGGGATGTATAATCCAGGAATAAAAAAAGAGACTGTGACTAAAAAGTATTGATGGAATGACAGTAAATGATGTGAAGCCACCAGCACTGAAGTGCCCGAGGCATCTTTATGACCCTCCTGACTGGACAATTTGATACATGACTGTGAAGGTGAGAAAAAGGTGCCTCAAGTGATTTTACCGGCGTTGCTAACTTCAAAATTCAATCATGTGTGTGATATAAGTGAAAAGCAGTTCAGACACTTGAGGTTTAAGGGTCGCTTTTCCATTGGTTGGTACCGGGGTTTTTGTCTGGAGTCAGAAAATATTTTCTTTTTTTATAGATATTTAAGATTTATTTATTTATATATTTTATAAGTAATAAAATATATATATTTTTTACAAATGTTTAAGAAAACATTTTCAAATATCCATCAAAAATACACATTCATAAAATAATGAATAAAAATAGCTAGCTGGCTTAATATTAATAAATAAATGAATTAATGATAAATAAAATGTAAAAATGTAATCTACTGTAAAAAGTAAAAGTATATACAGCTACAATACTATTACTCTAAAAGTATGAAGAAAACAACATGTTTTTATAGCATGACAATATATAATGTTTTATCACATAGTTTAAATGGCTCTTAAAAATGAATAAATGGCATCTATAAATGAATTACAAGATGATCAACCTACTTTAGGGGCCTTGGCATCAAAACATGCCACTGGTCACTTACATGAAACGCTAAACTTTGTTTCGTCTAATTGATATCTCTCACTGAAAATGAACAACTTCCCATTGCTTTAACGCTGCAAACCATTGTCAGTGTAAACGAACAAGCACAGGCCATCTCTAACAGCCTCACAGTGCCCTTGAAGCACTCAAAGCACCAACAAAAGAGATCGATAAAGCACTGATGGCTGGAATTTATAGTAATGAGTCTGTATAATCAAATCAAGACTCTGTAAGGCTGCTAAATGAGGAAAAGCATGACCTAAAACATAAATGAGAAGTGCTTTTGTAGCAAGTGACAATCTTCCCATCTTATCAGCCAATTAGAGAGGGAATCTAAGCCCTCGGGATGTCAATTATCATTGACTACATGTCCCAGAATTTACTTGAGACTTTAAAGTCCACCCATGACCGCACGAGGAGAAACGGTCAGGTCATGTTGCGAGAATATCAATAGTGCAATGTCGCTTCCTTAACAAGGATTATGTTCCATATCCCCCAAAGAATGGCACCACAAAGGTGTCCTCTGGATTCACTGTGTATCTTCTGCACAACAAAAAACACACAACTCTCCCTGAATGGCTCAGCGCTCGTCTGGCTTTGTACAGCGTCTCTGAGCTTTTCTGTAATGTGCTCTCGCCTCTGGTAGAATAGAGCTCAGCTACACCCACAGATGGAGAATAAAGGCCAGATATAATACGGAGGAAGAGAGCAGCAGAGAGAGAGAAAAACAGTCTTTAGCCTCAACATAGTTTAGAGACAAGGAAACAGCCGGGGAACAAATTAGTTCTGCTCTGTTTTTCAAAGAGATCAAATAAAACACACTAAAAAGACTTATCAAATAAAGCACAAAGGAGATATTCGCATGTGCTATATTTTAAATATGTAAAATTAAATATGTATTATAAATAAAATAAATAAATATATAACATAAAGAGTGTAATTATTGTTTCATCTTCAGTAATAGTTACCGAATCTTTACTACCATTGGCTGTCGCAGCTCATTTGCATAAGTTGAATACTGCCCAAATTGGCAAAAAAAATTCACTCAGATGGTATTAAATAGCCAAATCATATTCAAAATATATGAGACAGTGAGTTTTAATTAAACAGTGAAAATTAAAATCAACCTGGCAATACTGTTATTATAAAGCCAAAAAAGAATGGAATAAATTGGTTTATCAACGGCATTAATGAGAAACGAGGAGTGATACAAGAGGATGAGGGTTTAGGAGAAGGGAAGGAACATTACGGGGGTTGTTTGGAGAGGTTTTCTGCTTGGTCTGGCTGCGGGACTGGTCGGGGTGGTAGGTGTTATAGTGTTGATAGGGAAGGAAGTTGCTGTTGTTGTTGGTTCCGGATTCCCAGGGCAATGGCCGGGTACTCCTCTGCACCTTGACTGACCACACGGAGAGGAGAGAGAGAGAGGGAGGACGTGAGCAGGAAGAAACATACGACACAGCACAAATGCCAGTGTACAACAGATATAAGATAAAACGTACAAGGAGATACAAAACACTGTTTAACGAAAGGGTTATTTTGATTGACTCAAATAACGTCAACCTCACCAAAAATGCACCTGCAAGCAACAAAATGCATCTTCTGAGACATTCGGTCTTTCACACTGGACAAACAGACTGACAATATCTGCAGTAGCAGGCACAAAGAAGTAAAAAAAAACTAGCTCTTACATAGAAAGGTCTTAAATAACCAACAGCTAGTGCTCCCTTCAAAGCGTCCTCGTAGGAATACACAACTACAGACACCGGCATTGATCATTTTCTATTTTGGCTTCTTTCTGTTTCCCAGTTAATTTTAGCAGTATGTTTGCTGTGTTTTCACACATAAGCACACAGGCTGGAGAGAGAGATTACAAAAGAGGTCTGAGAGAGAAGAGAGGCAAACTGAAGGGCAGCGGCTGCAGAGGCGATTAGACAGTGAGAGGTGAAGGAGGAGTGTGTTTTTGTGTAAGGCAGGAGACCAGGGGTCCATCATCACGATAGCATCAAACAGCAGCACAGGGTTGAAAGACAGTGAAGACTCCATTGAGACCATGGGTAATCAGGCCCGAACAGATGAGGACCATTACTTCTACAATTATGTGTGTGGGAAATAAAGAGAGACAGAAATCATAGAGAGAAGAGGTGCAAATGAAAATATGATGGGTGTGTTTACAGGCATTAATGTACCATCTCTACTGTATATCAAGTGTTATCAAATGAAAATAATCATGATTAATCTCAAAGTTATAATGTATAATATCCTATAAAATTTATACATAGCATACATATTTGGACATATTAACATGCTCTTTAAGCATTTTTTTAAACACAATGTAGTTATTACAATATATATTCACTATACAGTACCAGGTCAACTATTAAAATATGTACAATTATATAATGTTTTACATTCTCATGTTTTTTTCTTAGTATTTTCAGAATTATAAAATAATTATACACACACACCATCATGACAGGAATAAATTTAAATATTTTCAAATATAAAATAATTTATATATATATATATATATATATATATATATAAAATTTTATTTTATTGCAATAATATATCAGAATTACTGTTTTGATCAAATAAAATTCAGCCTGGGTGAACATAAGAGCCTTTTTAATTTAGGGTAGTAGTTTAGTTAAAAAAATTTTTTAATGCTTTATATTGTACAAATTATTGACCACATTATACATGTATAGTCTGTATATGCATATATGGGTAGTGGACGTATCAATGTGTCCTGTGGTGTGACAAAAAAAAAGTAAATTTTTGTTTGTCAGCTACCTATATATATATATATATATATATATATATACACAGTATGTTTAATATAGACTTTGTAGTGTGCAATTGAAAAATGCTATGACAAACAACATGCACATGGTAGTGCAGAGAACAGATTGTGTTCAGTGTTTGAATCAGAAACAAGCAAGGATTAGCCTGGAGGGATAATATTTATGTTATCATCAGTGGATTCAGATGTTTTCTGTGACAACACACATTGCCACCCACGGAAGCCCACCAGACCGATATGGTGAATGCATGAGTATGCAGTGACAAAGTACAATGCGTCTGAGCACTGCATGTATGCGTTATGATGTCAGCCAGCTGTCTGATGCTGTAACGTTCCCGGTATTAGCCAGCTGTCTGGAGTTTCACAGCGGTTGGCATTTAGATCTGTGTTAGTGTAGAACGCTTCACTGCACTAAATCTGCTTAAGCTGAGGAAATAGACTACACATCTGCGTGTGTGTGTGTGTGAACTGTGTAGTGGACGTGCCGCTGCATAGTAATGCCAGAAGCCTGACATGCCAGTAAACGTGTGCAGCTCTTCACGGGAATCAGGAGCGAGCTCTGTCCACTCAATGTGTTTGGATGGTGCTCTAAACTCAATTTCCTTCCCTTAAGAGCCAATCATGACGCCTCCCACTGGCTGACCCGAGGGTCACTTCATTGTTTTCTAATACGGGACCTCTGAAAACCCCTAACAGTGAGCTACAGGATGCATTAGTATGCTGTGCGGGTTCACTTTTATTTATGTGCCCAGGGCTCAGGCTTTATTCCGTGTTCTTATTAAGTTCATAGCATAAAGGTCGTGCAGCCACTGACCTTGTGGACGCTCCGCAAAAGAATTCTATTCGTCAATAAGATTTATTTATTAATTTTCTTTTACTCCGTGAAGGGCATCAGCAGAACCTCTGGGTCCTACATATGTGATGAGTTTCTGACCTATTTTTTGCCAAGCAGACCAGCAGCAGAGGCAGAGTAATCAGATAACTGGTGTTATTTGTGGTTTGTGTTGTGGGCTGGTTGCCAGGGTGTTGCTATGCAGATGCTGAAGGGGTTTTTAGCATGTCATTATATAGTGTTATGGTTCGGGGTGTTATTAGAACAATTGTTTTGTAGGATAATAAATAGGTAAGAATAACAATGTATGTCCTTGTGCTAATTTATGTGCTGAAAAGGTGTGTAATTACGACTGTACATAATGCCTTTCATCTATGTCTTGCCTAAACTTTGTCTAGACTCACAACCGCTTTCCTGAAGCTTTGTGCATGAATATACCTACTCAGATCAATATTTTCTGTCTAATTGTTTACTTATGTGGCAAGTAGGCGTGTAATAGGCTGGATAATGTTCATCCAGCTGATTTTTAAATCGCAGAATAAACCTCTTCAGGGTGATGCAGGGCACATTTGCTTTGGGGTCCTGGTAATGCTTTTGAGGTTTATTCTGCTAAAACAATTGGCTGGATTATCCTGCTTATTACATGCATACTTGCCACAGACATTCATTCATTGATTGAATTAGACACAGAATATTGATTCGGGTTGATATTAAAAAAATAAGACTCGATTCTGGTGTTTAAATATGACTTTGGTCAGGTCACTCTGGCTGCGCTCTAGTGTGGCCTTCCACATCTTTGTGCTATAAATCTAGTCCTATCAGGAAGTACAGCAGTGTTCAAGCCTTTGTCTATGCGTTTGAATGTTAGTTTGCTGCTCCTGATAAGACGTGACAGGGCACACATTGGATGTCATAAGACGCATCATTGCTTGAAACTTTTGAGTCAAATCTTGTTATCATAACATTTGGTGGCACACAGCCTAATAAAAACCTGTCAGGTGAAAAGAACAAGTGTTTGAACACTACATAACCCCTGACAACAAGGCAAGATGCACTATCCTCTCACGGCCCTGTCTGCATTACAGGTATCTCTGCAGGAAATATGCTTAAATACCGTTAAGATAACCGTCACAGCTGGCCCTGCGCTGAGATGTCAAGCGCTGCATTCAGACAACCTCCTGTATCTAGGATCTACAGGGTTGATATCCAAGACACACAGGAGTTATGGTAGGCATCAATTATGCATATGCCATCACTTTCAATAAATCGATTAACTCGTTAAGGGATGTCTCTGCTCTCTCAGAGCATTGAGGTTTGAAGAGGTACAGCGATGCAAGAACATTTCAGAGAACAGCTCTCATTAATAAATGTGACCAAAAAGAAAATGCTGAGTGAGTACTATGCTTCTCTAAATAAATACACACTTATCCACTTCGTTTTCCAATCTGCATCACATTAGTGATCTTACGCTCTAGTGAAAACCCTAATGGAGTGTTTTAAGGGTGTAAAAAGAGCCAAATCAGTTTGAAATCAAGCAAGGATAGAGTGAATTTTTTCTTCTATATGCTTAGCAATCAATGGGTTTGATGCATTTTTGATGTAAATTCTAGTTTAGAGTGAGTGTGCATGGATTTGTTACCATGTTCAGGGCCCTTGAGGGCCAGTCTTGTCTGGTGGTGGGGCAGAATCTCCATTTTGACGTGTTCAGAAGCGCTAGCTAGCAGCTGGGTGGCTTCAGCCAATGTGCAATACTCCATACTTGTGCCGTCCACCGAGAGAATGTGATCACCTGCATGCAGTGCACCACACCTGCAAAAGCAATGAGATCAGCACCCGTGTTCATTTAAAATCTTAGTGCTTAGAGTTGCTCCTAGTTACAGAATTCTAAGAAAATTCAGTAAAGAAAAAAATAATCTTAAGAAAGACCCTTAAGATAGGTCTTAAGGTCTGAAATTGTTGAGTACAGACAATGACTTTTAAGACACTTAAGAGTTTCTTTAGCAGTGGAGAAAATTGATGAAACATGAAGAGGGAGAAAAAATGCGTTGCACACAATGCATGACAGTGAGTGATTAACATTAGATAATATCATGTTCATGACGATCTTATTAGACACAGGCTAACCTCTCTGACACGGCACAGAAATGCCACAGCAAACATTACATTAAACTTTTAGTGCATAGATAAGATCTCTAAAGTTGCAAAGACTAAGGCTCAAAGCCAAAGAGATATTCTTTATAAAAGTTATTACTTATTAATAATTTTGTCCCCACTGGATTAAAAAAATGTCTCATTTTATGACTCTGTAATGTTTGTAAGAGTCTGTAATGACTCTTTTATTGTTTTGGTGTCATATCGCCAGGATGCGGCATCATGTTATAGTTCGGCCAATCACATGGCACTGGATAGCTTGCCAATCAGAGCACACCTCGCCTTTTTAAAATGCTGAGCTTTGTACAAATTGTCCCGTTTCAGGAGGCGGGGCTTAGAGGATAAACAATAATGTACAGTATCTGGAAATTTATTTATTTATTTAACTTAAACTGCATAAACACATTAAATTGCCAAATACACAAAAGATTGTTCTTTTTAGCAACATAATATGACCTCTTTAACTGTTTTAACATATTTAGCAAGTAGAAAAAAGCCGCTCTCACCAAGTTTTTGTCACCAAGTTGCTCACAGATTGGTCATAAATGACTTTTAAGCTAAGACTCAAAAAAAATTATTCCCCAACACGGTTCAGTTTATTTAAAAAATATATTTCACTTAACACAATTATGTTTGGTTTCCTATTTAAACAACTGCATTGTGTTAAACTGACTTTTCAGCTCAATATTTTCATTTTGAAAGAACATAAATTATTTTAATTGTGTAACTAGGAAGTGGATTTCCTCTTCCCATCATGCTTTGCACAGGGCTGGATAAGGATAGTAAATCTTAAAATAAGATGTTATTATTTTAATCAAGATAATAATACTAGGAGCCTTGTTAATGTTTAATGCTCTTTTATGTTTGTATTTAAAAGACCTTCTGCTATGTTAGTGTTTTTGGGGGATACAATTGTGGTAAAGTGTAGAGCATGTGCTTATGGACCTGCTAACATACATTAAGGTTGTTTTTATCAATAATAATAAAAATACTTTGGGCATGCCATGGATGTATCAAAACCATCTTATGTTATGCATAACAATTTGGCTAATGCCTAAAGTTAAGTAAATCAAATATATCTTTTTATCCAGTGTAGAAGGATGTCTTCCTATTAATTAATTTTTTGGTTAAATGTTTTTCAAACTGGCATAACTTTTTTGAGTTCAACAAGCTTAAAATAGATCATTTTCATTAAAACTATATTTGTTCAAATTGAGTTGATCCAACTCAATAACATTTCATTGCATTCATTTATTTTTTAGGAGTTGGGGCTACACATTTATTGGATGGAAATCCTGCCTTTAATTAAATTGACTTTATCCAATGAATCATATTTTTGAGTGTAGTTAGACATTTTTAAGGTATATTAGGAGCTCTCTGAGAAAATTCTTAGAATCTTATCTTAGAATCTTAGAATACCGGCCCAGATTTCTATTTTTATTTATCTATTTTCAAACTCCAAATCCACTGTATCATGATCCAATATCAATAAGGGAAATACCTTATATATAACCAGTGATTCTAAAACAATTTTGAGCATGAAATAGTTTTTTTGCAGCAAAAATGCACTAATTCCAACTTGGGCATCTTAATTGGCACCCTGTTGATGGAAAAGAGGTTTAAGGTACATTTATAACTCCCACCCCAATGTTTCTCCCAAGAGCAAACTCTTGAATCATCTTCAAAGTGCTAATCTGTTCTGATGGAAAGGTTTTCACTTGCTCAGCACTCCACCACCCTTATTATTGTTCCGGGCCTTTCTACTGGCGTGAAGGCTAGATGAGTTATTGAATTTCTATAATTAGTTGCTAAGCTTTATGCATTTCAAACTTTGAAAATTTCGCAAGCAGGCATCAGGTTCCTGCGGTGCACATTTCTCTCCTCTCGATGCATTGATCTGGCTCACAGAACAATGGAAACATGATGAGCAATGATGCTTCTTTATAAGGAACCGAAATGGTTGCCTTCCTATGCATGTGGGAAATGATTGCAGCTGTAATTACCTATCGGCGATGCTGGCTGGTTTGACCTTGTCAATGATGATGACCTGCTTATTACAGTACATGGAGGTAGAGAGGGCCAGACCTAAACTGGAGCCCATTGACTTGGCCACCTCCACCAGCAGCGGTCCTGAAGCTGTGGCTACAGAATCTATAAAGGATGAAAAAGACATTGAATGTAAAACAGAAAATGGACAAAGTGGCTCATAACCTGTGAGAGAGCTTGCCTTTTTGGCATATTAATGCAAATCAGTAGCTAGGGTTAGGTGTACACTCCATAATTTGGATAAAGCCTTAATAAAAAAGCTGCACAGAGGAAATTGAAACCGTGGTCTGAATTGTTTATAATATTATGTAAACTAATCACAAGCCTTATATGCTTAGTTGGTATCAAATGAAGCTCTGCTAATGCTTATAAACCTTACTGCGTGGACATAACGCAAGTTACTGTATAAGGTATATGTCTAAGATGAAGACTGTTTTAGCACATACAATCCTAAAAATAAAGGTGGAAGTTTTCACAGTGATGCCAGAGAAGAACCAGTTTTGGTTCCCAAAAGAACCTTTGAATGAACTGTTCTTAAAATAACAATTTTTTCTTTGTGTGAAAAACATTTTAAAATCTCAAGAACCTTTTTCCATTGTTAATAACCTTTTGTGGAATGAAAAGGATCAATAGATGGTTAAGGATTTTTTTAAGGAGTGTATTTTTTTTTAGCTATAGAATGCATAATTAACAATCAAACCAATGTTATTTTTTCAAGACATACAGATTTAATGCACATCTTTTAAGAAATAATACTAATGCAATAGATATACAGTAACATTTAAAAAAATTAAGTCCAAATTCCTAGCATTACAGCATTGCCATTAGTATTGTTTCTACACCTTAAATTATTATATAGCCTTACCTTTCTCAAAACATGATTACACAGCATTATGTAATTTAAATATTTTTATACAAAACCCATACAACAACTTTTTTTGATTGCAAATTTAGGCAAGTGTGAATACACCTGTGTGAACTTGAACTGATTGCCTTCATACATCCACTAAAAATCACATTCACACCACTATGTTAACTTAATTTGATATTTTGCTTCTAATGCAAGGTATGAAATTGCATACATTTGTAAGTGTGGCTTAAGTGCCTGAACACCTGGGAGAAAAAAACAAAACAACAACATTACAGATGACGGTTATACACCCACACACACATCTCATTACTGTGAATGAGGGTGAACGGCTGCGGTTAGACCTGTTAAAGTAATGGAGGTAATTCAACATCTCAGGTTTGTAATGGACCACACTAAAAGACCTGATTACACCATACGTCTTCAGAGCACGGAGGAAACACCACACGTGTCACACGTCAGCTCTTACAGCCCGTTCTCAACATGCGCTGATTTCACTTGACGCCCATTACAAAGAGAAATGGCTCCTGCTGTTGTGTGTGGAGCGGACAGAAGGAGCAGCCGGTTTTTAGTTAGAGCGGGTGTACAGCTGGCGGCTGTCAGGTGTGTCAGATTCCTCCCCGCGTTTGCGGTAAACATACTTTCTGCCTTCACGAAATGTCAACGCACTGGGGAACTCCTGCGCTAAAAGATGCCGCTTTGGTCTGTACAGCGGGACTCAACGTCTCAAACATGCGGTGATGTGTTTATAATGTTAAACAGCAGTGTGAAAGCTCAGGTTGGGATTAAGTACCCAAGTAACTTCATGAACAGTAATGATCAAGAGTCTGTTAACTACATGCAAACTCCTAGTTTGATGGTACTGTATTTTGGCTGGAATATTACAATCTAATTGGTTCGGAGAACTTGGGGGTTAAAAGTTGACTTTTTAGGACAAAGTAAAGAAATTGTAAGAAATAAATGTGACCCTGGACCACAAAACAAGTCGCTGGGGTATATTTGTAGCAATAGCCAAAAATACATTGTATGGGTAAAAATTATTATACAAAAATCCTTAGGATAGTAAGTAAAGATCAGGTTCCATTTAGTCAATTTCTTACCAAAAATATATTAAAACTTAATTTTTGATGAGTAATATACATTGATAAGATCTTCATTTGGACAACTTTAAAGGTGATTTTCTCAGCATCTAGATTTTTCTGTACCCTCAGATTCCAGATTTTCATATAGTTGTATCTCTGTCTAATATTGCCCTATCCATCCAAATCATACATCAATGGGACGCTTGTTTATTCAGCTTTCAGATCATTTATATATCTTAATTTCGGAAAAAAATTAACACTTATGACTGGTTTTGTTGTCCAGGGTCACAAATTAAAAAGAAGACATGATGTCAATATAATACCTAAATATAAATGTCTTGCATTAGCCTATGCTTTAAAATTTAAAAATACACCCTCCAAACTGATTTACATTACTTTTTCATTAATTTAATAAAAAGTGGATTAAATAGCTATCCCCTGAAAAGCTAGAATGAAAGATTTTAAGACGTCAAGTATTGGTAAGTCACTGGACGTCCAGTATTGGTACGTTTTAAAACTTTTCTTCTGGCTTGTCAGGGGATGTCATTTCAACGTCTGACAAAGATGATTGTTCAGTGGGTATGCTCTTAAAAACAGAATATGCAAATCACGTTCTTATTACAAAGCAAAAAATGTTCTTCGGCTGAATTTTTGTCTTGTTTTCCAGTGCAAATGTCTAAAGACTTGCTTGTTTTTAAGCCTAGTTTCATAATACATTATTCAAACTAAGACTTTGATTAAAATAAGAACAAATATCTGTCAACACTGTAGGATGAGCATATTCAACAAGTTTCCACTCTACTGACAGGAATTTGTTCTTGTTTTTAGCAAAAGCTCATTTGATTATTTTCAATTTTCTCAGAAAACAATTATGTTTACAATCATTATGTTAAATTTACATCTCAAGTAAATTCAAGGATGGTTAGATATTTGTATTGGAAAACAAAACAAAAAGACTTCCTTTTTTTCTTGCAGTGCATGCAGCATTTAATGATATTTCTTTACCCTGCCCTGATTTAATACCTATTTTTAGGGCTCCATTTGTGGAAAGGCAAATTAAGACTTTCTAAGACCCACAGAACCACAGAATAGGAAACTGACCGAAAATTGTCTGCCTGGGTAGACAAAATGACCCACCTGCACATCTCTTGTGGAACTGGGAGATAGCTAAACATGCTAAATAGGATCCAAGTGATCTCATTGAGCCACCATGACAGCTGATTATGATTAAAGCCCTTTTTCCAGCACCTGATTTCCACCTTCACCTTCCTGCCAAGCCTTGCAGACCCACCTGACACCAGCTAAACAACCAGAAACAGACTATCCATTAATAAAGCCAGGGGTTGGGAAATTGTTCAATCACATGGGTGCCATCCGGATGACAGAGGCTTGGTAATTAACGTGGCACCATTAAACGCATCGTGCTGATGAGGCCTTGATCGAGGGTCTCATGAGAAGCGTTCATGTTGTCATGCAGGGCTAGAGGAGCATGTGGCGAAAGGAGGAAGAGTGGTTGTAAATTGTGATGAATGCACAATGCATGCTTGGTCTCTGGCGATTAGTTTTAATCAAACCTCGTTACTGTTTGGGTCCACTGGTGCAGAGCTGAGCAGCCATTTTTAGTTCCTTCTTGATGAAAAAAAGATGCTGGAGCAGAAATGATGCTTAATGTTATGTAAATGAGATACGAAAAAAGCTGTCCAGCAGCCGATCACTGAGAGCCAAAGTCAGTGACGTCTGTCATGGACTCATAAATAAAGCTGGCCTCTTTCAGTCTATAATTGTGCATATATGAATATTTTATTGGATGTATACTGAGAGCAGTCATAGATTATATAAACGCATATTTCACAGAAAAGGAGTGATCACATTTCAAAGTCATTTCAAAAGAGCTGATCCTCAAAAATAAGTCACTTTTCAGTCTTCTACACCAGTGAACACAATGCACAGAGCAGGAGAGTTGATAAAACAGAAAGAAAGAGCGTGAGCTGAGTAGAAAAAGGGTATCAATTATTTGAAGGTAGGGAGAAAGCTTTATTTCAGACAGGAAATCCAGGACAGAATGATCTTTAAGTTACACAGCAAGACTTAAACTGAGAAGGAAAGTGCACTGACCAAAAACACAGTTGAACAGGCACCGTGGGGTAGATGGCGTTTTATGCTGTTCAGACAGTGCTGTTCAAACGGAAGGGCATATCAGTGCAGTGAAGCAGGATGTGACTTTCCACTGGGCACAGCAGCAAGAGAATCTATCACTTCCGGGTCAGATCCCAACAAAACATCAGAAAGATGAGGTACAGCCATGGGCCACTTCAAATATTAGAACATTTCCTTTCATTTCAGTTCAGCTCACTAGCTGTCAACCTATTTCTTGTTTTTGTGCACCTCATTCAGCTCGTTGCCACAGTGTGGACAAATGCTACATAAATATCGACATCCAAGAGCTGGATAAAATAAAATAAATGTGATCTTCTTTAAAATTGCTAAAACGCTACATTCTGTAATTGCTGTTTTCAGTCGATGTGTGTTTACAATTACTGTAATGGTCTTCCATCTGGAACGATTAGGCCTCAACAGATGTTCCAGAACACAACAGAACTGGTCTTACACAAACCACAAAGAGTACCTTCTTGATAAAGCTACGGCCATAAAGGAAAACTATTAAACGTTTCTGAAGGGAACAAAACAGTAACAGAATTCTAACTAAAATTAAACTTAAAATCAGAGAAAGCAAAAAATATAAGATAAAACTCAAACTACAAATGTGCACCACTGTACAAACAAAAGCTAAATAAAATTACAAGGAAAGAGAATTTATTTATTTTTTGCATACTTTTTCCTTTTTTTTTTTAATACCACCACCAAACGCATACAACTAAATAAAAAAGTAATATTATTTGTCATTTTCCTAATCTCTCTCCTGCTATTTCACTTGTTTAGCAATACTGAAATATTACAATAAAAACAGAAAATAAAAATTGCCACTGTGAGCATGTAAGAATATATGCATATAACATATATGAAATAGCTACCTTATATATTATACATGAAATGACCTCTAGCAGATCTATAACGGTGGAGCTGGGGAATGTGGAGGGTTTCTGCAAGCACTAGCAGAGTATTTGAATGTTGAGCAGCAAGCTCATTGGCTCTTTTGTCGCCAATCAGCTGTGCCATGTGAATAATAATATCATTGTCAAATTTAGTTTGGACTGTGCCATCTAGAGTTCCATACAGGACTTTAGATAAATAATATTACTTAATAATAAATACCATCTGTACTTTAGAACTCTAAACTAAACATACAACTAAATGTGAATTATCTGGGGGCGGGATTAGTTGAAGTGGGTGTGTTCTTACCCATGACTGACACGTCAAACTCTATGAGAAGAGTGGCTTCCTGGCCGCATTGTTTGAGGATGCTCATGGCCTCTGCGTGAGACGCTCCATGCAGACGAATTCCGTCAATACTGAGCAGCCTGTCGCCGGGTTTGATGGTACCTTCCCTGAGGGAGAAAACAAAATACAATGAAGACTGAAATGGCCCATCTGAATTACAGAAGAAAAATGCGGTACACAAGAGAGGCACCCAGAGACACAATAGCATTTGTATTGTGTGCCTTCTGCTTGTTTGCTCGTTACAATAAGCCTTTAAAATGCCAGAAAGGTTACAGGCTTTACAATTCCAAACATTCCATCTGTTATCATGGCAGGCAGGTTACGTCTGTGTTCTACACACCAGAGACCTTTCTCAAACCACAGTAATTCCTAAACTATTAGAGCCAGTTCAACAGATGTAATAATAAACTCAAGTACCTTTCCAAAGTACCCAAGAATATGGGGAGAATTTGACCATCTCTAGAGCGTCTGATGCTCAGTATTCTTGGACCGTCTGATGCACACTGCACAAAAAGCTGGCATATTCTAGCTGACCTATCTAGTGCCAATCTGATTGGCTGACATCTCTGCTTTATCAGTTTGCCTGGAAACAAAGGTGCCTTTATGGGATACGCCTGCAACAACTATTATTTTTCAGAAGAATTTCTAATAGGATTTTCTTATGTTTTCCAAGGTACTAGTATTAAGATTACTAGCAAGCAAATTAGATATCCATCAGCATGTTAATGATTTAAAGTTCGGGTTCAGTAACTTTTATACAAAAATGTAACTTTTATTCAGTAGGATTTTGTTAAAGCGATCAATAAAGGCATTACAAAAGTTTAAGAAATAAATGACTATTTTAACTATTTACATTATGAAATGTTTCCAGGGGACTAAATCAGTATTAGAATGATTTCTGGAGGATGGGAGTAAATTTAGCTTTACATCACAGCAATTAAAACCTTTTGAAATATTTCAAACACTTATATAAAATTGTAATATATTTTACAATATTTACTGTACTTTTAACAAAACATGTGAACATGAGAGACTGTTATAGTATAAAAGCTGTATTAGTCTTGTTCATTTTTTCCATTCAAATGTTAGTGGAGGCTGTAATTACTGTGGTGCCTTTTATTTGCATTAAAACCAGTAACATGTAAACGTGCTATTCAGTGAATCTTAAAGACTATTGAGCTTTATGTGAGACCAGTTTCAAAAAAACATTTGAACCCTGGAATAACAGGGAGCACCACAAGAGACAAGTTTTGGTTAGAGGCTTGATTTATGACTCAAACTAAATGAAATTTGCTGTTTTTATTTTCCTAGGGGGCCATTCTCTGTGACTGCAAGATGTCAGAGGCCAGTCAATAACAAATTGCAGAGGAACAGAACACAACATTTACCCAGAAAAACAGGAGCCATGCCACTGAACAAAAGAAATGGGAATACTCTCTCGGTAAGAAATGAAATTACCAATGTGCAAAATGAATATTGATAAGGGTTATGAGGAAAGGGAGAGACAGGCTGGCGTGTAATGACGGTAATAACAGAGCAGTTCAAACGCCAGAGCGAGTGAAATATCACGCCGGTCCATTTGCAATTCTCAAGCGAGTGCTGAAGTTGCAGGGCAATCTATTCTGGTTCCGAAAGGAACTCCGACTGGGAAACACTATTTTCATCAAGCAATTTCTTGCCATTTCACAAAAATGACTACAGTTCAACTATGCTGGACCGGTGAAGATAAAAGCCTGACGCATTACGAGGTAACACAGAGAGAAACATGCATGTACAGTACATTTGTTAAAAAATAACTATTTCACCATTTAAAGCAACAAGAAAAATTAATAGAAAAATGTCTATAAAAACAAGTTTCATAAATGCTACTGGCTCATTTTTAAACACGTTTCCAAAACTGCCTACAGACAAATCATTCTTAATACCTATCCATAAAACAAGAAAATTAATTATGCTAACCCTTCCCGGTACATTTTTGGCCAACTTATAAAGCTGTTTCTTAGGGACAGAAATCCTATAATCCTGGGAGAAGATAATGGCTGAATAAAGATTACTTATATACAGTACTTGCATATTTATAGGTCACCCTGAAAAACATAGGTGATTTTAATTTTAGATTTCAAAAGGAATTTAGGCCACTTTTCAACTGTTTAAGCTTTGCTGCCCAGCTAAACCAGATTGGAGAATACTGTATATGTTTTTTTTAACAGAATAGTAGTTTAACAGAATGCTAATACCATTGAAATCAATTGTAAGTTTCTAATCAGTCACTCCATTTCGTTTAGGATGCCCTTTATGTTTTAAAAAAAGAGCTTTTACGTCAGTGCTGATGAATCCAGTTAAGGACCAACTCACCTGTCAGCAGGACCGCCGGGTCTAATGGTTGTTATGGTAACCGGACGAGATTTGTTTCTGTCTTCATGGGCGCCTCCTACATCATGGAAAAAAAACTTGTTTTGAGACATTTAACAAAAGTAGACATGTAGCGAAACCTTGCATTTACACTCCAGCATATTTAGAGTTTAAACGACTGTACACCTACTTATACACTATAACCTACTGCCAATGAGGTAACAAACCAAGGGCCATTTGCTCACCTCACAAAAATTTCCATATTCTCAACAAAAGCTCCAGCTTATAAATCTTTAAAGCCGCTGCTCACTATAAAATTGCAAACCATTGAATTCACAAATGGAGTCTCAAAGAGGAAAAGAAAGTCCTCAAAATGTCTCTTTGAGACAGATTTAAGAAAAGGGGCAAAGCAAACCAAGACCTTGACAGAAAACCTTTTTTTCCCTCTCTCTCTTCAAAAGACTTTTGGATCTGAAAAATCTCTTTTTCTTTTAATGAAGTCTAAAATGCTGCTTAGTAAATATTTGGAAATTGAGCGTTAGCGGCACGACTGCTTCATCTCTTTTCACCGGGCTCAAGGGCAGTAAAAGAAATCTTCAGAGAAAAATGGTATTTTTTGTTTGATGTAGATGTGAATGAAAGTGTGTTGATGAGGTGAGCTCAAAGACATTTGAACAGGGATGTGAAGAAGTCTAGAGCCACTCACCTCTGATGACGAAACCGAATGTATTGCCTTCTTTGTGCAGCGTCACCTCTACGTTTTTGAACATGACCCCTGAGCCCTGTACAGCTGAGGAAGGAAATGAACAGTTTAAAGTTCTGCCGAGATCTCAATGCAAGACCAGCACACATAAATGAACAAACCAAATTGCCATTTACTTCACTGACAATGAGTGATAAAAACTGTTAATAAACACGTCTCATTTTATTGCTGTTTTGTATTTTAATATCATTGAAACGGTTTAGAATTTTAGAAGTATAAATAAAAAAAAATACAGTTTCTATATGATTTATGTACTTAAATTTACATTTAGGCGTTTAGCAGATGCTTTTATCCAAAGTGACTTACAAAGGAGGACATCACCAAGAGTTTACATATAATGTCAAATGTATGTGTGTATGTGTGTATGTACGCAAGTTCAATTTACTTAAAAATATAAAGAAATGAATGTGTATAAATAAATACATATACACCCAGATAAAGAAAAACGCATATATATGTCACTTATGTTTTTAAATTTTTTTTATATAATTTTTTTGTATCTAGTAAGCTTTCAAATTTAATAAATAGTAAGAACTGTTTATACACATGACAATATTAAATTGTATATTATCAATTTTAATCATTCCTATTTTATATACAAACAAATAAGATTTGAACAATTATTCATATAAAATATATATGCAATATTAAATTCTATTCTATTATATGAAGTATTGATATGTATTACATCTTAAATATTTGAAAAAAAAATAATAATCTGTTTTTTAAATTTTTTTATTTTGCATTGTAATCTTAATCAAGCTACAGGTTATTTTGATGATGTTAAATTATTAAATACAGCTATCTAACGCAGTAAAAGAAAACATAAAAAAAAAATCCAAAAGATGTATCTGTTTTTGCAAATAAACTCTTCATATATTCTGTATGTCAAATGATTCTGTGTGTAGGAAATTAGTTTCCTAGGACAACATTCAGTTGTGTTTGTGATAGCATACAGTTTAGAGTTTATTAAACAACATTTCCTTTCAAAGTGATGCGACTGACCAATCAGAGTCAAGTATTCCCATCTGTGTTATAACAAGCAATAGATCTCACTCACAGACAGGTGGTAGCTCGTACTCGACCTCCAGGACCACCCTCTCCCCCACATTCTTCAGCAGACTAATAATCTCATCATGACGAAACTTTGTCAAGTTGATTCCGTTCACAGACTTTATATAGTCCCCTACGTTCAACTGGTCACTCCTGCAAAGAAACAGAGTCTATACATTTGCTGGAGTAAATGGGAGAGGAGGAAGTTGCATAACTGAAAGACTGATGAAAGAACACAGTAAACAGGCAGGAGGAGAGAAAAGAGCAAACAAAGAAAGAGAAGAAATGAAGACGGGCAGAAAATAAGGCAGAGATGGAGTCAGGTGGAGCTCGCAGGCTCTTTGATAGCTGATCTGAGCCCATGAAGGAAACGCTTTGTTCTAAGGAAGCATCAAGACAGGCTGCTCCAGTCTCCATCTCGCTCTCTCTCTGACACACATACACAGTTGAAAGACCTCGCGTTTTACAAGGCGGCCTGGTTGTCAACAGATTCTGAAAGAACGAGTGTGATGTTAGGCAGTTTATTTCAGCTCGAGTAAAATTATAAGGGCAAGTGTCTCTGTGGTAATAAGATATAAGAGTCGATACGCAGTGAAACGTTTAAAGCCAAACAATGGATCTGAAGAAGAAAAGTATCTGTGATAGTGAAGAAGAGGGCATTAAACCTGCGTGCACTCCACGATACAACATGTGCAGTGTTTGTTCTGGGATATGAATATGGATCCATTTTCTGAGGATTGTGTGCGTTTTCGGGGATGGCTGATACGCTAGCGAACAGTAGGCCGTCTGCCATGTCTGACAGCCAGTAGGGAAATGGGAGAAGAGTTCTGGCTTATGCAGTATTGATTAAAAGATTCTGTCTACCTTATTCACACACATACAAACAGAAAAAAACAACGCACGCACACACAACATACTTCCTAGACAATGCTCCCATACACATTGATCTCTCTGGGCCCGTCTATTGATGCTGTCTTAGCAAAAGTCATTAGCATAAACACAAAAAGACCTGACAGGCACAAATCCTCAAAGTTGATTTCTCTTGCAACGCTAGCATCTACAAAACTGAACTGAAAGTCAATTCTTAAATTTTTTTTGTAAACAAAATGGGCCAACAATGCTAAGTTAATATGAGTGACTGCTGCAGTATGCAGGGCATTTTAATTCTTTTTACCTTGTGCTACTGTATGTGCGTGTTTTGGGTAGTTGCTAGGTGCTTTACTTAAATCTGCCGCACATTTCTGATATGTTTTCATTATATAACTCAAGTACCTCTTGCCTGAAAAGCCCAAAGCTTTATAACAGCACTAGCAAACAGCACCACTTACTGTTTCCAAATATGTTTCGAATCAGAGATGTCTGACAACACAGCAACCTTGCTAATACTGACCTGGCTGCGATGCCGCCCTGGCGCAGGTTGGAGACGCGGGGCTTGCCGTCTTTGTCGATGCCTCCGGATACTGTCAGGCCCAGGGTAGTGCCTTCCTTCTTGATAAGCTCCACGGTGCTGGTGCCCTTAAACTCATCTGTGAAGCACAAGGAGGAATAAGGAGGGTCATTGGGGGAGGTTGTAGAGGAAGAGCAGAGACAGGAGATGAGAGGGTTACAGGAGCAGAGGAGGCCAGCCGCTGCCATACCCCACTCTCCTCTAAATGACTGTGATCAGGCGTCCCAGACTGGCCCTCTCTCACACACTCTTTATCTCTCTCTCTCTCTCTGTCGTTCTATCCTAGCAGGTAATTAGTTCTACACTCTAGAGTGCTTAGAGTGTGTGTGTGTCTGCACTTAGCAATAGGTTGAGGACACAGTCGTCCCCAGAGGTGCACTAAAACGGACAAAACCTTCTTTAGGAACACCTGGGAACATCCTCACTGGGAAAAATAATAATTCAGTAAGTCAAATAAGTAAATGACAAAACAGCAATTAAACATAAATTACATAAATTTATAAATGCAATATATAAAAGTGAATTGTATAAAATAAATAAACATACACAAAATGTAATTAAAAATTATTGTTTTAAAGTATATAATATGCACACATTTGTAAAAATTGATATATATATAAATTATCAATTAAAAAATTCTTAATTTAATAAAGTAGCAAAATAAGACATTTTTATTTTATATTTATATGGAAATTATATATTTTATAGAAATTACAGAATATTTGTTCATGTTCTCTTTTTAAGATTAATACAATTATTTGATTAATAAAAATGCATAAATAAAAGAATGCAATATAATACCTACATAACTAACTGTTTGAAATAAACAAATTAAATATACACAAACTATTCTTATTGTATAACCATATACAGTTATTTTTAGGGTTATTACATAGTTTGATTTACCCTCATATGTAAAAGTATACATTTTTAGGATTTAGAACTGCCTCCCTATCATTTTGTCTCTCTCAACATCTTGCACTGATATTGCTGGTCAGGCAGACGTGTTGCTCCTCCATCGACTGGCCGTCATTCAATCCCTCAGTGGGATCGTCAAAGTCACATTAAGAATACTGCATATCTGTGCAAGCAGGGCACTCTATCCCTTTCTCTCTCACAGCCTACCATCACTACATCAGCTGTCAAAGCTGGAGAAGAAATAAAAATAAGGGATTTGTAATCCCTCTCTCCTGGCTGGAGGAAGGAAAAGACGGATTTATATGAGTTTGTTCACTTTCTTTTCCTCTCTCAGTATGTCTTTCTGTGGCAGGATAGATAGCGAGGGGAGACGAAGCTCTAAACCCCCCTGAGGCTACTGACAGAACAGAGTCGCTGAGCATCTCACCGCAGGAGGACGGCAATAGCAGGACACGGGCTACAAAAAGAGCCTCTTTAAAGGCTATAATGAAAGACACTTGGCTCTTCTTTAGGAACAAAAATGCTTCATCAATATTCTGGGTAAACACCAGTGACGGGTCCTCAGAAATGACAGCCAGGATAAAACATGAAAGCGCATTAATGGAGTGACTGGATTTTGAACTTGAAAACATTTCACACCAATCCAAGTCCACTAACTACATGCAAATCTGCCCAAATGAAGCCTCGCTTTTGATTTTGTGATTTGTTATGAGACCTTGATTGAGATGCAACAGGATAACACTTAATGAAACAGAAAAAGAACTCAGTTGATGGTTTTGCCATTTCCTCCCCTCTAGAGGATGACCATTTCAGCATGCTTGCTCTTTCAGCCTGTTAGGTCAGCCTTCACAAGTAAACAGTTTCTGCACTGACAATGAAATCATGGGATCTGTTACGAATCCATCAGCTTAGTTTTGCTTTAAAATCCATAACTGCTCTGATGCCCTTTGCATGCAAATCACTCGCACAGTAACCTCAGTAGAGGAAGATTTGACATTGCACTCTGCCTTCAATCGATACCGCTGCCATATGGACATGGGAAGGGGGCTATGTCGAAACGTGACCCGGGACTGAGTGAGGTTAGCATGGATCTGAATGTCTGGCCTGAACCTGAACCTCCGGGCAAGCCTATGGAGCCAAGCAGGGCTCTGCCAGTGTAAACATTCTGATATTTATCAGAGACACCACAGTAATTAAAAGAGAAAAAATCTAACTTATAATGTGCCAACAGGAACTGCTGAATAATTTACCATATGTGATTTTTGTGTGTGTTTGGAGTGATAGAGGCAAAACATCTTGTCGTGAGAAAAAAATGAGAATCAATATTCAAACTGGAGTTCAATCTATAACAAGCTGCGTGTTGTGTGCCAGTCTTTTGATAATTAATTGTAAAAGAACTGCTCAATTTGCCTTCAGCTTTCATCAAATAATTTGATTAAAAAGAACTTTGCACTGCTGGGGATTCGCCTGACAACGAAAAATTACAGTGGGGCGAATTATAAATGTCGCTGTCATTTCTCTCCTCTCATTCGGGTGAAGAATAAATTATGGGTCTTTCCGAGATTTGTGGCAGCATTAAATTAACTCCCTTTACAAAAAAAAAAGGGATATGGTTGACATTACATTCCTTCTAAGGCCAGAAGAAACTTTCATGCATTTCCAGCACAAATACTTGCAACATTACATAACAATATCTTATAATTTTATATTTTATAAGACAGCTGACCCAAAAAGAACACCAAGCATAGCAGACAACCATTAAAGCAAATAGTGAACTATAGTAGAGATACACCACTATCGGATATAATTATCGGTTGATATCTTGCCGATATTAAAATTCAACAGTAGTATTGTTACCTTTTTTTTTTTAAATGGCACAAGTACAGAGTTAAATGTAATCTATAGCAAATCTCAAAATAAATAATATGAACATGACATATATAATACAAATTAATTAAATTATACTATTTAAATTTCGAAGCTCTTATAGCGAAATGTTTAATTGAACTGTTTATTTTTTGTAAACACCTTCCAAGCCAATGCATCCTTCATGCATGTTGTGAGCCCTGTCACACAGCTGCACCAGGGGCGCCCACTGGGGGTCATCTAATATCCAAACAATTTGTGGCACAGTAAGCCACGGTCATATTACAAGCTCTGTCTTAAGCTGTCTGGGGAAAGTGCGGTTCACTGAGGGTTCAGCGTAATATCTCGGCCCAGAGCAAGAAAAAGGGCCGCTGGGATCTAATGAGCTGTGCTTTGAGGGCTACACTGGGACAGGTGTGGAAGTTGATAAGTTGATCCCATTACTCGTGGTCTCTCATTTCATTCCATGCCCTCTCTCCCACCTTTTCCTGTTTGAATGAGGCACACATAGCTAGTGTTGCCTTGCCATGTTACCACGGTGATGAGATTGGCCGTCAGGCTTTCTCAAAGCCGACAGGTTTCTGTGGCGGGATCGAATGCTGTGCCCGTCAGACAGGTATTGAGAGGAAGAGACAGAAAGATAGGGTTTGAGACAGCATGTGTGAGAATGATACAAAGCAGGAGATTAAAGTACAGACATGGAGTGCATGATGCAGAGAGCTAGATTCTGCCAGCTGAGGCACACACAGGTTAAAACAGTTATCAGTTTTCAAGCTGTGACAGAAAACGTTAATCTGCGATCGCAGACTGATCTAGATAGCAAACTTGATAGATAATGCACAGAAAAATCCAACCAATCACTGGAAGAGGGGGAAAAAAAGTATACAAGAGGCAATCCAACACAATATCGGTTATTGTGAAAACATTTTTAACACCATTTAATAATGCTATTTTAATTATATATATATATATATATATATATATATATGAAGAAGTCTATATATATTTTGTCTATAATTACACACACACACACACACATATACATATATATATATATATATATTGTATATGTAAGCCTACATTTAATATGTAATCGTGCATGCTCAGTTTTTTACATTAAATTACCTTTTCCAATTGTCTAATGCTCACTTAAAATTCACTTTTTAAAACTAAATAATTAAATAACGTAATAATTAACACTGTTAGATGTGATCTTCGGTAAATATCGAAGTGAATACCAATTATATATTTAGATTCAAAATAACTATTAAAATGAAAATACACTTTTACACTAAATACACTTTTTGTTCATTTAAAATCATGGGTTTATGGTTTTATTATTGTATTAATTTTGACTAAAACAGAATATAACTTTCAACACAAATCAGGTGCACAACCTTTAACACAAACAATAAAACAAAGTTTCGTTGTTTTTTTTAAACTTTCAAGGCTCTGTCCTAATTATGTTTCTTTGCATTCAGCATTGTTTATCCCTGCTGTTCGCCCGGCTTAGAGCCATATACAGTATTTAGGAAAACACTTCTGTTTTGTATGAAAAGCTCAGACAGGGACAGCAGCGAGGTGAAGAATAAAGATTTATTTTGGATGTAACATTGCTCGGAGGTGTAATAAAAAAAACATGTGGTTAAATGCCCACTGTCAGTTCACGGTTTACCTCTCTATGAAGGCTGTAGGCGTACTAGCAGGTGGGCTCAGCACTAAATTGGCTTTTCAACATTGAAACTTTTAGCAGTCAAAATGACAAATTGGGCCATAATTCAATATGGAACCAGGCTTGACTAATGGTTGATGCTAGCAAACATTTCCACGGATATAAAAACAAACATATTCATAAACAATTGCTTCAATTACTTCAATTACAAAGAGGGCCAATTAATTAAACAATTTCTAAGGGAAGAAAAATGATCAGCTGCAACTAAACAAATGAATAATTGAATATGATATTTGCAATCTGAGAATAAACGATCTGGGGTTTGAATAATGGCTCTTTTTGATTATGTTCAATCATGCAGACTATTACATTGACTCATGCAGTTCCCTTTTTGTTATATAACTCTATTTAGCACAGTGGAATTGACACACAGTGGTTCTTTAAGGCAGTTTTTTCTGTGATGGACACCATTTTGAAGTTGTATGTGAAACAGAGATCAATATTTCCATACAGAGATGATTTAAAGACCATCAAAATGGTAGAAAAACACCGCTATAAAGCACTTTAACACCAGCCGCCCACAAACAAGAACTACTACAATAGTTTGATTAACTGTACTGAATATCATTTCAATATTTAAAAGGCTAAATTCCTGTGTTTGTTTGTGAAAAACCTACCTATGCTTATTTGTATGCTGCACTAACCTCTCCACAGGAGGACAAAACACACACAGGCAAATGAAAAACACTATCTGTTGGCTCCTGCGCCAAACAGGGTCTTCTGGGAGAAAAAGTTTGAGCGCATTTATCATAAAGATTTTGCACAGGCGCGCTGAGGCATGAAGCACATCCCGCACATCTGCTCGCTATCTCTTTACTCACCTGCGTCTGACAGTTTTAAACCTCTCAGATATACACGATTTACTTTGGAACGGAAATTTTAGAAGGGGGCTCTTTAACTATGCCATCCACTCTCAAATTAGCACTCAGTTTTTCATTAGTCTGCTAACAAAGTGCATCATCGAGAATTGTGCAAAAGAGCCAGTCATCTTATCCCAAGAAAATCATACTTGATGATCATTAAACATTTATCTACAGACATTAATAGCTACTCTGACTCGCTAAGGCAATTTTCTTAGCTAGCACTGTATTTATTTTACAGTATATACAATAACTGTAAATAATAATGTACGCATTTAAATTTACTACTTTTAAAAAAAATTGCAGTTAGTAATTTTTTGAACATTTATCAAGTTCCAAAAGATTTCAAAGACATACTTATCTTTTCAAATAATAAAGTGTTAAAAACTGTTACGTTAAATTTAATATTGATACAATCAGAATGATTCAAGTAAAGATAAATTTACAGTTACAATGCTGAAAATTCAGCTCCATCACAGGAATAAATAACATTTCTAAACGTATTCAACGGTAACACTTCACAATTAGTAGTTAACTAACATGAACAAACACTGATCAACACATTTATTACATTATTAATCTTTTTTAATGTTAGTTAATAAAGTCGTTCGTTATTAGTTCATGTTAATTTAGAGTGCATTAATGTTAACAAGCCGAACTTGTGCTTTTGATAATGCATTAATGAATGCCTAAAATTAACTATTTAATATTGAATTAATAATAAATGCTGTAAAAGTATTGTTCATTCTTAGTTAATGTTAACTGATGTTGTTAACTAATGAACCTTATTGTAAAGTGTTACCGTTGTTACTACAGTATTTTTTAATTAAATAAATGCAACCTTTGTGAGCATAAGAGACTTCTTTTAATCCATTAAAAAAAATCTAATACCACGTTGATCATTTAACTCTATTTAGATTATTATTGCAGATTTTTTAGTATTAGAAAGTTATGTGCAGGTACACAATAGGTACATTTGTAAATAAACAACAACATAAAATGTACATAAAAATACATTTAAAAAAATAGATCACCAGTCAAGATCAAGGATGTGTAAAAAGTTTCAATGTGACCCTCTGCTAGTTTTAAGAAACTAAGGGACATAAAAGTGCCCAAAGTTAAAAAAAACACCCAACAAACAAAACCGTCAAAACTTCCCTAAGAAACTCAGCTCACAAGAAAGCACCACAAACAGCGCTTAAAATGAGCCACAACCTCCATTAAACTTTCACACCTTCGACAGCTTGATAACAGACCTCAGGCGAAATTAATCGAGGCCTCTGCAGTTGCACCCTGCATTACACGCGGCTCTCAAAGTGCTGAATCACTTTGAAGCAACAACATTTTCAGCTTGCAAGCCAGCGCCCAGTGCCATCCACAGCCAGCTCATCTGTCAGCAGCCTGTCTCTCTCACTCATTCTGTGCCTGCCCAATGAATGCTAACATGGCATTTAAAAAGAGATGTGTATGCCAAGGGACTTGTATCTAGGATAAGCGTGAGCTAGTGTTGTAGCAGGAAATTGAAGTTATACATGAATGATGCGCTGGTATCTCTTCAGCAGCAGCCCAATGAGCTTTGGGATGCTCCTGCACTGCAGGCCTCGGCTGCTCTGTATGTTGCTTAAAACATATTGTGATTATAACCAGTTAGAGAACACGACCCCTCAGCGGATTCATTTGCAAAATTCCAGGTAACAATTTGCTAATCCCCTCATTCATATTAATAACAACGCAGAGCACTAATCGAAGAGATTTAAATGTGCTGCGAGATCGGTGATGGTGCAAGAGTGGAGAGACTTCAGCCATTCTCAGCTTTTATTTGGCAGCGGTTTGAGGCTCACATGATTGAGTGACTCTCCTGGGCGTCTCTCTCGGTGTTATAAAAACAGAGATATAATCTCAGAGAGAGAGAGAGAGAGAGAGAGAGAGAGGAGACTTGTTGAATCTGAAATGAAGTCATCAGGCTTTTCTAGCCAAGCTATCTTTATGTTTTGCCTCTGATTTTTACCTTCGGTTTACTTCCAGTTCGTTTATTGGAATGTAGAATTGATTTTCTACAGGTGTTGAATTGAAATATTCATTGGAATGCCAAAGAGGAATTTCACTAATTATTTTTATATCTTTATATATAAATTTTTTTAAAAGAAATGCATCAAGGACATGTATAATGTTAAAAATAAATTTAATAATTTTTTATTCATTAAAGAATCCTGAATTTTTTTATCATCAGTTCCACAAACATATTAAATGTTTCAACATTTACCATAATAATAAATGTTTCTTGAGCTCCAAATCACCTTTTTATAATGCTTTCTAAAGAATCATGTGACACTGAAGACTGGAGCTCTGCCATCACAGGAATAAATTACATTTTAAAACAGAAAACGGCAAATTTAAACTTTAATAACATTTACCAATTCCTACTGTTTTGACTTTATTTTGGATCAAACTGCGGCTTGAGTGTAAGCCTTTGAATTGCAGTGCATGATAACTAGGGCTTATGGGTAATTTATGCTAAAAATATACAAACTACACTTCCAGCAGCTTTATACATTTATTCACACTTTCATTCAACTTTAATTCTACTTTCTTAGAATCAATTTTTACAAATCTGCAGCCTGCTTGCATCCTCAATTCAAATTCCTAACGTGAATCTGCTTTTAAATCATTTCCAAACAGTCTCAGGTTGAGGGGCACAGCACAAAATTCATCCTCAGTTGCTACAGTATATAAATTCATTTCCACTATACCACCGTATATATATTTAAAAAAAAAAGACACTTTAAAAATTTAGGATATCTACACTTACCAAATGGATTTGAAGTCTTTGGAGAATATAAGCATGGAAAACTTGTTCTTTCCATCTCTGAACCCACTCAGATCTATAGCCACACTTCAGTGTAATGCTTCAGTCTTTCAATTTATTTTATTATTCATAAACATCTCAGGAGCAAAGTGAATGGACATCTTAAAGTCATTATAAAAAGACTTGTTCATGCAAATTTTATAGCGTGTAATTGTGATTGTGTAAGACTCAAGTCAAGAACGGCCATTGAATAAATAAATGAATGCAACTTCCTCACCTTTGTGTATTTTAATATTTAATATAGCTTTTAATATTTAGTCACATTCCTCCGGCATCCTTCTGTGTCTGATGTATGTGAAGTATTTTGTGACAGTAGCTTCTATAATCCCACTCTTGGCAGTAAGTGATTTTGTAAGCAAGCATTATGAGACGTGCAACCATCTCAACCGCAAAACTATCACACCGAGCTCGGCAGGAGCATCACAGTCTGTGCCTAATCTGTCTTCAGATGGATGGTTTAATACGGCAGTCCAAAGAGCCCATGCCTACGGCGTGGAGCTACATCAGAACGTGGGCATGAGGCCCCAAAGCCGTCATGCTAAACGCTAACCGCTTCTGAAGATGGGTTTGATGTGCTTAGAGCTCTGTACTGAGAGATTATACAGGGAATTTATTTCAACACCCTCTGAGACGTTTTTACCTCTAGCATGAAAATGAGCGTCGCTTCAAAACGGGTCTCAACTCACACAAAAGGGGCGCTGGGTTGGTGTTACAAGTTATAAATGAACATAAGTAGTGCAGGCGATTTATTTGCCTTGTCCCTTCACCGGAGAACTGGACGCACATTAAGTGATGTACTGGCATTATTTACGCTGTAAGTTGAGACAGTCTGGAAAATGCCAGCCTTGTTAGAAAAAACTAAAATGTTAAAAAGTTCGAAACAAAAAAAGACTTAGATTTATCAAACTTTTCAGTGTACAGTACATCATTTTGGTATAGACATTCGTATTTTATTTGTTACTAAAGTCTTTGAGTAGAAATGTCTAGATACAAATGCTTTAATAGTTATTATAAAAGTAAATTCGGTCACATGACCAGAGTATGCTAAACAATGTCTTGTAAAGGATCTTGTAAAGTCTTGCTGATTGCAAAAAAGAGAAAACCAAAAATGCAAGCACAAATTTGTTTAATACTATCACAAAAACTTATTAAAGATATCATATATAATAACTACATATATTAAGGGTGTAGCGGTTCACAAAAAACACGGTTCGGTTCGATACGATACAGTGGTGTCACGGTTCGGTATGTTTTCGATTCAGCAAAAATTTAATAAAAAAAAGAATTTCTTTGATTTTTTTTCACATTTTTATTTATTAAAAACTAACATAAGTATAAATCTTGTTTTTTTCTTCTTCTTTTCTTTTACTTTGAACAACAATGGAGTTGTACTTCACAAATCTTCTTGGGTTTCTTCTTAGCAGCAAATAAAACAAAACCTTCGTAATAACCAAAAACAAATGCTCCTTATAAAAATGAAATGTAATGTTGTAGTAGTTATAAACTAATAGAAAGAAAAGAACAATTTTGTTTTTAAATGGAACTTTTTTTTAAGTTCAGAAAGATGAGAGTGTCCACATTCTCTTCAGACAGCACAGATCGTGTCTTCAACACACGGGCCGCTGTTGTGCTTCAGCTAAAGAAGGTCACAATCTTTCTGTTCTTTGCTAGGAGGGCTCAATAGCATTTAGCATTTTCTTAAAACCCGCGGCCATAAATGTACCGATCACTGTTACCGATCGATTGTTTTGCCCTGTTCGAATCTGTTGGAAATGCCTGCCTGAATGCCGCGGGGATAGTTAGTAATGTGCGTGTTTTTAGTTATTGTCTGTTTGGGGCATGCCTTGTTGAGCGTAGCACTGAAAACATAATATTTTACACACTTTTTTTTCCCTGAATCGTTTGGTTTGTAATGCGTACCGAACCGAAAGCCTCGTACCGAACGGTTCAATACGAATATGCGTATCGTTACACCACTAACATATATATATACACACACACATATAGGTTAAAGCACTAAAATGGAGAAAAAATCTATGAAATAAAATTGAAAGTAAGAGTGAATTCAAAATATTAATATATTCTACAGTAAAATTGTATAATAATAATAATAATATAATAATAATAATAAAATAACACTAATAACTACAAGTAAAATCAGCAGTCTACCAAAATACCTACTAATGTTGAGATTCATAAGTGTTAATATTAAAATATTTTACTTTTGAGATGCAGGTGTTTGATGTCACAAATATGACGGCATCTATACACTCACTTCTAATCAAATAAAATGCACAGATGAGACTAAATTTCTACATTTCATGGTAATAAAGCCCTTTTATCAAACATTTGCAAGTATAGGCACATAAAACAGTAACTATTTTTATATAACTGAGTCGATAATCGTTCACCTGCAATTTTGTTAAATGTGTCGCTTTCCGAGCATCATACTATACCACAGCTTACAAAACCCCCATCTTCTTTTACACCAGTTCTTTAGTGACAAATCAGACATTGTACCTGAAATACTCTGTCTCCTAATTGCCAGAGCGCCATCTGGTGGCCTGGAGGGATTGGAGTGTTTAGTGTAGGGCCCCTCATCTGAAAAACACAAGAAAACCAAAACATTTGAAAACCACACATTGGTTTTCAGTAGCAAAACCCCGTCCTTAATTTTCACATGCAAGCAACATGCATGCAAATACAAAGCCGCTGAAGTGGGCGTTCTTCACAGGAAATGATAGCTGTCACATACGCACAGCCAATAACAATGGCCAACACTCTCTCAAAGAGACGTAGCCTTTGATAACAATCATTTGAACACAAAGCTGTCAGCCGTCAAGGCACCCAGACACTACTCTAACTTGTTGAGCAGAGAACAGTGGCCTCGCATCTGTGATATACGGTGAGTGCATCAGCAGCTCCTGTTGTGGCCATCCGATGGTGTGCTCAAATTTAGAGCCGTGGAATAGTGAGCACAGACAGCGGGAGTCCCGTCATAATGGAGCCCTAAGAGAACAGCAGGACTGCACTCTAAACACTATTTACTTTTACTGCACTGGCAGACGCAGCCAGTCTCGACAGCAGATCACACATATGTGAAGAAGCGAGTAGGTGCCCAAGAGATTGGATGGAAATTTATACAGTGAGAAAAGGATGACAATTATAAACCTACTGTATCTCATCATTTCTGAACATAAGTGAGGTGCAATCTGTTTAGTGAGGCATATGATTACTCTTGTTCACATGTATATATATTGTATGTACATATATTTGGCTTCCTAGTACTGCACCACTGTAACTGTTAATGTGTCTTGACTGCAGATTGAATATTAAAATTTTATGCAGATGAGGTTATGCATAACGAGCTGCTCAAGTTGCCTAAAAGTGTTATTGTCAAACCGTGTGTTAATAAAAAGGTATTATACACCGGTGGCCAAAAAGTTTGGAATAAACCAGTTCTTCAATGTTTAAAAAAATAATAATAATAAATGTTTCTCTCCAAGGCTGCATATGTTTGATCACAAAATACACCAAAAGCTGTAATAATATAATATATTCTTGCAGTTTATAATAAATGTTTTCTATTTGAATATATTTTAAAATGCAATTTATTCCCATGACAAATTTTCTGCATAATTAGAACAGTCTTCAATGTCACATGATCCATAAGAAATCATTTTAATATGCTGATTTGGTGCAAGCTTGAAATTATATCTGAAAATATATTAAAATTGAAAGCAGTTATTTGAAATTGTAATCATATTTTGACACCATTACTGTTTTTTTTTAAATAAATAACCTTTAAACTTTCAGCTGAAAGTGTGTGTGTGTGTGTGTGTGTGTGTTTCAACTTCATAACTGCGAGTTAGTTTGTTAGTAAGTTTATTTTATTCCCAAAATAGTTTAGTAGCACTGATGGAACATTGTGAAATATCATGTAAATATGAGGAAATATTTGCAATTTAAATAGAGAAACAGACTATATAAATATGCTTCACAAGCTTTTTTTGTCAGTCTCACCTGAGATTAGAGATTAGATTAGAGTGAGCGTCTGATTTATTCCTGATCATCTGTCACGATCAGTTTGACTTTAGTGTGATCAGCAGACTGGACACAAGTCAGTGATCACATGAGAGCCACAAATGAAAGCAACACCTCACTCCTACTTTTTTTTTCTGATCCAAAGGCAGAGGAAGTTCTGAATCAGGCTGCATTAAAAATACCCTCTCATTAAAAAGTCATTTCATGGAAATAAGGGGAGGTCAAAATTAAGAGGAACCTTCAGAAGACCACAGGGGATGAGATAAAACTTTTCCATTTTCTTCAGTCAGTTAACAGTAACTCCTGGGGCATTTTTGTTTAAAATCAAATGCACCAAATTTGTAAATTAATGAATGCATACTTCACTAAAGCCATGTGAAATTAAAGCATGACAGCATGGAGATGAAGCTGATAGTCTAAAAGCACATTATTGCTAAACAAACATGCAGAGGGCTCCAAAAGTCAGATGACAAATCTGGGGGAATCTGAGAGACCAGGGGGGAAACAAAAATGAATGAATAAATAAATAACAACATGAAAAGGAACACTGTGGTACTAAAAACAAATTAGGTTTAGTGTTTGTAACAAAAATTAAAAATTTTAATAAAAAAAAAATTAAAAATTAGTTTAATTCATTTTGAAATTAAAATGAGGAAGATGATGACTGGAGGGTTATTACACTTAAAGATGTTTACAGTTGCAAAAAATTAAATAATTATTGGATTAAGTTATAAAGAATACTTTTTTTTTTTTACCTCAAAATTTCAAGATTAATTGGGTTCTTAGAAAATTGTTTCTACATATTTTTTTTAAAGTGCATAATAGCAAATATTTAAGATATAATATTCCTAAAGATAAATATAGGTTAAAGATCAAGCTTCATCCCTTTAATTTACCCCTTGATGACAGCAAAAGCGATCTTAAAAAAATCAAAACAAAAAAGCCTAAGAATTAAACTTCCAATATCATCTGATGCATGTAAACACAGAGAGAGAGAGAAAACAAATCCTATACAGTATCTACCAATATGTTCCTGGTGTATTCTGTTCCTCTAAATGCTTATTTTTCATGCAGCAGCAATTTGTTTTTATTTCGATGAACAAGTCGATCTGAAACTGCCTTTAAATTGCCAATTGATTTGAAATGAATTGGAGATTGAATCCAGTTTACCCACCATCCTCTAACACAATCTGCTGGGTAGTCCTTACATAAAAAACAGCCTATTGACTGGCACTGCTCTCCGACTATGACGACAACCGACTGCTTGCATCTCCCCAGAGAGCAGAGCAGACAGACTCATTTAAAATGCATAGAACTGTAATAACACAGTGTCTATGAACTAGCAGATGTGTAGAGACCTCACCGTCAGTCTCCTCACACAGACCTTCAGATGTTTAGTGTGAGCAGGACATGACCAGACCAGAAGAGGGGTCAGTAAATGTATTATAGACACATCCAGGAATCAGATTTCTCAGAATTTGCCACAGGTTCTGAGCCGAAGGCATCATGGGATGAAGTTTACCTTTATTTCAGTAATCTGATCATCGGCTTCAAACGCGCTTAGCGCTATTTTGGAAAATCAACACGGAAGAGAGTGTGGGAGCAGATTTATTTGTTTTCATGCAGTGAAAAGCAAGAATAATCCATCAACAGTATGCAAAACGCTCCTACACGCGAAAGTTTCAAAGCATTTCATGGACGTCTACTACGCAGACGTGTAAAACAGCATGTGGGAGTTTTCCATACAGTGGCCCAGGGCTTCGCTCCTTCATCAGAGCGTGTTACTGTGAATGAGGATAGAAGAGATGCTGCTTTTATTCAGGATAAAATAAAGCACTGTAGCAACATGGCTTCCTTCATGAATTTTAGAGCATTTTTCTAGCTAGCACTTTTTGCTGTAGACCAAATTTGTTCGTCAAATTGTTTCATCAGTGATAGGAAATCCCTAGAAGAAAAGCAGATGAATGTGAATATGTTAACAAAAACTATAACTATTCAAATACTTTTTTATTAAAATTAGTGCTGCCAAATGATTAATCACATTAAAAATAAAGGTTTTTGTTTACATAATATGTGACCCTGGACCACAAAACCTTAAGTCGCTGGGGTATATTTGTAGCAATAGCCAAAAACACATTGTATGGGTCAAAATTACTGTCAAAAATCCTTAGGATAGTAAGTAAAGATCATGTTCCATGAAAGTATTTAGTCAATTTCGTACTGAAAATATATTAAAATGTCATTTTTAATTAGTAATATGCATTAATAAGATCTTCATGTGAGAACTTTAAAGGTGATTTTCAAAGCATCTAGATTTTTCCGTATCCTCAGATTCAGATGTTCATATAGTTGTATCTCGGTCAAATATTGCCCTATCCATCCATATCATACATCATTTGAAATCTTATTTATTCAGCGTTCAGATCATGTATCTTAATTTTGGAAATTTAACACTTTTTAATTTAAATTTAGTTACAAATATGTTTCTGTACTGTATATATTTATTATGTATATAAAAATACAAACATGTGCATGTATATATTTAATAAAAATATGTGTTGTTTATATATTAAATATATAAATTATATAAATATACATATATTCATGTAAATACGTTCAAAATGTATTCATGCATGTGTGTGTATTTTTATACACAATAAATATACTCAGTACACACATATATATATTATATAAACAAAAAATTGGTTAATTAAAGCACTAATTAAAATAAAGCTTAAATACAATAAAACATGTATTAAATGAGTAACTTAAACATAATTATTTCATCTATTTGCCAAAGACAAACTTTTGTTTGAAATGAATGAAAAAATTACAAAAAAAGGAGAAAAGTATAATAAATGATAAACATCACTGTTGCATAGGAATGGTTTAAGTTGAATAAATAATTAAAGAATTTAATTTTAATTTAATTTTTTTAATTTAACTTGAATCATTTCATGCAAAGACTTCAGTATGCATGAAAAATTCATGCACAAAAATATTACTAACATGCATTTAGAAAATATGGCAAATTCTCTTTTTATACCTATAAAAGTATACTATAAAAGTGTATAATAGTATCTGGAAAGCATATAAAGAATTTTTGTAACCCCTAATAAAGAGTTGTTGAATGAAAATAGATGGTAAAATAAAACTCCCGTCTGGACCAATCAATCCAACTAAATATCATCTTTTTTGTGTCTTGACAGTGTCTGGCACAAATTATTGAGGTTGAGAAACAAATCAATCTCAGTGTCAGTGAATTGTGTGGTGTTCAAAAGCTGTTGGATCTCAATGATTGTGTCTCTTTTCCTGAATCTGGGTTGCAGAGATGGAGAGAGACTGAATGAATGAGCGCCAGAGAGAGGATCATCTTGGCATCTGAGCAGAAGGTGTTAGTACAAAGTGGCTCTAGCCTGTCTAGGCTACACCATCACATGAAACACAGCACTCCAAATTAAAGCCTCAGTGCTTGTGATGTGCAGATCACACACACACACAGAAATAAAAATACAAAGGAAACCCAGGACGAAACTGAATGTAGACCACCAGGAACACAAATGTCTTTGTAAGTCTTTGACAAAACACAAATCTCCCACTCCACAAATATCTGTTATACAGATTCCAGAAATTCACAGTTGGAAAAATGTACAACATATGCTGTCTCCCCTCAAGTACCCAATCTTGATGCAAATTAAGTTAATTAATTTAACACATTCCTGCTAAACAAACAGGCAGGGGCCCAAAAGCCAGAGACCATAATGAAAAATCTGCCACTCAAAATATAATACAAACTAGGAGGGACATAATAAATAACAATGTCAAATATTGGCACAAAAATAAATATTGAATTTATAAAAATTTATATATTGGTTAGTATTTTATTATATTGGTTACAAATACTATAATTTAAAATAAAAATATGGTTTAAAATAATAAAGAACACATAAGAAAAAAAAGGTAGTCAAGTTTATTTAATATTAAATAAATGCTGTGATGCTTAGGCATCTCTACAAAATATGTACTGTACAACATTTTTATAAAATTAGGTATAAAAATAGTTTAAAGATAAGAATAATGAGAAAGTTTTTCAAGCACCCAATCTTAATGCTTAATGAAAGTTAATTTCTGTTGCTTATTGAAGCAAGAATCTTTAAAATTGCCCATGCGATATCAAACCTATAATTAATAACCAATAATAATTATAATAATATAATGCAGTGGTTTATTTTACAAAACAAGGTACCTTTCTACATACTCAAGTTCTCTTTAAAAATCAAGGCAGGTATAGTCTAACTGACAATAGCACAAAACCTCATGAAAAAGAATGTACAAGTGTAAAAATAGAAGTTAAAAAAATAAAACGTACACAGGTCAGAGCGAGTTATACAGACCTTTTAAAGTTAAGTTTCTAAGATCAGATTATCCAGCTCAGACTTCATCATGGCAGTGACTTTTATTTAGCTACCCTTTACATGTACAGAAAAAAAAAAGTCCAAATCAATTTTACACAGCATGACAGTCTGGGGCCATGTGTGAGAAGTCTTGAGAGCAACCAATCACACATCACAATCTCAGCTAGTCAAACTAACCAGTTGTTACAGCCTTGCCTCTCAAATCATTCAGACATTATTATGCAGATGACATTCAGGCCTGACCGGATAGCTGAATGACAGAATATGCATTCATATCAGGATCAAAGACCTTCAGAAAATAATAATGAAGACTGATTCTGTATTTGTTGGTTTAAAAAAAATGTAGCTTACAAGATTTCCGCATTTACCATCAATTTTCACACCATAATTTCCTCCCTGTTCTGACATATTTAGCAGTTTAGACAAAAAGGCGCGCAGCGGGATATTAATTAAACGTATTAGCCAAAGCCTATTTTCAGCATCCAATCGCTCATTCTCCTCGTGTCACCATCCCTGGCGATACTCACCGATGTCACTGCGGAAAGCTCTGCTGACACCACACAGGAACGCCATAGGGTACAAACGCTCTACAACACCCGGGGGTCGTCTGAAATCCACCTTCACCTCAGGAAACCAAGACTAGCTGTGCCAGAGCTCTTCAACCTCAGCAGCTGTCCAGCATCTGTTTTCTGCATAGTTCAGCCTGGCACGTGGAAAAAGTCCACACAAAACCGCACACACATACGAGCTCGGGGATGCTGTACGGATGAGCGCACCGCTAGGTTCTCCGGCAGTGGGCGTACTAAAAGTGCTGATGATGGCCCAACATTTTACTTTTTCTTTCTCTATTCAAAGAAAAACCCCAGGGCACTTAGGCACTCTAGATTAAAGACGCCACAAACCAAAAGTTGCACAGTTCGATGACATGGAAAACCATTAGAAAAGTTCAACAGGTACACCAGCGAAAGTCCATGTTGGTTCTGAAAAATGTGAACGTCAGGTGACGAAATGAATAAATGAATAAAACCCAGGGTCTCAAGGCGACAAACCGAGGCGAGACGAGAAATTTCGGTCTACAGCGCAAGAAAAATGGAAGAGGGTACGCTTGTGCCAGCAGGAAAAGAGAGCGAGACAAGATGAGAGATGCAAGCGAAGCGGCCGTCATCCTGTCAGGTCACAGCATGCTCGCTCATGCATACCCGTACGTTCATTTGGGGAGTTGGAAGACATGAAAGCAAGGTACAGGAACACTTCCTAAAAGCTTCCTTAAAGATCTGGAACTCTTGTGAATTGCAGGCTTGACAGGCTTCTTGGTTTTTTTTTTTTTTTTTTCGTTATCCCCCAGCAACCCCTTGCTTGTAAAAGGAATGATCTGCGACACAAATGGTGACAAGCATTCGAATGCGGCCTTCTCTACGTGGCCTTCAAAAAAATAACACGACATTGCTATTGTTCTAAATAAATAACGTTGAAAACAAATAGGCAGGAAACAGAAACACTTCAACTGCCCTGAATAAGAACTACGGTATTTTTGTGCAAAACGACTTGAGAGTCTGGTTAAAACCAGACTGAAGCGAGCCCAGCGCTACCCCAGGGGAGAGCGAAGGAAACGCTCTATTATTTTTAGCTGTGATCTCAGACGGTGTAAAGTGGGATGAGAAAGCCCACCCAGCCTGGTTCAAAGAGTGGAACTACATCATACAGAAAAGAGAGCAACAATCCCAGCATCCTCCTGGGCACTGTGGAGGAGTGTCTGCCCGTATTCACCTCTAAGAGGAGAGGCGGGAGGACCTGGGATTAAAAGCCCTGAAATTTTAACACGAGTGGCCTGAGCAGTCAGTTTGTGTGACCCTCGGATGAGGTGGAACAAGAGATGAGATGAGGGTGGCTCTTCTGGGAGAAGAGAAACGAGAGTGTACATCTTCTGAGAGGTCTAAATGAGCATCACATACTCAGACCCATAATTAATTCACTGGCCATCTGAGGCATTTCGCACTGGCTAAAATGGCAAGAACTTCATTCCTCACTGCAGAGAATGACTTCTTAATTAGTTTTTAATAAATCTCCTTTTACTTATTAGCTGGAAAAAAAAATATGCGTTTTAAGATTTAAGTTCTAGTGCAGACAAAAGTTAGAGATTAGAGATTCTCTGAAAACTGAAATATCATCTCATGCAGCTGTGGCATTGCTTAAGAGTACATTTTTGCATTGTTTCATGCATTTTTAGCTTTTTCAAGTGTATAAATAGATAAGGTTACACTTTACTTAAAGCTTGTATTTATAATGCATCAAAAAGTGTTATTAAAGGCTATAATCAAAGCATTAGAATTATTTCACACTGTGCTTAATATCTCATCATAAATAATCATAACTATGCATAGTGCAAGTGTTTGCACAATGCATTACAAGGAATAATTCATGCATTCAAACTAGACCTACTTTTATTAATGGATATACATAAAGGTTTAAGTAAAGTGTTACCATGGATAAAAATACAGATGTATTTATGTGGTTTTGTATTTGATTGCATGCATGTGTTTGATTAAAACTTCTACAAAAACTCATATTGTGAAATTGTATTATCATTAAAATATTATTATTATTAATGTAATATATTTTTAAATTTATTCCTATGATGACAAACCTCTACACACACAATCCTTTAGAAATCACTATAATATTTTTATTTTGTGCTTAAGAAACATTTTTTATTTTTATCGTCTGCTTAATATTTCTTAATATCTCTTTGGAAACAGTGACACACTTTTATCAGGATTCTTTGATGAATATAGAGGTTAAAATAAAATTTGTAATTAAAATCTTTTAACAGTTCTTTACTCAATTTTAATCAACTCAATGCAACCTTGATAAATAAAACTACTCATTTCTTATAGAAAAAGTAATTTGAACTTTTAAAGTGTAGTGTGTGTTTTTTTTTCCTGTTGTTTAGAGCTTTTAAAATGACCTTGGACTCTCCAGACACCGAGAACAACACAAATGTTGACTTCACTGAAGCATTTGATCGTATGTGTGAAAAGTGTTTAGAAGTGTGCAGACATCAGAGCTATAAGTCATCCTGTGGTCAGCACCTGCTGCTGGAAGGTCTGTGAAGGAAGTTATGTAATTCTTCACCTCTACATTCAGTGCTGGAGCTGCAGCTGGTGACTCGATGCACATTTAAGCATTTCGTTTCTCACCCTGACCCAAGCTCCATCACCGAGCTCATTACTGAACACATTGGACCCAAAGCAGCAGATGATCTCAGAATAGGTTCACATGGTTGGGCAGATGAATTGATGGGCTGCCAAACGAAGAATATCAAAAGATAAATAAAGAAAGTGCCCTATAGCATGTTTTCTCTTTTTACAGTTCTTTGTGTACTTATAATGATCAACACAATACTGATGTAGAAAAATGCAGGGGCGTCATGAACTTCATTTTAATTATTTATTATGTTTTTTATTTTATAGGTCGAGAGAGGCACTGCTGTATTACCATTTTATTTTATATAGTATTGTTGTATGTTTATTATATGTTTATAATGTGTGATGCATTTTTTTTTTTTTTTTTTAAACAAAAACTGTTTTGCTGTTTTTATTAATATCATCATCATCATCTTTGTGTTATTTATGGGTGTCCTGCACTTAAATATATTTATTTTATTTTATAGGTAGTGCTTGATCAACAGAAAACTATAAAAAAATATTTATTAGTTTTTATTTACTATATATATTTTTTTATTTACTATATTTAATAGTTTTATTTTACATACTGTATGCTATGTTTAATAAGGGTGTCATTTTATTTATTTATTTATTTTTAAAAGGTCTAGATCTTTAAAAAAAAGAAATCATGAAATAGTAGTCTTATGGTACCGTTTTAATGCTATTATTATTACTAGTACTATCAGCATCATTATCATCAAACAAAAAGCAAAAAAAAAACAGCCAACCAAACAAAGAGTACTTTAGTGGAATGGTTTCATATTATTTTAGCTTTAGTATATTTTAAAGGTCAACCTGCACTCACAAATTCCCCTGTTTTGACTCGCTGAAAAAAGTGGCATCACATTTTAAAGAGCAAAATGTGCATTTTCTGTTATTTGGTAAACTGAAAGCTAGGAAGGTGGTGGGACCCCTGGGAGAAATAAAAACAAATGACTCTTTGTGCAAGACAGCTACTCATTCGTCGAGATTCCCTACAGTGACACCAACCATCTCAAGCAGCCAGCCCTTCTGCAGCCGTCCTCCTGTGGATAAGTGGCCAACTCTTCAGAGTGATTCTACCTTTCATTTCAGCCCACTGTGTTAGGCGCTCGTCTCTGAAGCTTATCTGCTGAGCAGGTGAGAGGTGCTCCGGCTCCCAATGAAGGCCACTGCAGTGGGTAATTGGCTGTGTGAAGTACTTGAGAGGCCAATCCATTTAAAAGCTAAAACTCAAACTGCAAGACATGTTAGAAATTCATGAGAAGCCAAATGAATGAATCTAATGAAAGTGACTCTTTGACCTGCATACAGGGAAGGTGTAGCATGGCGTTTTAAAAGAATAAAACTGCTGCCAGCCATGGTAATACAGTATTTTTAAGAAAATGTGATACTACTACTGTTACAGACTAGTTGTTCATATTACAAAACTAAATACACATTTTTTAATAAGATTGAATACAAGATGATTCAAACAATTAACTGCATTATTAATTAAAAAACGGATTGTAAATCTGATGAGTTCTCTGTGCCACTGCTTGTAACACAAAAAATAAAACGTTGAAAATATTAATCAAAACTGTTAGAGTAGTTTGTCTAATAGTACAGTTTTATTGTAGCATAATTTGATCTTATTCTTTGGCAAAATACAACTTAATTGTAAAAGATGAAAGATTTTTTTACAGCCTTTTTATGACATGCAATCTCTAGTAAAATATCATTTCCTTAGGAAACCATTTCCACGGAAAACTCTGATGAGTTTTTGTTTTTGGTGAACTATAGCTTTAAATTTGCACTTCACAAATATTTGAAGTTACTGAACACATCACTTATTTACTCAACGGGTCTTTGATGTTCTCAGTAAACCGAAATGTGCGCGATAGAGAGCAGCAGGCGCCACAAGTGCATTATCTTAGAGCAGCACGCTATAACATCGCCTCACAACTTCAGTGCTCCCTGAGCGTAGAAGTAAAAAAAAAAATCAAAGCAAAGACGATGGTGGAGGGGGAGACTTGCTCACTGGGCAAGAGAAACTGTTTGTTCTCTCTCACTCCACCAACTCTGGAGGAATCCTAACTGGGAGAGAAGATTGAGGACAACAGAGAACATACATCTACCTCTCTACCTGATCTTCCCCTCCCCCTCGCTTCCCCATTACCGCCTGCTGCTACCGAATGTTGTGCTTTTCTCCCTCCATCCGGACTGCTTCTCCAAAGTAAAACCCACACAGTCTGGAAAAATAAGGGGTTTTTGGAGAAAAGATTTTGCCTGGAGGGTTCAAGTACTTTGGTGCAGTAGGTGACCACTGCAGGCCTTACACTGCTAAGGTAACTGTTAACAGTTTTGCAATATAACCACACAAACTCATTACTACATGTGTTGTGAGTTCAGTTCATTTACATTGTGCATTTGGAAAAATAACATGCATCTTTTGTACTGGTTATGAGAAGTGCTTATAAACCAGCTTTTGTCCAAAAAATAACAGCATAAAAGGCTACAAAGGGAAAAAAATGTTGATTGCTAGTCCATTTCACAATTACAAAGAAACAGCAATTAACTCAATGAATTAAGCTTACAATTTTGGAAATAGAAAGCCTGAAACTGTACTTTCTTATAAGACGTAGTTTCATTTACTTTAAAAGATAACTGTTGCATGAGTATATCTAAAGCCTGCAACCTACTGTAAATAAAACATTTTTTAGAAATTAAGACTTAAAAATGTTGAAGTTGAACTGTTAATATTATTACTCTTTTTTTTTTTCCCTTAAACACTATTTGTGTTATATTTCTATATAATTAATGGATGGTTTCAGATCTGAGGTGGGTCCTGTTTGTACTGGTGTCCCACAGGGTTCAGTTCTTGGTCCTTTGATCTTTAGCATTTATATCTACACTCTCGGTCAGCTATTAAGATATCTTGACCTCAGCTATCACTCACTAAGAGCTGATGACACGTATATTTATAAACATTCTAAACCTGCTCAATTTGTGGATGTTTCTAATGTTTCCAAATATTTGCATATGTTCATACAGTATATGGCTGTGTTTTCCTTTTATGTAATGCGTCTTGCGAACGTAACATATTTTTCTTCAGTACTACAATACACACTATCAAATCAGGAAAAATAACTTTTTTTTCTTAAATTGCCCTAGCTAACTGTTTAGCTTAGCAAGAATGGCACCATTAATACATTTTGTATCAAAACAAGTGTATTTACATACAATATTTGATGCATTGCCAATGTTTACACTGAACCACTACCCAAGAGTGTCGATTGACACTTTATTCACGCCGGGTGTGTGTGTCTTCCATCAGCCTGGCTGCGTTCAGTTTCCATGACACCCTACACTGGTTCCAGTATTACTATTCGGACATATGGAAGCAGCTGATTACACCCTGCAGGCAGCTTAGCCAATCAGACGACACACGAGACATTATACAACCGTGAAACAATGCTGACACCACAAATTTAAGTAAGCTAGGAGCCTGAGCTCTGACACTCCGGGTCAGAACACAAATTTGGGGAAATTAACTACACGCGCGGCGCCGCTCGAGGACACATGCGGTGCAGCTGACACAGGCAAAAGCAAGCCTTGCATGTAATGAGGCTAATGAAGGCTTCGGATTTGAATCAGGAGTGCTTGTTTGTGAGCATGTATCTTGTGTTTATATGACCCTCAACGGGTCGGTGCTAACTGAACCGCTATTCGCTAAATTTGGTGCAATTTCTCTTTAGTATGAGCCTAGTCCAGTTCGACAGACATCATAATACCAAAGCAGACTGTGTCCATTGGCCGACTAAACCTGCGGCTCGCTGCAAGACCAGCTGGAGGCTGTCAAGTCCTGCCAAAATCAGACACAGGGGTAGAAATGACTTAATTGGGCCCGGGAGAAGAGACAGCTGAGGAAGGACTGCCATTTATGGATATATTTCTATATTATTAACCTGTCCGAGAAGCACACCAGGAGGTTTTCGAACTGATGTGATATTTAAACCAAGCCAGAGCTAAGATCGAGGAGTGCTTATCTGTCTCTCATCTGAGGTAGCACCAAAAAAGTACACTTAACCTTTAGAAAACTCTGTGACATTCATTCCCTTGGGGAAAAATTACAGAGGGGCTACAAAGTATAGTGACAGAGTGTAGTCCATTCAAAATAACAGACTTCCTCTGGGCACAAAGGTTATTCTACTGAAAAAAGACAGGGCTGATTGAAAACGCAATGGAGTCTGAGAAGCTCTCGTTGCCTTGATCGCCTCACATATCAGCTGAACGACCCAACGCCCTGACACTTCATCGGCCCATGCAAGGAAGGTATCGTCTCAAAGCTGATATTGCTGACAAGAATTATTTACTTTAACCTTCCACAGCCTGCCTTGCTGAAGTAGGGGACGAGCAAACCACAAAGTGCAAAACTTTAGCATATAATTCTTGTGCTATTCGTTTGCTGTGCCATCTCACTCCATTTTTACAAGGTGGACTATAAAACTAGGGAAAAATGCTATAGATTGCAGCCTCAAATTAGATGTACTGCAAGCAACAGAAAGAGTTCTGGAGGTGAAAGTGTTTGCATTTGTTTTTAATGATAAATCATTTGGCCATTTATTAACAATTATCAATAAGGGCCTCCAAAATATAAACTACAATAATTGCGAATATGTAGTAAATAAATATTGTTTGCAAATGTAAATCTTAACTTGTACAAAAACGTTTTACTCTATTAATAAAAATATTTAAAAAAAAATTATACATTTTACAAAAAATATATTTTAGTTTATTTTTAACATGAAGTCAAACTGTAAGGTTTGCATAAACTGTAAAGGACACTTTTCTTTGAATGAGAACATTTCACTTTTTTTTGCACTCAATCAAAAAGAAAGCATACACTTGCATTAAAAATAAATGACTTTTTGTCAGTTTGGGTTTGCAAGCTAGCAGTGTGAATAAGAGTTAACAGAAAGGACCCAGAGCACCCTAGAAATACACTAAAATCTACACAGATTGCAATTGCAAACACATAGCAACCCCCTGGAATTGGTCCAGAGAGTTTTGCCCAGCCAAACAGTTCACACATTTTTTTCAGAAAAGGTAAAAATCAACTTAATTAGTACACTTGTTTCCCATGACACACGCTTTACTGGTTGCAAAGGCTGAAGCTTGACACATCAGGACCCTGAACTTCATGCTTAATGAGCTCTGTTCTCCTTTTCTCCATTCCATATGCCATGATTTAAATATAGGACACTCATTGGAAGCTGTCAAATCGTAATGCCTTTAGGTTTTACAGTTTCAAAACATGCGCCCATAACGCAAGAGAGCCAAAACAGTACCTCCATCACCACCTCCTCTTCCTGGCACTAAATCCAGCTGTCAAGTAAACGTAAAAGGATTGATGGAGGCTGTTCAAAGTGAAAGCGGTGGAGATCAGGACAGACGTGTGCCAGCAGAATGAATAAGAGCCAGATGCGTTGAACACAGAAACTCATCTCTGAGAGAAAAAAAATAAAAACTGACATTTCTTTTGTAACTGGCGAAAAAGCTTGAAGCTCCATGGACTCTTCTGAAACCATGATAGTTTTGTAACATTGTAGATGTAGAATAAAAGCAGATTTTGACTTGTTGCAGAATGTGCAGATGTAAGGATCCACTCAACTTGATTCACAATACAGATTTCATAATACAACATTTTCACAAAAAGAGATTGAAGACAAGTTATAAAGAAGGTTGCACACTGTTGTGAAAGTGAACAATGTGAAATAACAAAACAAAATAGAAATTTTATATAATAAGCAATAATACACAATAATACACAAGCAAGAGCAGTATTACATTTTGGTGAAATCTGAAGCATTTTTTTAACTATACTATATATAACATATCTTTATTTTTGCATCTATTCCAAAAAATAAAAAATAAACAGCAGATGGGCTAAAAGAAAATTCTCTTCCAGCAGGTGGCGCTTGTGGAACAGCAGGAAAACAGCGTTCTTTTGGTTGCTGCTGAGCTTATTTAACTACTGTAATATCACAAATACCATCTAAACATTTCCAAAGACAGTCAGTTCCCCTCAGACATGCAATTACATTAATCTCTGACCCCAATCGCATCACGACTCATTTACAGTAACATCAACTGATTTGAAGGATCTACAAATATGACTTGAATTAACACTGTTCAATAAAGGTGCTTTTTTATGCACCTCTTGGTTCAAACAGGTCGCAGGAGAGCTACTTTAGTAGAATTTAACCCATGCAGCTGCTTTCCCCCAGTAGGTGTGGGTTTTGTCTTTCTATCTGGTTTGAATCAGAGCTTATCAGCAGGTTCCCTTAATGCAACACCACAAACTGGGCTCTAAATAGTTTTTCAGTTAGGAAGCAGGTGGCCAGAGCAACTGAGCTCAATGCAAAAGGGTTACAGTGTACCCAATGACTGCTGAAGAATGGAAATGGAAAATGTCCCTTATCACAGTCAGGGAGCGATTAGCATACCAATTACTACAGTAGGTACGGTTGTGACACTGCTGCCACGCGAACATAAGCTCACAGATGGAAACACATGAGCACACAAACTCCCACACATGCACAATCTACAAAACAAACAGACCTTTTTTTCCTTCCCGTGACTAGTATATAAGATATATCCAGATCTTCCTGCCCACCTTGTGTCCCCTGAAAGCAGCACAGTAGTGAGTGGCAGTGCGGTTGGCTCAACTCATTACCATACATGCAACTAAAATATAATTGGCACAGCTCACAGAACACCTGCAGAGGTGAAGCTAGGCATGTTTATTCCAGTTGGTGGGAAAAAAAAACGGAATACATTAATTTAATCAACAACCTGTCACTAGTATCCCACCTTTCAGGTTGGCAAAAATCATCTAATTAATATTGTTTTTAGGCACATATTTCTTGGTTTCTGTGCGGTAAAGAAAGAGGAAGCCTACACTTTGCACCTCTTTTTCATTTTCTGACTGAATGCCTGCAAATGTGTAACAGAGATATAAAACCGACAGGCCATGGCACCATAAATGCCACGACCAAGACAAATGCTGCACACGGCTAAGGCCAGCAACACTAGACGATCTCAAATGAGATGACAATTCATCAACAACAAGCTGCAATGGATCCTGGTGAGAGAGAATAAAAACAAAAAGATGAAGCTGTTTTTTTCTTTGGATAGAAATTATATACATTATTCAGTTTTTAAAAATGGGTTCTAAAGGGGAGGTTATAGAGCAAAAAGAATAGAAATCACTCCCCAAAGATCCTTTTAGTGAACGGTTCCATTTTTTCTTAGTGTGAAAATCTAAAGAATCATTAATGGAATTAAAAGGTTCTTCACAGAAGCACTGATGCAGATAAAGAAACTTTATAATGTGAACGTTAGCAATAGCAATACGTCTTTTTATGTGTTTGTCTGTCATTATCCTTCAAGGCCACACAAAAACCCTCAGATTATTCTTTACTTCAGTTTCAGCGCTTCTTAAGGTTGGCTTTTGATGTTGCAAAACATTGACTAATATCACCAGACAAAGCAACATTATGATATTTCTGATGTGATGAAGATTACACATTGCTTTAACCTTTTGTGTGCAGGAACCATCAGTCTACTGAAACTCGACATCAGTGTCCATTAGCTGACATCACCTTGAATAAGTTATTCCTCATATATGCTTTCAATTCACCTATAACAGACAGCTCGCTGACTCATCATGAGTCAAATGGCTCTACCTAAGTGTCTACCACACATACACACAGAGTTCAACTGAAAGCCTACATTCACAACAACGTAAGCAAAACATTTCTTTTTGTAAGGATCTTTACATGACCTTTTAAATGTGCGTCATATAAGACACAAGTCTAAACATGTCCCATTCCTAAAATGACCCAAAACAGCCTATTCTAGAATATTCAACAGGACATCAATTGTCCAAATCTAAAATATGATATTGCATTTTACAGTTCCAAAGACGTCGAATGGAAGGAAGACTAAATATTTTTAAAACCTACAAAACATTGGCATACCAATTATTAAAAACATGCATTTTTAGGACTCTAAACAGAGCATAACAAACTGCATCAGACTGCAGGGGGCTTGAGATGAATTTTAAAAATAAACAAATGCTAATTGCGAAAAACTGCAGGCACATAACACAACAGTCAATAATATTACATAAAATCATAATATTACTCAATCTATTATATATATCAACAGTGTATAGATAGATAGATAGATAGATAGTCATGCCTGACCTTAAACCTGTAAAAAATCCTATTTTCTCTCCACATTTTGAAAGTGTATCAGATTTGAACTGAAAATGTCAGATTCGCTGTGATTTCCGTAGGGTTCACACTGTCATCCACAACAACTCTGTGTCATTTCTTTTCAAAAAAGCCATATTTGGGACACATTCAACTGTATTGTAGATGCATTAAACCCTAGGGGACACACTCCATAGGGGAAACTATATGACTGCTGCACAACAGCATCATGGGAAATCATCAAGTTTTTCTCAGACACCTGTATGAGACCAGAAATCAGCATCCAGTCAGACACCGGTTTGTCCACAGATGAAAGGGATCTTCATTGGCTGAAATCCTTTTTTTTTTTTTTTTTTTAAACAAAGCCAACTGGGTATTTACTCATCTTATTGAGGTCAAGTGTTTTCCCTTGAGGGAGGAGAACTTGCAGTATTTATGACAACTCCACCATTTCGCATCTCTTAAGCAATGCCAAGTTGGCTCACGCAAACCACAACTCGTCAAGGGAATAATACACAAAAATATTTCACTGGTGTAGCAGTCCTCTCATAAAAAACATTATTTATGCTGATTGAAACAATGAAACAAACAAAAACAGCCCTCAGTCAAAGAAACCCACCAGTCAAAATACAACATGACACGCAACTCATCAAGATTCAGTTAAGTTTCCACTAGAGAGGCTTAAAACAAACCCAGCCTGTGTTTCACACCAGGATCAGGAGAGCTTCTCATCCCACAGACAGACACTATTCCCAAACCACAGCACGAAGCAAGTGTGCCTTCAGGTAAATAATTAACAGGGGGAAAGCTGTCAGGCAAATACAAACAGAAAGAGACAGCAGCATTGTTCTCTTACTACTGCACTAAGCAGAGCACCAAACTACGGCACTCTAGCGTTAAATATCGTTAAGGGGGGGCGGGCAAGCGATACTTCAGTGCGTCTTTTCATGCCCCGGGCTTGATGCGAGAACATTTTTTAAAACAAAGGCGCGAGGCTTGATGACCATAGCTGCGCTCCATTAGGTCCGGTGACCCCGGCTCTGCGTCTTTAAATGCCCTGCGTAAACGTCTATCTATCATGCAAGAACGCGTTCGCGTACCGGGGAGGGCTGCATATAAGGTTTAGCGAAGGATGAAAACAACCGAGACCGTACCTTTGTTCACTCTCCGCAGTATCTGGCATCGGCATTTAAAAGAGACGGCTATCATACTAGCTCAGCCGAAGTGCTCATCCAAGGGCTCCGATAAAAGCGATTCCTCGCGCACACATACCACAGGCGCCGTGTGTCCCACCGGAGAGAGGCAGACTCCGTACGCGGTGCAAAGCTCCAATCATGCACTACGTCCCTGCAGCGCTGGGATCCGTGCTTTATAATGGCAAATCATATTTTTCCCCCCACCGTATAAGATCCATCGGAAAGCGCGCAGAGAAAGAACACGCAGAGCGCGGATGATGCGTCTCATCCGAGACTCGGTCTGATCTGAATGGGCTTTTAAAGTTGCATGCTTGGTGTATTCAGTAGTAGCTGCTACCTGAGCACAGCAAGATACAAGCCGATGGAATTATTTGCAAGAAGTCTCAGAAATCAACTTTTCCATTAAGAGAACGGACTTTATCATTTACGAGGGCATATTTTTAATTCAGTCAATCCTTTAACATAAATTCGCAATCTGAATAATTAGATCTCGAATTTATTACTAATAGAGATACAGTTTACAGTCCATTAGAAACGTATCAGCACATCTCAGCCATCATGGGTTTTACAATAGCTCTTTTGTATTAAATAAAATAAGTTTGATTAGTTTTACTCTATAATAAAATTTTTAATAAATCCAGGAGCCAATGGAAAATTAGCATCCTCTGCTGACCTACTGTACAAACTGACGTAATCATATATAATATAACAGCTCATTTTTCTATGAAATGGTATCAGAAACAACTGAAAATGTGCAACTGCTTTATAAAGAAACAATGAAAAATTAATTTCTACACATTTGGGTGGCACATGTGCTTTACATTATATTATGCAATACAATATTCATAATATTAATACCCCTATTGTTCAAGCATGTGGGATAGAAGGATGTCATCATCATCTTTGACTTTTTTCATTAAGATGCCTATTAGAGATGGAGAGGAATGGAAATCAAAGTTAACCTTATATAAGAGCACAATTAAAAGCCTATCAATTCCCCTGACAGGAAGGCAAATCATTTTCGTTAGGAAATTAAAATAACAAAGCATTTTTTCACTTCAAATGCAGCAAAAAGCTCGCTTTTGAATATGCAACAATAAGACTGTTTTCTTCTTTCAAAAACGCATTTAATTAGCCCGAAGTGTCTGTTTATTTACTTCTTAAATTTGCATAACGCCAATCACACCTCCCTAATTCCAATGAAAAGTGAACTGGGGTAATTTACAGGCCAGTGCTGCTGTGTTCGGTGCTGAGCAGCAGTTCTTTTTATAACACAGATAGCATGCATTTAGGTCAGTGGCGGTATCTCTGTGTATTATCAGACATTTGGAGGCACGATAAGCCCAGTGACAAGGGAACATGTATTAAAGGGGTCTATCTCTGTGTACGAAATACACCAATGAGTCTTTAACGTGAATGAAAGTATTAAGGTCATCGCCACCATACTCCATTCCTCCCCTGACCCTCATAAGAAGAGTCTGAGATAACAGCCTAACTGCGTGTCTGTGATCATAGTGGTCTAATCTCTCTTTTCAACCCCCCTCGTTTTTTTATATATCCCTTAATTTTATCAAGCATCCAGGTTGAAAGTCCAGTGGAGTAGATCAATGTTCCTGGAGAGAGAGATGAGGTTTAGTACTAGGATTATGCATACTAATCAGATTACACACATACAGGGATTTGTCTGTCCACTTGGATAAATAATGCGCTGGACTATCACCATGTCCACCATGAGAGATGCATTTTGGGATGCCATGCATGTGGTACTCAGTGGGCAGAACATGCAAGAGCATTGCAAAGCCTGTCTGTTATGCGGTTAATTTGATCTGCACACTGTTGTTTGAAGGAAGTGCGCTGGCACAAAGGGAAATCCACTGGAGGGGGAGGAGATGGGAGCGTTATGTCAGCTCTGTGCAAATTTCATGGAGACGTCAGTGAACTACTGTAAGACACTCTCTCCAGCTGTTTAAGACCCACCAGTGCCACATACGGCCATCCTCTACGTGCTCGTATTAAAAGAAAGTAGTCCAAGATAAGAAATAATTTGAGCAAACCATAGTCATTTCCACCGTGGCCAAAGATTAAAAATTTACTTTTAAATTAAAAAATTCAGCGGCAAATAAAACTTTAAATCCAGGTTGAGTCTATCCCAAATACCCAGTGCAAGCTCTAATTTATGCATCCCACATGAGAAACACACAAGACAAATGTTTCCTGCTTGGGATGTACATTTGCATATAATATTTAATCAGCAAGGCATCAGTTTGAAGATTGCATAAAATGGATTGACAAGTGAATTTTAATTCTTTGTTGACATGCTGGACGAATTGAAGAGCTTGCCATGTTTTTAGAATGAGACGCAATCTCTGTTTGAAATATTTACATCAAACATTTATATGTGTTTTTTAATATATTTTGTATGGTTATTAATTAAATTTACTTCTGGTAATTGATGAAGTAGTGCTGCAAAATTATTAATCGCATCCAAAATATATATATATATATTTTTTTTTTTACATAATATATGTAATACATACTGCATTACATTTAAAGGAGCTGTATGTTAGAAATGTATTGTAATAATCATAAAATGTCTCTGTTATGTTCAACAGGCATTAAGAAAACATGTTAATTAAAAGTAC
>JAUCMT010000088.1:3898095-3942261 GCA_032357475.1 Enteromius thamalakanensis
TTTGAATTACGGGGACACTGAAAATGTCCTCATAAAACACCTACATACTGTAATACCTGTGTCATACCCATGTCATTTTACAAATTTGTGTCCTCATAAACCACATAAACCCGTCCACACACACACACACACACACACACACACACACACACAGAGTGACACTTTAGTTAAGGGACCAACTCTAGGTTAACTATTAGCATACATTCATATACTGCTAGCATTTTGGCTGTTTATTATTACTAACAAAGCACACATTGTCTTATTCTGCATGACCCTATTTTAGATCCCTTATCTAACACCATAACTAAATTTACAAATACCTTAGTATTAATACTAAGTATTAATAATCAGCAACTTAGAAGCTAACTGAGAGTAAATAGTAGTTAATAGTGAGAACTGGTCTCCAAACTAAAATGTAACCACAGACATACACCTTTCCCTTTATATAACCACCTCGAAAACCCTCACTTTCAAAATCTGCTGTACGTTAAATAACAGGCGTATCGGCTTTCCCTGCATCTCTTGTTCTCACCTTGATGGACAACTTCCTCCCCCTCCTCTCCCGTACCTGCCGGTTCCTCCTCCAGAGACAGAACAGAGTGACATGGTCTCCAGGAGAGCGTGACCCTGGCCCAGCTGTGCATCAGCCGTCGCATCCTGCCTCTGATTCTCCGTCTCTGACCCGTGAGAACAGTGCCTCAACCTCTGCGTCTCTCTAATCAACCCTCTGTTCTCCTAAAACAAAGCTAATTGATGACCAAAAACCATTACACCCACGTCACATCTCTCTTTGCTCCACAAGAGGGCGCCAACGTGTATGGCAAACGCATGTGGAGGGGGGCTTCGGCGAAGGTGGTTGCCATGGAAATAGTGCGGTGGGTCTCAAAAGGGTGGATGTGAGAACAGCAGCGCGTGCTTTACAGGAGTTGACAGGAAGTGGGCCGAGTGAGACCCACTGGCAAAATATGCGACCAAAATTCCTCTTTCTGAGCAATTCTGTGCGTGACAGCTTTGAATAGGGAATATAACTGCATGCAAAGCTCAGGGTAACAATATGCAAAGCAGCACATGAATATTATGAATATGAATGATTCCTCCGCAGGGTGGCTTGGTATATCTGCACTATATGGATTTAGAGGAACGATGAGCACTCAGACTCATCTGACTCAGCAAACGCACTCAGAGCTGTTAATGCACAAGGTAATGTGTGTGTGTGTGTGTCTCATTGACCCTTCCCATCACAGTTGACTGCTGCTAATCTAAACACCTCATTTAAAGGTCAGTTGACCCAAAACGCTTCCTGTATATAACACCAGAACCCAATGAACCGCTGCAGTGGAGGGAGGTCATTGCGGGTCGGGCACAATTAAACAGGCCAGTGTTGACTTTGATCAATCAAGCTCTTAATGATGCAGAGATTGCTGCGGCTAATGGATGTGTAGCTGACATTTTAATAGAGGAGGTGCTTTGTAAATCATCAGAGGAGATGTAGAGCTGACGATGGCCAGAGGAGGGAGCCATTTTACCGGGTAAGTTCTTGCGGGTAATGAGACTTCTGTCAAATTCACCTCAGAAGATTTTTTTATTATTGTTAAATGCATCATGTTTTAATTTTTTTATTTTGTTAGTTAGCTGCATTTTAACATTTATTTCATTATTATTTTTTACCAAATCAAAATAACCCAACTGCAGTTTGACTGGTTGATGATTTTTTTTTAATTGTTAAAAATCGAGTTCTGTTTTTGCAAATGAACCTTTCATAATGTATGTTATATTATTCACTTAACACAAAAAAGTAAATTATTTGGATTTCAATTATTATCTTTATGTTTGTTTGTTGTTTTTTTATTTCTACTTAATAAATAAAAATTATGTAAAAAAAAAAAAGGAAAGTTTAAAAAATAATAACAATAATAACAACATTCATCATAAGAAGTATTTCTTAAGCAGCAAATCAGCATATTAGAATAATTTCTGAAGGATAATGAAGCCTGAAACTTGAAGTTTTGATGAAGTTTTGCCATCAGGGGAATAATACTTTAAAATATATCAGAAAAGAATACATTGAATTGTTATTTTGAATAATAATAATAATAATAGTACAAAATAGATCAATAAATAAATATCTTAAAATATTTTATAAATACAGTAGGCAATATTAAATTTTATAATTGATTAATTAATATCTAAATCTATTTCTAAGCATAAGCACACTGGTTGCTGGAAACTTAATGGCCAATGTTCCAATGCTGCTTTAGAGTATATATTGTTTATATATAAAGTAAACTAAGCCCTATACTGTAAATATTCAATATACAATATGGCCCAGTCCAAGTAGGATGGCACTGGAAACACTGTTTGTATCAGAGACGAGCATTGCCATAATAAAGGAATGACAGACAGGGTCCATCAATCTTCATCAATGTTATTACAGAACACTTGGCACAGCTATCAGCATATCTGCATTTAATCAGAATCAAGGCCAGCCAGAGGGCAGATGACAGTGTGTCTGTGTGTGTGTCTGTGTGTGTGTGTGAGAGCAAAAAAGAGGCTGCGAGTTCAATACACCCTGCGCAGCCTTAAACATCTATGCCGATAAGAGCCCTGACAACATTTGACCTCTGCTGCTACACATTACCCAAATGTGCTACTGATGTTTTATCCCACACACACCTGCTGCTATCCAGCTCCAGCACCTCTTTAAAGGGAAAACACCTTTAGTTGGTGCCCATTGACTTGCATAGTGTTTTTCCAGCAACTAAATGTGAACTATCACTTTAAACACTGAACGAACTCCAACTGAAACTGTGACAGCATTACATAAAATAAAAAATTTAATATTTAAAACAAAAGTCAGTAGACATACGTAAATATAACTATATATACACAAATTAAAGTAATACTGGTAAGTAATAGAGCATAATCTCATATGTTTGACTGCAGTTTTGACTCGGGAATTGAATGTTTTTGGTTAACATTAATGTTTACTGTAAATCAATAACATTACATCAGATATTAAGCAGGCCTTAGGCCACAATAATTAGCTGAATAAAATATTAAATAAAAATGTTTATAGGTCTGTATTAAACAAATTTTTATTCTAAGCCATTAAATAAAAGATTTTATACTGTAAACAGAATTCACCCCTGAATAAAAACTGATTTCTGACACTTGTCGATGATGAAAATATTTTAAAAAAAGGAGGAAATGAAGATAAACTCGAGGTTAACTTTGCCCTTCAGCCAAGTCAAAAAGCCTCCTCAAAAGTGGAGGATTCAGGATTGAGAAACTTTTAATGATCCATAGCTAAAATCAAGTACTGTTCTCTGCACAACTCTACAAGGTTTTCCTCATTTACATTTTATACCCATAAATACTTCATACTATGGGAGTAAAATGGATTGTGAACATCATATTACACAAAGCTGACAGACTTGTCTGCACTTCAACAGCAAAGGAGTCCTGGCAAGCAGTAATAACCAACACTGAAACATGTCACAAAAAACCTGCATTTCTTAAGATGGTTTTGAATTACTTCAGAAAATGTAACGCCCAGAATGCAACAGTCTCTAAAGCTCTCAGGTTCTTTGTTCAGTGAGACACTATTTCCATAAGCCTTAGGGCTGCAGGTAATTGCTAGCGGGCCTCCAGCAAAGTAAATCATGCCTCCACTGGTTTGTCCCAGCTAACTGACACAAGTCTAAAAGAGCTAGATGACCTCTTTACTGTACAGCAGCTGTCTTGGTGTAAGAAACACAATCATTGCAAATGGTGCATTATGGGGGCAGTCGGCATCTCTCTCGCTGGTTTTTTCTTAAAGGCATCAGGCTTTGACAGGGCAAGCCAAGCAGAGAGTAAGACTGGCATTATGCAGTCCTGCCAGCACCCTGGGATATGCTGATAAGCACTTCCTGTGCGAGGGGGATGCGGTAATTTTCAGGGTTGCTGTGCACGCCTCTCCTTTCCAACCCCCAGATCTTATTAAGACCCGGCCAACGATTTCAGACTTCACAGCGCCTCCCCAAAAACAGCTCAGAATGCATTTAGGATATTTAGACTAGTTTTGTAAAGACAGATTAAAAAAATATTCAAAAAAAAAAAAAAAATCATCATAGAAAGGCCTGAAGGTACAAAACAAAATTGGACCCTGTTGATTTTACTAATTTTTTAAAACCATTTACTTTTTGTGTTGCACAGAAGAAAGTAGGTCAATACAGCATTACGATGCCAAGGGTTGATGACGGATTTCATTTTCGGGAGCAAACCATTAATACTGAAATATACATGCACTGATATAGCCCATCAAACCAATGACATCAGCATGACCATTTACTGACCAGTCGTCATAAAAAAGGGCTCTAATTCAAACAATGATACATCTGAAATATTAGAGACTTACCTAAATGGAGCAGCAATGGCAGCAAGAGAAGGAGAGAAAGAGAGAAACATTATATTAGTATACAATCATCATAATATGCATTAACTTTTAAGAAATATCACAAGTAGATCTGTTTAATATCTCAATCAGTTATCCTTTTCTACCAATGTGTCAGAAGAAGCTTCTACTAAGAACCAGCAAAAGTCAGATTTCTGAAGACTACATGATCAGAGCTATGTAATCCCCATTTATTTTATATATATGTTGTCTCATTTATGTCTTTTTATTTCCCTAAGGAAGAATACTGCAGGCAAATTTGAAACTTTAATGAAATATAACCCTGTTAGAACCACCCATAAACTTCAACAGGAAAAGACATACTATCAAAACATAATCAATAAGCTTTCAGAAAAGAGGCATAATGGCATATAAAGAAGAAAAAGCTTGAGTTGCATCTTTACACATTCAGAATGTGTGTGTGACCTCTGAGGTACATTCATATCATCATCATCCCACCGCAAATAATGGGAAACTTTCTGCTGGAATGACTCTGACATCTAATAGCTTTCCATGCCGAAGCACAGGACACCCTAAACACCATCTCCAACCCTCCCAAAGGGGAAAAATAGTAACAATTTACATCTTTCAAAATGTTTTTCTACCCCAGCGACTTCAGTGCCCGCGGCTGAAAAGGCTAAAGTAAGAAAAAACGTCATATGATTTGACAATCAAATTTGCATCTTTCCAATCTGCATCCACGAGCACCAACAAATCAAATACAGCATGCATGCAGGGAAGAAAATTAGCTCTGGGTCAGTGGGGAAGCACTTCTTGAGCCGCCCATAATGCGGCCCGTTTTAATGACTGCATAACTCATAAAAAACAGCGTAATCATGGACTAATGTGACCGAACTGCAGCTTTAGCTTGCTTACCCTGTACAAGCTGCAGAGAGGTAAGAGAGGCTCGGCTAAAGATGGAACGGCGATGACTCAATATTGAGACATGACAGCTGATGTCATCTCTCACCCGCTTCGGCGAGAATGACGCTAATGCTTCAAACTAACGGAGGATAAAATGCTCTTTAATAGCAGCGCAACCTTATTTACATGACATGACAGCTAGTGCTCAAACTCCATATTGCAATCAGTCGGACGCTGTCACTTTGTAATCGCATCTCAATCATGGACAGAAATGGAGTGACAGTCTGGTTGGACAATTTAAGTAACAGCGTAATTATAAAAAAAAAAAAAACACAGTATGTAACACTTTACACTAAGGCGTTTAACATTGGTTAACCACATTACTTCGACTAACAATGAAATATACTTCTGAAGCATTCATTACTGTCAGTTGCTGTTAATATCAACATTTACAATTATCATACAAAGTTGTTTCTGTTAATGTTTTTTAAACGGGACATGATGAAACAAAGTAACACTGAACATTTGTATTTTTGACTGCTTAATAAATACTGTATTATAACAAACAATTGCTACTGCTCATTATTATTTAATGCAATAACCAATGTCAACTACAGGAACCTTATTGTAAAGGTTATCAAATAATAAAATAAAACGAAACATAATAACAAAATTAAAATTTTCCCTAATTTGAATTTGCATTGATACTGTAGACCCATTATGGACGCATAAGCCTTTTTACATCTCAAATTCAAAGTTTTTCTTTAACACACCTTGTGCTGAGAACTGAAATGTGTGTAAAAGGCAGAGCTTTTTAGAAAAACAACAGCAGAGAGTGTCATTCAGAGAGAAAAAGAGAGCGACAACTATACTACTAAAACCCTTTCTGCTCCATAAACGTCTGCAGACCTTCAGAGGCATTTCTGTTAGTTAAGGTGCAATGAAACCGAGGATGTAATGCAGTATAGTAGGCGGCCAGTAAATCCAGCACTCCTCTGTTAAATGAAAGCCAACAAGCCCTCAATTTCCTTTGAGGAGTACAGTTAAGCAAGGGTAAATGCAGTCCTTGAAAGACTGCTGGGCTGAGCTGTTTTACTTGGCGACAATGTTTAGTTTTTGGTGTCTCATCCGGAGCTGTCATGCTGATGCTTGTTTATCGCAGAGGGGTATTGTTCTGCGAGTAGATGGCTAAGACTCTTTGTTCTGAATTCATTTTCCCCTTCAGTAAACTCTGGCTTGCTCTTCAGTCCGAGCGATTAATCCAGCACGGCTAACTTCTACTGACCAGGGAAATCAAAAGTTACTGTTGGGGAAAGAAAAAACAATAACACTTGTCCGACTCATTGCTTCTCAGGCCGGTTTACATGGTTGCTGTGCATCATTTGTACATGCAATGGGGTCTAAAGGTCTGAGATCTATGATTTTGTATAAACACATAAATCAGAGCCAGTGGCAAATTCCAGAAGATCTGGCCGAAATAAGGCTGCTCTCAATGGGTTCATGAGCACTGAACTGGGGCCCTGGAGCTCACGAAGCAAATACTCAAATAGACTTAAAAAGAAAAAAACTATATTTTCTGACAAAAACAGCATTATTTATAAAATTATGATAGAATTAAACATCTGCCATGACACTCGTTGTGAGAAAAATCACACACCTAGTGATAAATGGTTGATGTCAATAGTATATATACTGTGTATGAATACTGTGAATTTGCACATACTGTAATACTCACTAGGTGTACCATATTTTGGCTGTCTCTTAGGAATCTATGCAACTTCGGATGCAGCCTCAATGTACAAAAACCTCTAGACCATCAATGCAAAGTCACAGTTTCCCCAGAGACACAAACACAACTTTAACTAAAGCGAATGACAACTGTGATACAAATCTACAAACAACTGCTTGTGTGTGACACATTAGCTTGCACTTGTGTGTTGGAGTGTGCGTGTACAAGGGAGGGATGGAGAGAACACAGACGAGCCCTCTGGCTTTGCGATGTGGCTGCGCATCTCAATGAAGAGAGGAGAGAAAGGCTCTCCAGTTCCTCTGCTGGCATGTTTACCAGAATACAGTGAGGGAGCGAGGGAATGAGAACGTGCTGGCCACTCACTATAGAACTCAGGAGAGATGCCGGGGGGCTAGATGTTAATTAAATCTGATCCTCTGCTTGTACTTGAGCCACGACTGCACTCATGTGCATCCATATTACACCATCGACAGCCAGTTTCAGAGGAAATGCATTACTGATCTCAAGATACTTCCTAAAGCAAATATTGCAGAGCATATGCTAAATTGGAAGAATAGGAGATCTTGCATTTCTTGCATTTTATGAGTGAAAGCTTATTCTGACAAAGTATCACCTTTTAGAACCGGGAGAGACGTTCTGACTGACATGTATTGCAGCCAATCACAGGTCAACGGGATTTGTGCACTTGCATGTATTTCACACAAATTTAGTTTGCCTCAAACAAATCTCAGAAATGTTTAGAAATATTTGATGCCACTAATGTTGGACAAACATTAGAGAAGCGTTTTTCAATCCAGTAAGTAATTAATCCTTCAAAACATTTGCTGTATAAACTTACTGTAGTATCTTGTAAATCTGTCCTTTTTCCAGGCATACACTTAATGGCTATGGTTCCATGAAGAACCTTACATATTCAAGGACACTTTCCACTGCAAAAAAGGTTGTTTGTGGTGGAAAAGAGCTTTGGATTATTAAAATATTCCTCACACTTTGACTAACAAGTTTTAAAAAAAAGGGTTATTTTAAGAATATTGCACTGAAATGTTCTTCAGGGAAACCAAAATTCTTTTTACGGCATCACTGTGAGAACTTCCTTTAGCAATCTTTATTTATATACAACAGACAAAATGCAAAAGCAAATTAAAAACCAGCCACAATGCAGTATTGACATACGATACTGACAATATTCAAAAAGTTTAAATGTTCAAAGTTTAGATTCAGGTTTAAATTAGAAATTATTGGCTGGATTACTGCTTGTAAATAACTATGTTTCCAGTCCACATCTGATCTACACACACACTTTAGGATTTTTTATAAGAAAATACAGCACAAATGCTGGTAAAGGTGAAATGCATGATGGTAACAGTAACAGCACATCCCAGCTGAATAAGCTGAATCAAGGCCGACATCAAAGGGCCAGCAGGGTCTCTCTATTCCCTGTGGCAAACTTTTACATAATAAATGACCACTGAATGATCTCAGCATACACTTGATTTCTGCACAAATTTCTTTCTAAATGTAACACTGAACTGTTCATACTGAAATACAGGTCATACTGTGATGCACGACACAAACAATTATACATCAAGATTTTAAATTATGGATGTCAAAGTGATCCAAATATAGTTTAACCAACATATGGGAGAAAATATTAAACTTAACAGACATTTTGATCAATATTGCATCAAATATGTAGTTTCAAATATGCTTTTCTGTGATCGTATCATTACAAAACTTGGACAACAACATCCCCTAGTGGTCTCAAACTTCAACCTGTTTTTGGAAAATATCTATATTTTCACACAATACTATGAATGCATGCATGATTTGCCAACATAAAAGTCTTCTAACAGCATAAAAGGCAAGGTCTGACATACTCTTCACATAATGTGTGACGCAAAACTTAAGCTGTGCTAAAACAAGGATTTGACCTACATGTAGACACTTGCTGTAGGTCAAAGGTGTAAACTTGGGTCAGGAGGGACCACACACCATAGCTGAGACAGTTTTTGTCGGCTGTTGCCATTTTAGGCTTAACAACTCAAGCGAAGGTCAAAGTAGCCCTGGAGACACACAACCTTTTTTTCCATAGCGTACCGGTTTAATATCATCTCACCGCTACTAGATATGTCCTTACCTAAAAGATAAGGAAATAATATATACTGCAACATTAAGGTCACTACATCAGAAATTGAATTGACTTACGAGTCTAATTATGATAAGCGACCTGATACAAAGCAATGCAATTAAACCCAGGCCAGCAGATAACATCTGAGCTCAATAACTATGCAGCTGTTCTAACATCCTCCGGATATCCCTACCGTAATTGCAATAAAACGATAAATATTCAAAGCATATTTGAACCCAGTGTTTACAAGCCGAACAGCATTACAAACATGTTCTTTACACATTTGGATCATGACAAACAAGGTCGTCGAAGTATCAAGTGTTGTGGCTTGGCACTTCTGAAGGCGTATGGCACAAAGTCCACAATTCCAGCTGACACCGGAGGCCAGGGATCTGGCTGGGGGTCTAACATTATCATGCCACCGACTCATCAGGGCTTCCTACGGGCTTCCAGAGTCTGTAATCTAAGGAGCACTCAAAGATTGAGCAGATGTACTGTAGCTAACATGGCAGCTCCATTATCAAACACCCACTGGGAGAATAAGACGGGAAGAGACAAATAGCTAGGGGATGGTGGTCACCAAAGATGCGAGAGATGCAGGAGCAAAAAGGAGAAGATGAAAGATGAGTAACACCTGGTGGTAAACGTGCACATGCTTTATCATTATCCTCAGACAACAAGGGCTCATTCAAGAGCTAGTCAGCGAGATTAACACTTGGCTCTTTGCAAAATCTGTATTTACACAACCTATTGAACACGCAACAGCTTGGAGGGTTTCAAGTGTCTGTTGACAACTGATGTTATAAATACATAAAAAAGGGAAGGCAGCTCTATATGGAGCACTGCTATGACAAACTGAGGGCTAACTGCAGTTCTCATTAGAGGAACAAGCTTACTATGTTTTTTATTGCTTTCAGTTGATTCATTCAAGTATAGCAATTGCAAAAAGCCACAAAACATGGTTAACTGTTTAGTAATCGCAGATGTCTAACTATCTGGCAGATCTGCTTAAAAGGTTACAACAGCATTGCTATTGCTTAGGGATATCAACAAACTTTTGTGTGTAGCTCGCCCCGCACTCCTCCTCGCCTCTTTTCGCCTTGTCTTTTCTGGGTCCTTGTTAAAAACCCACATGCATCCTCTATTTACAGCCTTGAAAATTACATACTGCACAGCGAAAAAAGGACAGCTGTCCTCTAAAATTGCAAACATACAATTGCACACACAAAAACACATGCCTTTCATGAAAATAGCTCACACTGTTGTGACAGACTAAGCAGCTGAGACAGCACCATTCCCATTAACATTTAATGACTGGCAGCTACGCAAGGCTATGTTAATTTTTATGTTAGATCACTACATCAGGAGAGCAACAAAAGAAAAGTGTCACAAGAATTGTTGACATAAGTTAATGTTTCTGAAGGAGCATGTAGATCTTAAGACTGACAGTATTGTTCTACTAGGAAATATGCATTAGACAGCAAATAATTTTTGACTCTCATCATATAATATTTACAGCAATTGAATAATCAAAACAATTGGACTTTTAGTTAGTATGCTAACTTATTAGCCAACTAAGTTGACATTTCATTGTGCATTCCCTGCCCAGCATGCTAATCAACCACTGTTAGCAAGCTATGATTGCAAATTCTGTCATTATCAACACTGTGCTTCTTGAAACCAGTTCTAATGGAACTATGCATCTCAAAGTTGAAAGCACAGCTCTCAAACTGGGGCTAGAAACATAGTTTCTTGTTAGTATAACACAGACTTTAAACCATACTCTAGATCATGAAAATAAGTATGCTAACTTGTAGTACAATTTATATAGTATCTGTCATTCTACACGTATTATTATCAATCTATGACTTTTATTTTAAGAATGAAAGCACCATTTTGGAAAGCAACCCAAATCAATATAATAACCAATTTGTGCGCATTTTACGAAATGGCAAATTCGTATGAATTTGTATGACCTCACTTTTGCAATTTTGTATGATTTCTCTGAGGGGTATGTTTAGGGGCTGGGTTATGGGTAGTGGCCAATCCATATATCCATAATCCAACTCCAAAGCCAATATATAAGGCAGATACTTTTTTTTTTGGAATGTCGACATTGGTTAGGGTTGGCCACCTCGTACAATATGCAAGATGTTTCACATAACATAAAAATTAGTACAAATTATAGTAAAATATATCTGAATTATGATACGTATAAATTATGAATTTCCATAAGATTGGGTTGGACACCACATAAGAAGGAATATGTGCTTCTATCAAACACAACAATGGAGTACAATCTCAAATCAGTTATTTATTACAGAACTACCTGCGTGACTACGTCTACAATGTTAAACCAACATGGTTGGAATGGCAGATGTTTCACAAAGTAACTGTACAAAGTAATGGTTTTGGGAAGCAGTTGTGACTAACTAGTTAACTGCACTATGCTAGTTAGGTTTCAAGTGATCATTGTACATGAAATGATTCCCAAGTTCTCTCAGTATTTTAAATTCGTTTTAAAATTCAGTAAATAACAGAAAATCTCTGGTTAATGCCGCAATTATAATCCATTGTCAAAACTTCAAGTGCCCAGCGGTGTTATGGTTTTAACACAAAACTACAACTAGCCTCTAAGCACTCTTAAAATCAACTGCAGTGCTGGTGTGGAGGCCATTCTGAAACCCACGCACACCTAGATTGATTCATTTACCCTCTTTCAAGCAAAGTCAAGAGTTTATTTTTCTCGGAGTCACAGCCTGCAACATTTCTGCTGAATTCACCCGCCCCAAAAAAAAAGTTAGTGAGTAGGCTCAAACTGTGTCCGCATGTTTACAGCAGTGAGTGAATAAGTATATTTTCAGCAGCCTAACCTGTGGCAAGTGGAGGGCCCTTATACCGCTTCAGCCACACACAGAGATGCAGCAAGCCCACTTAACAGCCTCTGTTGTGTAGAGAGGCAAGAATTCTCCCCAGCGCCTGAGGGGGTGGTAACAACCTGAAACTTTTTTGTTCTGTTCCCTCGCTGTGGACAGACCCCGTAATGGTCTCCGACAGGCAGTTAAAGGGCAGCTGTGACAATGACTCTGAGCTCTTATCAATAGCCGCCCTCACGTCCTCATGTCTGTGTACAACCTAGCATAATTACAGACGTGGGCCTGCTGCTACCAAGAGCTGTGCAGACAGAGATAATAGGGGAGAAGAGTTGTTTACCGTGCAAATAATAAGAGCTAGAGAGGAGGAGAAAGAGACCGAAAACTGCTACAGAGCAGCGGTTATCAATGAGGTGAGCAGGGAAACTAAAAAAGCCAGTGCTTTAGGCACTGCAGGCTTATCCAGTAGGACTGGGGATCCGATTTAAATGATTCAAAGGCTTTGAATATTATTTAGATTTTTTTTTATATGCTATTTTGTAAACATTTTATTATAAATGTCATATTTCAGTTATAATATAATCGCTTGATCCCTATAGTGAACAACATGAATTCAGAATGCAGAAGACTTTTCTTATATATATATATTGTGGCCGGGACTTTAACGCATTTAGATTAATTATTAACACAAAAATAACGCGTTAATCGCACTTATTATTGCACCACGGAACGTTTCTCACTGGATGAGTTTTGGCGGACTGATTATACTGGAGCACCAACTAGCGTATCTAATGTTCTGAATGTACTTGAAAGTAGGGATGCCCTGATCCCAATCGGTCGATCTGTTTGCGCATTAAAGCCATCTTGTAATTAGTGGTAAATGCCATCAGGTGCGTGATTTCACATTGAGCCGTATACTACACACAGCCGTTGTTCACTGATGAGCTGTGCAAATCCACGCTAATAAAAAAATTGTGAAATCACGCACAGCACAGTATTGGTCTGTTGGACTTGGCTGAACAAAAATAAACAATATTTTGTTGCTTAAGCATATGTATTCAGTGGTATACTAAAAATCCATATGAAAAAACTTACTTCTCACTGTTCTCAGGTTAAATATTTATATGCGATTAATTTTGATTTTACAAAGCCTCTAATTGATTTTTTTTTAATCAAGTCCCGGCCCTAATATATATTAATATACTAAACCAATTGCACAATAATGCGAAATAAAAAATATTTTAAAAAATCAATTAAATGTAGAAACTCAGCGACATCTGCAGGATGGGAGGTGCATTACAAACACTGTGTAGTGAATATTTTAATTTGTTAAAAAACTAACTAAAAAAACAAGAATACTGAATTGTTAAAAACATACCTGTCTGTCTATCTATCTATCTATCTTAAATATAATATTAAGAAATAGAATGACAAATAAAACAATAGATGTATAGATAGAAAGAATAAGGACTCAATGAAGTGACGACCGACAGACCAATTCAAAGCACAGAGACAACGACTGAACACGGAGGCCTGAGTGGGAGTTTAAAGACTGCCAAAAACTGACTGAAGACAGAGGGGAAAAAGAAACAAAGAGGAAGGAGTCTGAGAAGGCAAGCGGGGCTTGATGTTCCTGCACAGAGAAAATGGCTGGAGGTGAAGAGCATTTTTGAGGAGCGAGTGACGGGTTGTTCTTAGACAGCTCCGCACCAGCCCTGGTGAAAAACGAGAATGGCAAGAACAGCAGTGGCAGAGACGTGATAAAAATATCAAGGTACATTTAAAATCAGACCGAAGAGGGAAAGGCTGGCTTCTCCAAGCTGGATTCAGTCTTTCAATACCTTTAAAGCTTCTTATTCAAATCCTACACCATATTCTTGACAATGTAAATAAATTAATACTAATTTTAGTAAATGACAACATCATATTTATGTTAACTATTTAAAATATAAAATATCCCATACTTAATATATTCTTGCATGTGTAATCCAAACTATGATTTTTAATGTTTTAATAATGACTCATTTGTGAAAAATTGTATTTTGCTAATTATCATAATTATTGCGACATTGCTACAAGTTCTTAATTACTTTTAAAAAGCTATGTGTCACACCACGGGATTCAAAATGAGCAAGTAAAGAAAAGTTGATTAAGCATGTTGAAAAACACTTTAACTTGTTCAGTACATTTCATCTCAAATCTTGTGGATACGTTAAAAAGGGTTATTAACTACTCCCCTGTAATTATTTGAAAATGATGTGGGTGGCAGACACTTCTGATCAGGCATTAAACAGAGCTACTTGGGATTGAATCACCCGAAAGCTCTGAGAAGCAGCAAAGGTGAAGAGGAAATGGCAAAAAATCAAATGGCACTAAAATAAGAAAACCTCTAATGCTTTTTAATGAAAAACATCCATCTTTGCCTTGACAGAGTTTCTGGTTCCATCTGCAGTTAACCAGCAGGTGATCAGTGAAAGTTTAAGGCTGGAGAGAGTTTAATGAAGTGATGACCTGAACAACAATTAAAAAATAAATAAGTAACCAGCAAAATAATCTTGCATTGGGTTAAGCTAAATAATGAAATATGATTACTTGGCATACACATTTGCAGATTATTTTGCACTTTCTAAGCAAAAACAAAACTATAAATTTCACTTGGTTGAAGAATTTCTAGATATTTTGGCTGGAAACAAGACTAGAGCTTTTTTTTGGCAGGACTGTATAACCCTCTCTTCACAGAGGCCCAAAACAAGCACATGGTTAACAGAGAAGCCTCAAGTAATGGTGACCTCTAAAATCACATATATATGTGTGCTGTACAACCAGTCCTAAAATCACTGAGCACATGGTAAGAGGCTTTGAAAGGCCCATGTGTCAATAAGCCAGCAGCTATGCTGTCAAATGACTCATGTAATATGGGGAGAGAGGTAGCAGCCACAAGCACAAATGGAATCTAATGTAAAAGGTTTAGGCCTCAGGTAAGCAATGAATTCTTAAAATAAGCTTGTTTCTATGTTCGGCTTTTGAAACAGGAAGTGTAGGACGGGAGAATGTGACTCTAGATTAATGTCCTGTCTCCAGTTTCTCTATTCTGGTGCAATGCTGCATTATGATCCACAGGTTTAGTCTGAGCATTGGAAGGTGTGCGTGAATGAGAGGGAAAAAGTGAGACAATGAAAAACAAATGAATGTCAGCGGGTGAGAGAAAGTGTGTGTGGCCGTTTGGGAGAAAAAGTGCGTGACTGGACTCTACACAACCTGATGATGTCCATGACCCAAGAGCTGTCCATGAAGCTAAATTATCAATGAGTCTCTCTCCGATTAATATCACAGCCGAGTGCACTGACCTTTAATCCGCCTCTACAGCGAATACGGCGCTTTGCCGTCCCATCACGTCACCTCCATGGAGTGCCTGCTTTTCATTTTTTACACTGCTATCTACCAATCATCCTGCACAAGCTTCAGAATTGTAAGCTAGTATTGTTTTTTACAAAACACTTGTGAAAAATACATCATGAAAAATAAGCCAAGAAAAACGCATCATGTACATGCTTTGCAACGATTTGTATCGTAAAAAGTGCTATATAAATAAATTTGAATTTAATCCCACAAAGCATGACAATAAAGATAACACTAAACACTACATAAGTTTATATTTTATTATATTACAAAAGTTGAGTAAAAGAGTAAAATAGTGTACACTTTGCTGTGATCTACAGGGTGGGTCTTTATATGAATACACATTAATAAATAAATGATAAAATGGCCACCATGGTCACCACCCATCTTGAAAAGTGTCCCCCCTTACACATATTAATGTGCCACAAATTACGGTATTACTGTGTATCCATATACAGTAAATGGCCCACCCTGAATAACATTTTACTTACAATAAAGTGCATTATATTTATATAATAACGTTTTGTTTACATAATGTGTGTGCACTGTTAATATTTATTACGTATACAGTATATCAATACAAACACATGCATGTATATACATGCATGTAGACATATACATGTATATACACAGTATATAGTACACACACATATATTACGTAAACAAAAATCTTTTTTTTGGATGCATATAATGTAGTATAATAGTACAATATATAATTACCTAAGCACTTATAGTCCTATAGTGCTTTTAAACTATTAAATCTTTATTGGAGTAGGGCAAGGTTTTATCAACTTGACTAAAAGTATATCTAACATCAGCTTGTAAAAAGCTTCCTAAAATTCAGATCCTGTTTAGTTGCTTAAACGCAGGACTTTAAGAAGTTTGTAATGTGCTGTCTGTTGTTAAAAATATTAGGCCTGACTGCAGATGGGGGGATTGAGGGGAGGCTATTAAGATGAAATAACCCGATTTATGTTGTTTTTTTCCCTGGCTCGATCAGTAGCTTCTTTCCCTCTATCGCTCTCATCACTTCACGCTCCCTGTCTCTTTCAGACCTCATTTCCTTCATGTCAGTCTTTCACAGAGCTTATCCTGTGCTTTCATCCACTCCCTGTGAATCTCTTTCTGAGTGTAAAATGTGTGCTGGAATGTCTGTGGGGGGTTAACACGACTTGTTAATTTGCTCGAGTCTTATTCAATGCATAAATACTCGATACACATTGCTTGTTGGGAACTGGAGAGCCGTTGCTGTGTTAAAAGATCATATATTTATGGAGCAGTGTGAACATTGTTCAAACCTTCATCTAATCCACTCCGCAGAAGAAAGAAAGAAACTCATAGATGTTTGGAACAATATGAGCATAAGCAGTACTCTCTGTGCTACTTCACTGCAAAGTGGATGTTTTTCACTGAAAACAATTTTAGCATTCAAGTAGACCGAAGCACTTCCTGAGAACATGTCCCATAGCGTTGCCGAGAAAAATAAAGCAGTTTTTTGAAAAAAAAAAACAAAAAAAAAACTGGGTGGTCAATTATTTTACACCTACAGTACTCCAAAAACATTCAGGAATGTTCCGGTGAATGTAATGAGCTTCCTGGAACTCTCAAAAACCTCTTAAAGGAATAGGCTAGTTCACCAAAAAATGCATCATTTACTCATGTCATTCCAAACCTGTATGACTCAAATGATGGTGTTAGTTCGGACACCATTGATTTTACTGTACAGATGACAATATTTGTAACACTATTCAAAATATCTTTTGTGTTCTGCAGAATAGAAATGCATACAGGTTGTAGAGTGAGTAAATGATTTTTCAGTGAACTGTACCTTTAAGTCTCCTCACCCTGTAAAGCTCCAGCCTCTCTATGGAAGCACTTCCCTCACAAAGGCTCCACAGAAGGCTGCTGACTCACACCTTTTGTGTGGGATGATTGAAGCCATCCAGGTATGTAGGAAATGCACTTCAAATTGGTTTTGCTTCAGAAAGGCCCTGATGCTTCCCCCCCCCCCCCATCTTAAACCCTCTATTTGGCCTGGATGAGAAGTTCAAAGTCACCCGTACGAGAGTACTGTATAAACCCACAACACACACTAACTTTATCACACCAAAACATACACCGCCTTAATAAAAATTTTTGTAAGACAAACATAAAACAAAACCAAAACAGAGAGCACATATCAACAAACAATTTCAACCCCTTCATTTCCCGTCTGCTTTTTATGAGGCCTACATATTTGAACTACTTTACTAAAGTCAGGGTGAAAACCACAAAGGTGTCTAGCGCGGTTTTTCTGAAGAAAGCACGCCTCAACAAATCCCATTTAATACCCAAATGCATACGGGGGTTTCAAGCATGGCCAAAGTCATAGTAATTATCTTTTTTTTCCTGCCATTGCCTCTCCATCCAATTGAATTAGTAAAATAATGAGGTGGAATTGGAAACGCTTGATGACTGTCGGCACTCTGCATTTCCTATTCCATTTATTTATTTATTTATTTTGGCAGCTTTGATGTTCTGAAATTAATTCTTTCCATTACCTGTTTGGTCAAATTTTGTTCTAAATATAAAAATTAATTATTTATTTATATATTCTAAAACAATTATTTGCTTTGTATGATTTGCATTGTATTAAAAATGTCTTTAAAAAAAAAGTAACCAAAATAAATCCAGTCTCTTTGCATTAGATATAGCTATGATATAACAAGAACCAATAATAGGTGAGAGATGCTTGAGTTTGCAAATTCTAGGGATGGTTTTACGGAGCTATTCCAACTGCAATATCACTGTAAGGACAGAGTCATGGTGTGAAAATATCATTAGTGGGAAAGATGCTGAAAGTTTATAGTTTTGCACGAGGACCTCCTGTATTGACCTCCTTCCACCTGCAACAGACTCCTCAAGCCACAAAGTGTAGAAAACGCAGATGCACCATTTACTAAAACCCAATTACCAGACACATTTAGTCAACAGAGCATTTGTCAACTTCATGTTTGCTTATAAATATGTATGAAATCAGTGAATCACAAGAGAGCAGAGATGCTAATGGTTTCGTCTGACCCTTTGCTTCACATGCTTAAGACCTCTCTTCAAGGGTAGCCCACGCAGTTTGTTGGAACATTAGCCTTTATTAGCACAAATGGGTTGATTTGACAGCCAAGTCTCTAGCATGATTTGGCTAATCTTCATGCTTTGAAAGCACGTCTCATTTTCTTCCAAAAAACTCGCTCCAGCTTTGAAGTGGACTAATTAAAAACAATTGTGTGTGGTGTAATATGGTATAATTTGAAAAGGTAAAGTCTTTTGGCAGAAGTAGTCAGAAGTTGGAATTTAGAGAGTTATCCGAGACAAGAGGCATACCTTAATATAGGTAGGAACTTCACTTTGTAACATATGGTGCTGTACTACTCGCACAACGTGTGATCTGTGATGTGTGCAAATTATGTCTTAAAATGTCTTTTGTATGCAGTGTATCTAGGTAAGAATCTGTCAGTGCCTTACCTGAGAAATTTCTTGCATTGCATTTAACTGACAGCTTTAAAATTGGCATAAATTAGTAGTACATATATTTGTCTCATTTGAAAAAAATATTCACATTGGATCCTCTGCCCTTTGCACTTTAAACACTGCAAATCTGACAACAGTTTAATGCACTGCTCTGATTAAACTCCACATATTTTTTTCAAAAGAAAACAATCAACTCAGAGCTGGTAATCAGTTCATTTCAGTTTTAAATTGGTAAAGCAAAGAAATTCAAAAATTGGCGAAGAAAACCACAAGAGTTTACAATATTTGAACAGTTCTCACACAAAAAAAAAAAAAGAAAAAAGAAAAATGAAAATTGAATCAAGGTCAAGGTTCAGAAAGGTAGTAAGAGCATTGTTAAAATAGTGAGACGTGAGATCAGTGATTGAACCATTATCCAAAATATCTTCATTTGTGCTCTGCTCAGAAGATGAATGAAGGTCTTGCAGGTTTGTTATGACATGAAGGTGAGTAATTACTGGCAGAACTAACAGGTTTTGGATGAACTGTCCCTTTAAAGTACTAACAAGTAGCAATAAACAGATGTCATCCAAGCCCCACATCAATTGAAGCCCAGACCCAGTGATGTCAGAGACTGCAGTAACGAATCAAAACAAGCCATGTGCATCAGAGTTCATTCAGGAGCAGCAATAGTAATTACAGATGGCCCTGACAGCCGCTTAGAAATAAGAGAGAAGGAAGACTCAATGTGAATTGATTTAGAAACCGTGAGTTTCTCTGGAGGGGGAGATGGGCTCTCCGAAGACCAAACACAGAGCGAGGAGATAAAGCAAAATGAGGCCACTGCCTGAGGGTCTCGAAAATCTACCGGGACAGTGAAGAGAAGAAAAAAGGGGGAAGAAGAGAAGAGGGTGGCTTTCTGGTACAGCAGTCTACAGACAGTAAGCGACGCTGTCAGGGAATGCATGGATACTTTTAATCAATTTTTAATAGAATGGACCAACTGAGTGCAAATTGCACAGTGATTGCACAGTCAGAGCAATGAAATGAAAGACAGAGACAGAGGAAGGATTTATCAATACGTGTATGTTTACAAATCAAAGGTTCATCGTAAGGTCTGACTAATTTCCGACTCTTCTGAACATCTCAAAAAACTGGTTCACTAGTTCAAGGTCGAATTAGTTCTTTTTTTTGTGTGTGTAGCCGTGTTTTATACCTCAGGCTATTAGTACATAGTTTAGAACCTTAATTAAAAAGAGTTAGATGCACAGCTTGTCAGTGTTCATTTGGCATGAATTTCAGAAACAGTATTCCCCTCCATCCACTGTATGTTGTTTCTCCTTGTTCTCATCTATTCCCTAAGATGACCCGGTAGATATCAAACCGAATTTGAATGCATGCCAAGCTGACAAATCGCATTTGTAAAAAGCGCTGCTGTCGCAAACCAATTTTACTCTCACATCTTAATAATTGTAATCCCAATCCACAGCTAAGCCTTTGTCTTGTAAAGTCTCTATAGAATCAAAAACGCTGAGAACATAAAGATGAGATGACAAGCCCCATAACGCTATGCATTACATTTCTCAAAGGTGCAAGTTTCTTTTTGACAGCCTGGATGAGTAGTGAAGGTTCAGAGTATTACATCTGAAAGAGAATGCAATATACGGTCTTGAGAAGCAAACTATTCTGAAAAAACACATCTCTGATCAGGGCTCTGAGGTAATGCTAAGAGCAAAGTCTACTTGAAACCACTCTTTGGGGAATTTTAAATAAAAATGAATTCGCTGTAAACAATCGTGTAACTCTCAGATGCATCTGAAACATTTTAGTCTGAAAGTGCAGCTCATATCAGCAAGACCTTGTCTCACTTGATCTGGCAACATTGGCTCGCCGCTTCAGGTTAAGATTAAGAATAATGCCAGGAAAACTGATTTAAAATCAGCAGTAAGAGGCAATGTGAGCCGCTGCTTGCAGGTGAATGCATTTGACCAGGCTTTAACTAGAGCTCCGTCCTTGACTCGACTGTCCTTGAAACCTCAGTGTGACTGACCAGGCATTTAACAGCATGATGTGCCTCTCCTTTGCAAATCAATGGAAGGAAATTACAATGTGCGTGTGCGTATGCTGCAAGGACGCGGTTGAGACTTCATTCACAATCCCAAATGCACCTTCCCGTTTGTGTTTGGTCAGCAGGAAAACGTCCTTTAACAACACTAATGATAATTAATGAAAAGATTTAATGGCAATAAAGGCTGTCTGCGATAATTAACTTTGGTGTGGAAATTAACAATTAACTTCCTGCTCCATGCCCCTGGCATGCACCGCCAAATGCCACGGTCTTTAAACCCACCGAATGGGGCTTGTATTGTTAACCTTTGCTATGAAGACAATTGCAAAAAAAAAAAGTCTCAACAATTATCACAAAAAAGGGATAATCACAAAAGTTGTAGTCAGGAGCAAATGAAGGTTTTGAAGGAAGGTGGCTTGGCACTGAAGATCGTGTAGATTTGTAAGTGGACAGGGGAAACACACTACATTAATCTGGATCGCCTGTGGATATTTCCACATGTCCACTTAAATGACAAACTCCAAAACCCTCAGGGTTCTGCATCAACACTTAGCGTGAATCTCAAATAAGGAAGTTAGAGCTCTGTAGGTCACGAACACGGCCAGAAAACGCATTCTTTGATTCTTCTTGGCAAGACAGGATAAATTCCATTAGGAAGAAAGTAAAGTGGACCAGCAGACCTTGTAAATGCAATCTGACAGTCAGAGAAAAGAAAACAGCAACACAAAGTGAGGGTACTAGTTCTACACCAGACGCACTGTAGTAACATCTTTCAGTTGTACAGCATGCCAGTCTGTGCCAGCTTGCCTGCATAGCAAACATGCTCAGTAACTCTCCATCGCCGCAATGCACCTCCAAATGCTAAGCAAAGAAATGATTGATTCGTACTTGGGGCGTTCAATAATGCAACGCAATTAATCTTCCTCCCTTTACAGCAATCACTACCTGCTTACGACAAGTGTATTAGGTAGAGGCAGACTGGGCGCTCAAAACTGGCAGGAAGCATTGGCACCATAACTACTGTTGATCTGCCAGCCAATGTCACACACACTGCAGAAAAAACAGAGATCATTAAGACTTATTTTCCTGTGTGCCATCAAAATTGTTTTAGTCAACAGTGAACATTGAGAAAAGGTAAACAGCATACAGAGCGAGTAGAAAAGCATACTAGTCTATAATAGGGGAAGACAAAGTTCCCAAAACACAGCCGCCATCCATCAAGACCAGTTTATGACACAGTTAAGAGGAAGTTATTCCCAAATCTCACTCGTAGAGACCATGCTGTGGTCAATTTGTCTTGATCTCCACACGTACTCACACACTGCACACATAGTTGCCTATGCTGTGAAAGAACAATGTGGTGATTTGCAGTCTGGCAGATTGGAACAATATTCACACTGCAGACAAGCCAAGAACGAGTCAGTTATAAACAGTTATGCATATTTATTTAGCACCTCGCTTGAAGTGCAATGGCTTCTTTTGAGAAAATTACAGGAGATCAACCAGGCGACCATGTCAAAGGTTTACACCATAAAAGCATAATGTTTTAAGAACAGGATCCCACATGCTGCGGCTAAAAGTCGCTGCCAGTCTGAGGCTGGTTGGGGTGGACTTATTTTCTGGCAGTCATTCATTTTTCTTGCAGTTGAGAGAGTTGCGCCACTTAACTTTTCAATCAGCAGAGAAATACGGTAATGAGCTAGTGGGAAGGCAATCAACCATACATGTTCAGAGAGAAGGAGAGAGGGGGAGATAAACTTGGTAAATACATTGTGAGCTTTCCTATAATAACGCAATGGTTTGTAACTGCCACATTGTAAGTGGGCACGTCAATAATAGACTGCTGTTTAATGTGTTTTGGTTGTTAATTTGTGCATTCTGAAAGCCATGCATGGTGAGGATAGTGCAGAACAGAATTTGAGTACTGAAAGTGCTTAAGAATCCCTAAAACTACAGATAAACAATGCATGATATGATCCAAACCCATTTAAAATACAGCAAGTCATAAGCTCTATTGAGAATTTAGGAATTTGTATCATATCTCCTTAATAACCAAGGTCAGTGGGACATTTTTGGATCGTTTGTGGTGGAGACTGAACAAACAACTGTCTTGCTACCTTGAGTTTCAACCATTATATTATATTCTATTTGCTTTAAAAAGCATAGTGTTTATAACCGTTATAATGGCATTTAACAGATTTTAAAACCATTAAAGTACCATTCCTTGTGGATTAGAGATCCCTTCACTTATAATTTCACAGCCCAATAACAGTATTAAACAACTAGAGACAGAAAAACATCCCGTCTGAAACCATGACACAAAAATGTCAATGTATTCAGCGCTTCTAAGTGCATTCTGGGTATTGTAGTCCTGCCAGCTTCGTGCATTGAGAAATTGGCCCGTATTGAATTGCATTATGATTCATCCACCCAGGATTCAGGCTTTCATCTGCAGAACATAATTACTCTGTAAACTTGTCTCCCTGGATTCATAGTCGATATGAAATACGCACAGGCTGTCACATTTAAAAGCTCCGCCATAAATACACACTTTGCAGCCATTAACCCTTTGCCCATCCAGTTCCGACCTCCATTCCTCCTCTGCAAAATCATTTATTTGAAAACTAGGATTCATGTATGGGTACTGTGGTATTAAACGGAATATAAATTGTTACACACACACAGTACTGTTATAAAACTCACACTATTAAATAAAGAGCACTGAAGCTTCTAATTCCAATCAATTGCCTTCTCAATTTGGAGCAAACCCAGCTGTCTCATAAGTCTAATTTACAGCCGCTCTGTCCTATACACTTTTCCACATTGGAACCATAAGAAGGAAAAGCATAACATTAGGACTCAACAATTAGAATAGTCTATTGGCCCAGGGCCAATGTGCAAAGGTTTCGTGCCAGTTGACAGACCCGTCACTTAAACCAAAGAAGAGAAAAATCCTTTTTGTGGAGCCTTGAATTCACTAAGCACTTCTGATAGCACTGGCATTATACAGCCCATCCCTGACTGCTCTAGGCACATGACAACAATGGCTTTTCGAAAAGATTTTTTTCCCCCCTTGCAATTGCCAAAAGCTCCTCAAGCCTACTCTTTTGGTTGGCAGTTAAACTCCTGCCTCTGTTGACTAAGGGATATGATTTTTAGACGTGGAAGTAGGGTTAGAGGCTGCCGATGGACAAAGCAGCATGACTGTTGGGGACGTTTTCCAAGGCAATTCTCGGTAGATGCCGGAGCACTCACACATAGTGCACTAGCAATGAGACATGCACGCACACAACGCTTCCAAGGACATTGAGCCACCAAGATGAGACAGAATTGGTGCATTAAAGGACAATATGAAACTTCTTCAACATGGCAGGCTTAGTCTGTTTGGGAGAGAGAGCTTAGTACTACTGCTTTCTAAAACTGCTTTCTAGCCATCATGGAATGCTTTGCATAGGAACATGCATCAGCTAATGGAATGATACACTAATAAGCACAAATAACACACTAATATATATAGTAATATATAGTAATATAGTTAAATCAACTTAAAAATGACAATGTCTGATACTGTATAGTCACATCCCTGGAACCCTACATTGGACAAGCGGTTTAAATGACGGATGGCTGATACTTGAATTCCACATTTCTTTAACCTCATCCCCTATCTTGTGTTAGTTTTTTACTTGGCTTGCTGCTTTGCATTCTAGGACCGTCTTTTCTTTAGATCATGGGCATATGAGAAAGGGGTAAAAAAAAAAAAAAAACACCAAGATGCATCTATATTGATTACTGGCTATTATTTATTTATTATAATAATTTCAATTTGTTACATTTGCCATGATGTTTAAAGTTTATACCTGTAAAAACAAGAATTTTGTATTTCATTTTATACATTTTATATATATATATATATATATTAATTGTTTTTATTTATACTATATACTATTACTACCTAGTTGATGTACTATTTTTCTAGGTTTTCTAGGATTCTAGGTGTTTTACGGTACAATTTTTTTTTGTCTTGTTTCCAGCCAAAATATCTAAGAAGGATTTTTTATACAAGAAAAAGAAACGAGCTAAAATGAAGTGAGTGGCAGTCTGCCAGTGGGGTAAGCAGCAAAATATTTTTCTGTTTGAAATGAGATTATTTTGCTTACCCCAATGGCAAATCATTTTGCTTGTCCTAGGCAAAAAGACAGTTAATTTTGACTTGTTTATTCTGAGAACACCACAATTTTTTGATTGAAACCTTCTTGATTTAGGAATTGTTAAGGTATTTTGGCTGGAAACAAGACAAAAAAATCTAGTCTTAGAAAGCATTTTTTAAGTGTATTTATATTACATGAAATAGTACGTTTACATTTCCTTTATAATACATTAGTTGAACTAAAATATAAACTTTAATTTATCTTAGTTAACTACAACACTTACCAAAACTTTTTTTTTTTTTTTTGTATCTGCCAGCAATAGTTAAAGCAATAGACCCTATTATGTCATATTTCCCCCAATATTATTTTGGCCATCTCCTACAATTGATTGACATGCATGCAAGATCAAACAATGCTTTCTCAAAACATGCATTTAATAACCCCCTCATTTTCCAGTGACTCTCAAAAGATTAATTCGAAGCAGTTCTCTAAAGCATGTGTGTGAGACAAACGGAAATCAAGCTAGGGACAGGACGGGTATTAGGCCAGCTTGTTACCACAGTGCAGTGCAGCCCTTTTATGCTCAGCTTCACAACAGAACTCCTGTCCTATTTTTCCTCAGAGCTAATTTCCTCTAATGAATTAATTGGCTGTTTAAAAAAAGCCAAAGTACAGAGAGATCTTACGAAAAAAATGCAACACCTCATGATATTATTTTGGCTGGATGAATTGTGCACTTGTATGTCAGGACACAATAGTGATAGAAGTTAAGAAACTTTGAAGCAATGACTCACGGTTGGGCTGCTCAGCTCAGAGTGAAAACTGATTTAGCGTGTAAACGGCACACACTACAGGAATAGATATTAGCATAGCACCGCTGTGCTGTGATGTTATCACAAAAAAAGAACACCCTAGAGACTCGCTTCCCTTGTGCTAACACGGCCACCAGGATCGCTTTATGGACTGCTTTACAATGCTAATCAATGTAGCTTCGAATGACGGCGCTTAGCAGTTGTAATGAGGGAGCAAACGTCAACTGCTTTATATTGAACGACATTTGCAGTGCTCAGACAAAAGAACTAAAGGATTCTCATTTATTCAATGTCATAAGGGTTTGACCTGCAATAAATCACCTTGTATCTGGAAAGTCACTGAATAATAGTAGTCAAAACATAATGGGCAAAGTTAAGAAACGGAATATAATTGGTGGCTACAGAGAGAAACCAAAGAGCTATGATTAAAAACAAGGACTTTTCCCAAGTAAGTTTAAGCTTTATTCAAATAGAATAAATTGCATTCCAAGCTTAACAACATGCCAATGCATCAATAAATATTATTGGCATCAGTAAACAATAGGGGAGTCTTGTACACTTTACAGTATGTAAAATGCAGTGCATTTGAGCGACTGAGAGTTGCTGTTGCCTATGTAGAGCATTCCAAATCAGTATTTTATGAGGGTTTATTTTGGTTTAGGTGCTAACTTACATTTTGGAACAGCACTGGAAGTTTCATAGACAAATAAGCCTTTAATATCTACTCTTCAGCTGTTGTAATCGGTCAACTCAACTCAAGTTTACATAAAATGCTTCTCTGCAAAGCTCCACAACCTCAAGCACAAATTTAAAGTGTGCTAGCTTTGAGGAAGCTTTGTAATATTAAGTAAACAACAGCATGTATGAGAAAACAAGGTACACAGACACAAACTGGTGCAACTCTGGCACAAGCTTCAATGCAGGGACCAAAGTTGTTCAGATCGTCTTAATTAAAACCTTCTCTGTGTATACAGGAAGAATGGAAAAACGCTTGATGCCTGCTTAATAATACAGTAAGTGAATACCCAGGTGGCTTGGTGAGATTCAGAAGTATGCAACCAGTGGACATTAGAGCTGAGAAGCAATTGCATTCAAAAAGACTATCCTACACGGTTCCTGAAACATCTCCTTTTCTCTATTCTTTACTTTCAGCATTTTTGAAATATCAGCCTTGACTAAAAGCAAGCTCATGAACCATTGCAGTTCTGCTCTGATTAATCGTATTAGGGGTGATTTTGAGACACTTTGTGTCTGTTGTGGTGCTGAGATAACTCAATTATATTTTGCAAATGCAGTCTGTGACTAACATTCCAATAGAAAACCTAATAGAGCAAAAAGCGCCGATGCTGGTGTGATGCAGGGTGACACAAATGATTATACTAAAAGCAAACAATTTTATGAGGCAGTACTCAATTTGCACAAACGTGGGTGTCTAAGACACGACGCTTTGAGAGCTCATAAATCAACATGAGCGGTCTTAAAATAAAGAGCGATCAAGTGGTATTATGTAATTATTCATAAACTTAGAGAAATTAGTTCTAATGATCTTTAACTACACCGCAGAGTAACACATTTTATTAATCAATTGGCTATTTTGTCTTTTGCAATGAAAACATTTTAGTGTCCTTTAACATCTTTGTCCTTAAGCATCTCCTTAAGATTGCACTAAATAATAAGATATGTTTTCAAAGAATTGAACTTTTTTTAAATGATTTTTTGTACCCCGTCGAAAATGACAAACATCAAATCAAATTTTAAACACATCGCCCTTAACTGACCTCATCGTGTAGGTCACGTAAAGCTGGCAACTACTTGAACAGTCCCTAAATAATGTCCTTTTCAAAAGCAATAATTCAAGAGTAATTCACTCTACTTTGACATTTATCAATATACCATGAGCATTCGGGCTAAGCAGGGCTTAACACATATCTTAAGACTTCCACTGAAGTAGTTTTGAAATAAACCAAGGCAGAAATGATAATAAGCCTTAATGGCACAAAAAAAGATCGCTGGTTCTACACTTGTTATTTAGATTAATTCTGCAGAGATGTGCTGCCACAGTCAACATACACTAAAATACTGCATCAACATCAACGCAGAAACAATTCAAGCGAATGGATAGAGAAATACTGACAAGCAAAAACTAGCGGTGCTGTATGCACAAGCATTCTGATCCTGATCTCATCAGAGCTGATGGATAGGAATGGCAAAATCAGAGAAATGGTGGTAGAAAGAGATGGAAATAAAAGAGGAGTTTGATCAAGCGAAAGGGAGTGCAAAAGTGGAAGACGGAGGGAGGGGATCTTTCTAGACATCCCGTATATGTCTGAGAGGCTGTGGGCAGAATAGACCATTAGGAGGGTCCAGCGCTTGATGATGAAAGCTGTGATAGAATGTGCACAGCCATTTCACTGAGTGCTGAATAGTATGCCACAATCATGGATCCTGGTCACACATGTCTCTGATTCAACCAGACCATGCACACATTTGGACATAGCTTTTAACTGCAATATACAGTATATAGTAGCATGAAACGTTTGTCAAAAATTCAAGGGCAATGTATAATGAAATATTTTTGTAAAAATTTTAAATGTAAAATGCATAAAAGAAACAGAAATATAGGACTAAGAGCTTAAAAAGCAACATGAAGAGAAAAAAAATTAAAGGTCAAGTGCTCATAAATGAGAAAATGATAAATTTGTGACATCCTTATTATGCGATTAAGACTGTGATTGTTGCCCTTAACTTTGATGAATGTGATTATGCACATATTTGAACCATCATAATGACTGTAAAATATGTTAAGTTTTATAATTTTGCACTATAGAGGCAAGCAAACACTTTTTAAAAAAGATTTTGGGCACGTTTCCCTCAAAATAAGGGAGGTCGGGTCCCTCAGAAATGCATTAAGCAGGCAACAGTAAACAACCCTATTGCATTTAAACTGAATGCCTTTGTGATGTGGATAAAGTACAAATGAAGTGATAAACAAAACACATTTCTTAGCATTTAATCAAAAAGCAATGACATGTGGCAAGCAAAAGGGACTAAAGAGGTTTGCCCATGCCATGTAAACATCTTAATCCAAGTAATTCCTTTTTCTGATTATCAGGAATAATCCCAACATAGCTTGAGCCCTTATTTTAGTTTATGTTTACAGGGATTTTCGCCTTCTTTTTTATCACCCACCAAGCAAGTAATCAGTAACGTTTTGCATCATACATCACTGGTTTTCAGCAAAATTGTGCTAATGAGTTTACAGCTGTATAATTTACAGATTGCAGCATTTTGAATTTTGTATAAAGAGAAAAAATGGCAATGAAGTAATATAAATGTAATTACAAATATAAATGTTTCCAGCAAATATAAAATTGCTATACACACACACACACACACGTGGAAACCAGGACAAGATTTGTTTATTTCACGTTTTTTCTGCAAGCCGAGCTGCACTCACAGACAGTGAACTGAACAATAACATGATAGTTTATCTGACACAGTAATAAGGCGGATGTATTCTCAGGGGGCTTTGGTGTCTGCAGTGGAGAGCACCATGATTGCTGGGGTTAAGATGTCATTACCAGACGAGAAGTTAATATTGCTGTTGTTTACTCGGCAAACCTGAAAATGTCAGTCCAAATGACAAATAGTGCTGTCCTTATCAATTCAAAAAATGAAGGAAAAAAAAGAGGCCTGGCACACGTTAAACTCACCCCGAGATGAGTGTGATACTCATGGGGAGGGAAGGGTGGTGGTGGGGGGGATTGGTGATATGGCACTGTCATTGAAAATTAATGCTTAATGCATTCCTTAATGGCTCTTACACAACGCATCAGAATTCATCATGCCTCTTTGATGCTGAAGGCTCTATCGCATGCAGAGAAAAGGGGGAGATAATAGGTTACGCTTTTGCTTTCAGCGAGGACATTTCCAGCGGGAGGATGAGGTGGCCTTACAGTACACAGTTTAAGGAGGGAGTATTAAACCCACTGTAAATGGAGAAGTGCAGCGACGTGATGTGACAGCCCAGTGTGATGGGATGGGCTGAGGTTTGTGGGCAGTTAAAGTTGAAGATCAGTTGAAGATGAAGTCGCTGCAATTCAAGCATTAACAGACAGTGCATTTTCAACGTGGGCACTCAGCACTTCTTTTACAAAAAAAAAAAAGGTCATGGTGAACAAGGGATATGTCCTAATAAGGACAAATTAGGTGGTGTAAGCTTAAGCTAGAGCTCATGGAAGGCACTCTGTGCACTGCTGAAACTTACAAAGGGATAGATCCTCTAAAAATGAAAGGTTTTCTATTATTTATTCCCCATCATACTGATCCAAATCTAACTTTTGGAACACAAAAAGAAAAATTTTAAATAATATTTGCTCTTTTCCTTAATTAATTAATAAATATCAATGAGGACTGGAGACGTCAAGCTGCGGATAAAAAAATAAAAAATAAATCAAATATATTTTATGACTGTTTTGTTTACACATTTGTTACAACCTAATGCGTGCTATCTTCCAAGTCTGCAGAACTATGATAGCTTTGTTTGTGGAATTCCAGTGGGCTATTATTCATTGTGAGTGACTAAGTCAGTGAAAACTGGATCAGCTCGATATCTGAACAAATCATTCAAGGCTGCATTTCCCCAAAGTATAAACCTAAATACATTGTAGGAACTACTGGCACCAAAAGTCTCTACAATCAACTTTGGCATGCAGTGCTTTTGGGAAAAGCAGCCCTTATCGGTTTTATGAACTGGACGATTCAAAACTCTTTCAAAAGATCAGAATCCAGTGGCCAGGATGCTTTTGTTCTAAAAATTAATTTAGGTTAAAATTAGGTTTAGATCATCATGTTCAAAAAAAAAAAAAAAAGAAAAGAAAAGAAAATGTTACTTTTACTATGCAGAGTTTAACCATGACTAGCTGTGACCTGATCCAGTGCAAGGACAAACCGGGTTAATGGGGCTAATGAAACTAGAAAAGAATATCCTGTGATCAAAACACCAAGAGAGAGAGAGAGTAGTGTGTAAAGTCTAACTGCAAAAAAAAAGAAAAAGAAAAAAAAAATAAGAAAAAGAAAACAAAAAAGATGGATCCAGAAAGTGTGCCAAGTACTTTCATCTCATTTTATCCCAAATGAGAATGATGAGACAGTATCCTCATGCTATTCAGCAGAAGGCCTTAGGTAACTATCTCTTTTTGGCGTAATTGCTAATGCGTAGAGAAAGATCAGCTGACTGTGAATGGTGACTGGGGAGGAGAGAAGATTGTGGAGGGACCGTCAGGCTTCATTATCACCTACTAACTGTGAGCAGCTAGTTAAAATACCAGACTCCATCTTTCTTTAGCAACCGCAGGCCTAAAACAGCTGCCGCTGTGCAACAGACATGCCCCATAACCATATTTCACGAATATTTGCCATCTTTCCAGAAGATTTTGAGAGGGTTATGGGCGATGTTGCAGGATTTTAGCTCGATTTCATTTTTTTCTCAAACTGTATGCATCACCCCCAACAAAAACAAACCCCACCTCTTCCTGGCCGAAGTTTGTTTTTGTTGCGATGAACATCCTGTGCCCATAGTGTTTGTTTCGGTATTGCAGCCTCTGTGTTGTCTTTCGAGACCGGGTTTTTTCCCTAGTGTATTCAGAGGGCCGACAGCAAGACGATCGAGGGGTGATGCATACGGTTTGATATAAAATCGAGCTAAAATCCTGCAACATCGCATAGAGCACTTTTAATTTATGCTTGCTTGAATGTCTCTTTGAAAAGCAAAATCTTGCGATACAATTCATTAAGCAGATGCACCAACAGACAGCACTGCATTCAGATACATAGAGTTATGCATTCTTTTGTTTCCGGTGTGAAAAATCTTTTGTTGGATTTCATACAGTCTACCTCGATTATAGTTTGGACTAAACAAATTACCATTTTATCAGACGGAAACATTTTGTTTCACTTTAACTGTCAAAATGAAGACATTTGGTATGCATTTCTTTTTTCCTTCAGGGTTTCATGTGACCTACTAGAGGAATCTTTGCTTTGATATCAGGCAGATCCTTGATTTAGCTCCCAGCTCCTTTGAGATGTCTCTTAGAAGTGCTGCCACTTTCTTTTTGGGAACCAAACACATTCTGTCACAGCAGTCTTGGTGGCTGTTTTGGTGGAACCAAGCAAAACCTGTAAATCACACAAGAGGTATTCCTCTTTACCAAGCAAAAATGGGTATGTGCCACTTCAACCTATATTATTAATAACACAATATTCCAATGACAGCTATTTTGCATATATACAGTAGCCTACTGTAATTTAACCTGCGACCAGCTATTTATTTATTTCCCCAGACTAGAGCAAGAAAAAGGTATAGAGATGATGCTATGTCATACTGTAAAGTGCATAACATACAAATGCCACCAAATAAGACACAAATATGCTTTCTCAAGCAACTTTACATTGCTACAACATATTGATTATGATGGATAATAGATGATGCATATTTTTTAAAGAAAATATTTGTCAGGAAGGGTCTAAAAAATGAAAGAAGGGCTCAGTGATGTAAGATAAAAGTCACTTCAAACCATTTTGTATAATATATAGTTTGTAGGTTTATGACAATAAATAGCATCAATTATGATGTCATGGTGATTTTGACTGGTGCTCCACTGCATTTTATAACAACTGGAACTGCACCGATACTTGAGAGTCTACTCCTGTGAACAAGAGAAAAACAAATAAGCAAAATGGATGCTGTGCATTAGGTTTCTGGGAACCTCACAGCAGGGAAAGGCCACTTGCCCTGAGCCAAGAGAAGGTGGCTAATGTTTCATTTAGGGAGTCTCTACAAGAAGAATAGTCAGCACTTAAACCAGCATTTTATACATTATCTATGATACTACGGAAAATACCAGTTTGCAGAGGAAAAGGGTTTGCAAATGCAGCTATTTATGTAGAAACTAAACGCAAAGAGGGTTTGAAGCATCCCAGACTAGCTTCATAATCAGTTTGAGATTGACAGCATTCATTAACATGTGACTTTCAAACTGGAAAATCTTAAGCTTCTACACTTTACAGATTAACCCACTTCACTCTCGAAATGTAAACGAATTTCTCGAAGTGTAAAAAATAAATAGCTAATAAAACAGGATTGACAACCGTAGGCGCATTACACTGGGTCACCTCCACTAAAATGTCCTACAGTCCCTGAATACATCAAACAAACATATTCCTTTTCTACACTACTCTTTGGTATGGAGATATGATCCGTTTTTCGAAATGTAGTCCTCCCTCAAAATGTGGGTCCTGCAGTGAGCCCAGTGGTATAAAAATGAAGTGTATCATAGAAGGAGTGACGGCAGGCCGCATGAGGGAGAATTTGATAAATGAACGTGAATGGACATACTAAAACCTGACGGTGAATTATACATGAGGAAGGCAGAAATGATGAAAAGAGAGGCAGAGGCGAAACGAGGGACCCTAGCAAATCGAAGGGGGGAGCGGTTGTATGACGTGTGACATTTCCAGGCTTTTGCTACGGGTTAATTAGCAGTTGATCCCTTTGTGCATGCCAAGCCGCCGTTCCGTTTTAAAAAGCAGCATTGCCAGCTCAAAGTCCAATTACATTTAACACACACACACACCTGAAACGTTAAACCAAACAGGAAATGTAAACGACATCTCTACATTTCCCTCTAATCTAAAAATATTCCAAATGGCATTTACTCCTCAATTTCTCTGAATGACTCAGTCGGACTCCAGCTGGGCCAATTAGGTGTCTAATTCTATGTTTTGCACCGAACGCTTCTCTACTGCATATCAAAGTGAATACCTGACATTTGAAATAACGCTTGAAAGAAAGAAGCCATTTAGAGAACAGGTTGCAGCGTTCAGCTGACATCACAATCATAACAACTCGCTGATCAAAAAGTATTTAATTTCATTAACATCTCCCTGCAAAAACCAAACTGAAGCAAATGAATAAAATGAAAACATTGGAAATGAAACATGGCTTCAGTCACACAATTAATTCCACCAGTCATTCTCAATTCGAGCTAGCAACGTCGCAGCTCTGCAGGTTTAAATTCTCACAAAGGTTGTTCGTGCAAATCAGCGCTTTCATGCGTGGCGGTGATGACTACATCACTATTGCTAATGGTGATGAGTGAGTATCTTGGGTAATGCTTTGTCTGACTTACAGGCCTTCACTGATTCAGCACTGTAGAATTTCCTGACATACAAAGAAAACTGAACTTACATGTAGTGAAAATACACTTATGCTAAGCTAATAAAGGTTTCTACTGCAACTCCTATTTCAACCCTAAACACAGAAATCGCATTATTTCGTATGTTTATTAACCCATTTTCCATATAGGGATCTTTGCCTGGTGTGTTCAAGTTTTATTTAGTACTACCCTTGCTTGGGAAATGTAATCCATTCACTTTAGACAAAACCTAACCAACACACACGCACAAACAGAAAATGTTTGAGCTACATTAGCATACTCTAGAAACGTCAACATTACCCTCTATTCTGAATCCCAACTTCCTTGATTCAAAACTTTTATACTTTTAAGTCATAAATTCCTAATTCTCTAAATACACAATAATGCTAAATACTATACAGCAACGAAGCATTGCTAACACCTGCATTCACCCACTTTTAGACTGTCCATCGTTCACCAGGACAGCCATGGAATGAGGATTACAGGACTCCTGGTCCTCTACCCTGTCATTACCCATTCTACCCTGGGGGCATGTTGTGAACGGGAACCTGTAAACCTCAAAACAGACAGGAGAGTGCCAAGAGAGCACAATGCTAATTATCATACCATATACAGGGAAACTATGATACAACAAAGGGCAGCATAATGCTGGAAGAACAACATCAGAATGTACACAGTGTGCATGGAAGGTATGCATAATAAACAAAGGTTGAGAAAGATGCTAGTCAGTGCTTGTGTTCTTGTAACCTAGCACTAAAGCTACCTGAGAGCGCTATGCTGTTGAAAGCGATGCCTCGTTTCACTCACATACACACACACGTGCAGGCACACACTCGAACTTCTCACCTGCGACTAAAGGGCAGTGTGCTATCCAAACACACCAAGTACCACTCAAACAGCAGCAACTCAGCAGTGTACACCAGTATGACCATAAATGTCCACTCTAGTGCACATTTAACGGCCAATGCAGCATTAAACACATTCTAAATCAATAGAAACAAATGGTGACGGACTGAGGCCATCCATCAGACAAGGGTAGTGGGGCGAATACACACCCACACCCTTATAAACACTCGTACTGACAATTAACCTCAACTGCCGCATGCTGAAGTCCCTCTAGGAGTTTATGGTCTGCAGATAAACTGTTCATTCATCCCTCAAACATGAGTTGCTCATGATGTCCGACCTAGGCTAGTGATTTATGCCTTAGTAAAACAATGACTGATCCCCGAGATGTAATCCCCCCTCTTTTTATCTCCCTTCACAGCTAGCTAGCGGGAGCACTTACGGTGCAGGTGCTCGGAAGCGTAGTAATAGACATCCTCATAGCCCTCATGGTAATCCTCTTCAGGACGGTACTTTTTGCCCTTGCGTCTCCTGGACCTCCGGATCTGTTTGACAAAGCCAAAAAAGCGCTCCATGCCTGCCCACCGCGTGCAGTCCCACTGATACAGGCGCAGACCACCGCACTCAGCCAGCGTGCGTATGTGTGTGAAGGTGTGCGTTCTGTTTCACAAAGAGCACGGCTCTGAAAGATCTCAGAGAGAGAAAGAGAAAGAGCGAGACAGAGGCGGAGAGGGAGAGAAGGAGGGGTGCGGGGGGAAGCAGCGGATCGCAGTCAGCTGGAGAGGATGGGTCAAATATCAGTCTTCTCCAGTGCACCAGTCTCCTTTAAGAAACCCGTGTGTAGAAGGGTCCTCAGTTGAATGGGTCATTGTGCATGCTTGCACGCACGTGTAGGTAAAGAAGAGTGTATACAGGCTAAGAACAAGAGAGAGAGCGAACAAGGGCAGGGGAAAACACACAGCGAAGTGAGAAAGCCTCAAAGTTCAAAGGAACTGGCAGCAAGGCGAGGAATCCTTGGGCTATGACTGTCTCATTTCAGAGTTGGAATGGGGGCGGGGATTTCGTCTGCCTTTTTAAAAAATAAGCATGAGTGTTTGTCTGCGTAAGAATCAACTAAGCGACGGTGCACCAGAGGGGTGTGGATGGAAACACTTGAGGGGCTCTCGTGAAATTTCATTGTGATAATTCCACAAGACGGAAGGGGCACTGTGGTCACGTGTTGCTGGCGTGGTACTGACAAAAAGCTGAAAGGATTACAGCACTCTCTAATTCACCACCTGGATCAGCGGCTAATAGCGTTAATGGGGCTAGGGGAATTGTTAATTGAGCAGTTGGCCAACAATGACACCCAAGCGCGTGTCAGTAACTCCTTCATTCAGCAGGGCTGTGTGCCTTGTCACCCCAGGGCGATAACAGAACTCCTTAGAGACTCCAATTGCCATTGTGCGGATGTCATTTTACTGCCTTGGCATGGGGAAAAATTGCCATTGTGTGTCCCAACCTATCTATATTTTCCTCTTAGTAGTGAAGATGGACAATCTCATCAAAAACACCCTCTGAGTCTTCACCCGATGGAATCACCCTGTTTATCTCATTGTGATTGGATGGTTGAGCTACATCACTGTGGTCTAAAACACATCAAGAAAGAATAAAAGCCTTCACAGAAAGCTCACTGGTCATACGTAAGTGCCTTTTTATGTGGTGTTGAGGCTGTTCTTTGTGCGACACAGCAGGCGGCTTTCTTTGTCTGAGGTTTGTCTCATGAAAAGCATGTAGTAGGAGGTTAAAACCCACCCCTCTGGACTACTCATTTTTTTGACGCAGTGGTTTTTCAGTTAGCAGTTGTGGCCATGTTTTCACACATTAAGGTTTACATATGCAATATTTGGTTTGTCTCTGTGGTTCTGTTAGGAGGGAGAGAAAAGAGAAAAAGGCGGTCAGATCTAGCGGAAAACATATGGTTTTGCCTAAATATGAGTATCATTTTTACAACTACTATGACAGCCCATTTGCAGCTTTACTAGAGCTCACTGCCTGACTCTCAAAAATCCTCAAAGACTGTCAAAACAGTCTATTTTTAGAAGAGGCTGTCAAAAATAATTTCACAAATTAGAATAAGGTCCATACAGATAAGATCTAAACTTCCCATCAAATAGGACATTGCTTCGCTGATTATCTACTGATGAGCAAACACATGCTTTCTCATCAGGGAATGATGCATCCTGGGAATTCACAGCTCCCACAATTTGAAGACCCAGACTTGTTTATCCAATCTGTCTGCCACCTGAGGCAATCAATGCACATTCAACAGATTCGTTATTGTTTCAGGAAATACAAAAATCCAGACGTAATCTAGCTAGCGGGTGGGGCTTTAATTAGCTATGTGGTCGGCATACCTGTAATTAGACATCCTGCGTCCTCAGCGGAAGACTGAGTTTGGATTCAGGGCAGCTGCTCTTTGCAAAACTGCAGAACAGAGGCACTATTCTGTAGAAGGGTGACTACCCAGGATGAATCAGCATGAGGAGAGTTCCTTTATAAAATAATTCTCGTTTTTTTTTTGGGAGATGTGAAACTCACAATGCAGTAACTATTATTATTCATGAGGTAAGTGCACTGTAATTAAGACTATGACTAGGAGATGGTATAATCAGGACTAATTCACTGTATTTCATAATATTCCATCTGGTACTTTGGAGTAAGAGCTGTAACGTGAAGCAAGGAGTAATAATGTTGTGATGGTTTGTGCTTGTATGATATGAGGATCGTGGCAGTGTTCCAGGTGTGAGTCTCTCCTGAGATTGTTTTCAGATAAACCACTGCAGTAAGAGCCAGGTTTAAACACTGAGCCTGTGCCAAGCTCTTAGCGTCTCTGCACCTAGTCAGAGCTAAGCATTTGCTGCAGTCACTCTGTCTCCTGTCCAGCTCACAAACCCAAAATATAACTGTGTGTCTTATTCCTTCTTTGGCTCAATTGGTATGGTAAATGCTGTGGTAGGTCCAGATCTGGAATAGTAGTCATTTTTAATGACTGCATGAGTTCACAGTTCACCCACAAATTAAAAAACATATATATATATTTTTTTTTACTCACATGAATGTACCAAACAAAGCTATGTCTGAACATATTTTTTTTAATCGGAACAAAATGGTTTATTCAAGTTCACAAAACTGATTTGATGAAATCAAAGTGAACAGTGAATATTTTCTTACCCAAAACGTTTCATTAATTACTCACCCTCACATTGTCCCAGCCCTGCAAAACCTTTGTTCATCTTCGGAACACAAATTAAGATTTTTGATGATTATTTTAACAACGTCTTCACTTCCTTTTTGGGCCTATAGAATGTGGTAGTTGTGCTGCTGTCCATAGAGGGTCAGAAAGCTTCCGAAGTGTTCCGAAGATGAATGAAGGTATTACGGATTTGGAACGACATTAGCGTGAATAAATTAACCCTTTAAGGTCTTTTTATAGGAATTGGTTGATTCATTTTAATTTCTGAATGAACGTAACTTTTGAATGACAATGTTCAATTTTATGGCATTATTAGAAACAAGGTTCTCATTCATTTATGTCCCATGAAAAAAAAAAACAGAGGCCAGTGCAGTTTCTAATACGTGAGTAGGAGTAAGTGATGACAGTTTTTTCATTTTTAAAATTGAACTAGGCCTACTTCAGCAGTGGAAGACAAATTGAAAGTAAGACTGAAAGTGTGTGTGTTTGTTTGTGAGTGTGTGTGAGCAATTCAGGCAGAACTTCTTAAAATCCTCACTTGCACATCCATTTGAGCATGAACTGCCTGAGGCTTTTTCTGGAACCAAGACTGTGCCAGTTTGTTGCAATATGGTAGCTCCTCTCTGGAAGCAAGTCCATTGCCTGGGTAGAAAAAACAGGCTGTCCAGACACTACATCTGCTATGAGCAAATGCTTCAGACGGTTGAAACAGCCTCTCAATAGAGACAGGAGGATGCTGACAGGTTAAACGGTTGTGTTTTCACAGTTATTTGAACTCAGGCATTGAGAAGTCATGCAGGATTGCTGAGTCAAGTATTTCACACCTTCACAAACAAACAAGCCCACACAAACGTAAATTCAGCCTTCTTCAATGTTCCACCCTTTTCCCCAGTCTCCCTTTCACAGTTGAATGAAGCTCTCCCTTTACTAATTTATTACATCTGCAAGGTCTACATTTGTTCTGCCCTTAGCAAGTTCCCCAAAATAAGTCTGTTTTCATCCCTTCTGCTTTAGACTCTTCCTCATTCAGTTCTGCTTAAAGTGGAAAAAACCTGATGGAACCTGGAAGGTTCCAGTTTTTTATCCATGCAGGGAGGATCACCTTTGCCTATGAGCAAGATATTTAACTCCAAATTGCTCTAGGGTACTGTTATTATAGCAAAAGTGAATTGTGTTAGCATATGATGCTTTTATGAATATTTATTACCTGCTATAAAACTTCATTTATTTAATTTTTAAGAGAGGTAACAGGAAATTATAAGCAGGGGATGGTTTGATTTGATTGAATTTATAATACCATTTAACTCAACTATGTTCAATGCTGCTAATCCTATCAGTTACAAATAAAACTATTGGCCTGCTGGGTGATAATTAGTATTATTTTGGTTAAAGTCTTAGTGTAAAGTGTGGACCACACTGTATGGAAGTGACGGAAAAAATTTTGAGGAAGCAAATAAATATTCTATACTGTGACTACAGGACGGGGTCAGAAGTCGGAAATTAAAAATCAGTCAGAACACGGTCTCTCTGAAACTGTATTAATGTTCCTCTTCTAGTTTTAGATTAAGCTAGATTGCAATGTGACTTACTCATCCACAGTGTCGCTTCTCTAACTGCGAATGTGGAGCTAATGGCATTTTGAAAGCCTTATCTTGCCTACTTGTCAATCTTCCATTATAACAGGCCTGATGTACTCTTACTACAAGAACAGCAGTGTTTTAGAGTGCAGGTCTGAGCATGTATCAGCTAATGGAAGGGTATAAAGGTCAAGCCTAAATGCTCTCCAAGATGCGAAACATTCCAGGACCTCCATTGACGTTGTCATTACCTTAGTACTTACTTAATCCTTGCGTCAATTCCATTCTGAGCCTCACGTCAACATGAGATTACGAATAACCTCACAATAGTTGACTCTTTCCGATCCAGATGATGTGGAGACCCAGAGGCGATCTGCCAAAACAATAAGCTCACCAAATATTGAAGAGAGCTGTCACAAGATGCCAGTGTCAGAATGACACAAATAGAAAGAGTGCAAGCAAGAAACTAGGATAAAAATATGTAACTTTAAGCGTAGCTTTGGTGTCAGATGAGGGCAGAAGAAGAAAGATCGAAGGATTTACTCGTTCACGCCCCGCCTCTGATTCATTTCACACCCAGGCAGTTAATGTTAGCCAAAGCCTTTAGGGTTGACACTGGCCTTCACTCAACCTTAAAAAGCATTGGCCAGAACAAACCTGTGACCTTCCCATCCTCCAAAGGGAGTTCTCTAGCAACTAAAGGAGTAGAGGCAGAAAAATATCCTTAAATCATTTAAATTCAACTGTGGGTCTACCCTTTTCATGCACGGAAGGTTAAATAGACAATCAAGGTAATTATGTATTAGATTAACAGAGCACTGAAAGGCCAATAAAGTAACATATGATTAACAAATGATCTATGCATGGGAAATAACAACTGCAGATAGCTAATTCTGCACTTTATAAGATGTTCAACTCAGGTTTACTTTTGAAACATGACTTTTGACAACGTACATTAAATATTCCCAGATAGATCAATATCAAATAAAAATCCAAATTAAACAATGTCAATAGTTTCTGAATCGAATCAGAAAATCAATGGCAATAAAAGCAGTCACACTGCTTGCAGAGAGCGAGCCAGCCAAATATATCCAGTAAACAGCGTTGGATGCATTTCATGGTGGGAATCCTTTTATTGATAGTATTCACGTGACAAGCGTTCACTGCAGAAACTCATTTTAAAGATGTATGTGGAAAAGAAGAGGGAGCACGCAGATGGTGACGACTCTGAATAAAACATGAGGGGAGAGTGACACACAGACTGCTAAAAATCACATTCGGATCAGAGCACAGATTCAGCATGTCACAAACAGCATTTTCAAAAGCAAAGACGTCAAGCAAAAGTGTTCAAATCCTGCTTGGGACATCTCGGCTGACCCAGGCTGACCTTGGGACGCCAGTTTTGTCCCCTGAAGCAGTCACCCTTTTCAACTGCCATTAAACAACTGGCAGTATTGTGCTATAACTGTAAGAGCGTACATCTACAACACATCCTGTAGGCACACACACTCCCTAGGTACCCCCCTTTGTGTCATTCCTGACAGAGAGCGAAATCTTCCGGCAGGCTTGACAGACATGTCCGCATTATTAATGTACGTGACATGACTTTAGATGCATTCGATTGTTTTCCTCAAGCCTGTCAGTGACAACAAAAAACTCAGCTTGGTATTTGTCACTTTCAATGGCTAAAAAAATAAGGTGCCATTCCTATGGAGTGCATTTTTTTGGGGGGGGGATAGTCTGCCTTGAAGAATATTTTTAGACACTGACCTAAGATAGCTTCTTTATCCCTGCCTTTAAAGGTCTACAAACAGTCAGACGTGCTGTAAGGGTCTTATAAATAAACTTGTTTGAAATGATTGAAAAATAGTGCAGTTGAATAAAAAAAAAAATTAAGTGAATAAACCCTGGCACAACAAAAAATGAAGGTAAACAAATGTTTGTGATCTGAGCATTATTATTTAAATTGACCTATTTTTGCAGTGTCCTCTCGAGGAACCTTCTGTATGAAGGTAACACCTTCGCAAGCTTTCAAACAAGCCGAATCGAAGGGAAGACAAGGGTCGTGCAATTGGTGGTTTTACAATGGAGGAAATGTTTGAAGTTAAGGCAACAATACTCCTGCATTTATGATAAGGGACTACCACGACACAGTGAAAAAAAAAAGTAAAACTATTTTACTTCAATTCTCTTTTATAGTCCATGACATCCTCAGGTCCCACTCCTGCTATATCACTTATATATTCACTTTTAATTTTCTATATTCACTTGTTGTTCTCCTGCTGTCCGCTTAGAATAATTTTCTTAGAATGATTTTACATGCAATGTCACGTGATCTTAACCGCGGTTAAGACTATAGACCAAAATCTCTACTGGTTGACAAATTTCTACCAGTTAATCGGTATATATCGCCCACCCCTAAGAGCAACCAACCTCTACGCGGGCACAATCTGGTCGGGTCATCCAATTCCACGAGAATGCAGATCTCTACCTCTTGATGCCATCAAGATTTGTGTCCGTCAGGTTTTCTTTCTTTCCTCGGGGTTTTCTGATGACAACTCAGGGCCAAACACGCTGTTTGCTTGCCATTGTCTGTTTGCCTTCAAATTTTTTTTGTCTAATGACATCATGCTCGACGGCTTGGTTTACGACACGACAAGAGTAAAAATCACATAATCTGACATAGTGACTGTCGTAACAGACATAAAAATTGTGTAGTCTGAACAGGGCTTTAAATGCGGTAGTCCCATTGTGGTCTATGCAGGGTCAGAAAGCTCTCAGATTTGATTAAAATTGTGTTCTGAAGATAAACAAATATCTTACAGGTTTAGAACAACATGAAGGTAAGTAATTAAACAACCAAATTTTCATTTTTGGGTAAACTATCCCTTTAAATAGTGGAAAAGTAAATTTAACAATTCTGATTAAAAAAAATTACAAATTTTATATATAGAGAGATTTTTTTTTACATTAGCAAATTTTCAAAAAATGTGCATGAATAATTACAAAATCAATCAATTAACTCAATAATTTTTACCCCAGGTAACATAAAATAACTTTTAATCTCGTCTTACTTTTGCTACTTATGTTTTTTGCCTCAGTGGCTATGGAGGAGAACATGACCATCTAGACACCAATCTGCTTTTTTCAGACAACACTACTACTATAAAAGCATCACATGCCTTATATATAAACCCAGCACAGACGGTAGTATCTCTCCCTTGGGATATATGCTGTCATCTCCAAGACATTAAGTCTTCACGTGGCACACTGTTTTTGTATCATGAGGAATGTCTATGTGACGCGATGCCCTGTAGGCCACTAGTTTCATCTGCTGCAGTAAACACAATCATTCCCCTGTCTGAGGAGCATGCCATCGCCACGATCTATCTTCTGCTGTTGCGCCAATATATCGATTCGACATAACCTGCCTAATGGAGTGTGATGCGGCTCAAGCGCCACTGGAGAGTAAGAAAAATTACAAGCACCTCAGATGTCTCTTGATTTTATTTTATGTTAAATTAAAACCAGATAGTGGTGCTACATTTCATCTTTATTTTTTCAAACCCCTAGATGTTCATTGTGAAGACATAAAAGATTTAAAGATGTAAATGTGATGATTTACCAGAATATAAATTGACTCTGCTGCAGGCATCTGTGCAGTGTGAAGAAGGAAGATAACACCTCTGCTGCTGGTGAGTCTAAAAATATGTGTTCATGATCATAATAGACTTCTTGATAGTTCATGTTATTGTACCACATACTTGTAGATGAATACAGAGATACACAGGGCGTACCGAGTGATAAAGCGGTGTGACAATGTCATGAGATACTGTCAGTGTTTAAACAGGTAAACAATCTGCATCATACAGCTTCTCAAATTACATTTTTGTGTTTAATTAGCACGTCATGTCTCTAAACAATTCTACAAAAAATGATTCTTGGACACCAAAAAGAAACCTCTTTCCTTTCCCATTTAAATTTGGTCATTAATTCATCTTTTGAACAACAGGGCTGTGAATGCTCATTGTTTTAACAGCCCTAGGTGTTTATTAAAAACACTTTTGTGGGGTTTGAGTGTACTAGGATACAAATGAGTTCAATTATAAACTAATTATGCTGAGGGGGTATTTTTAAAAATACATTTGAAAGTTCTTAAAGGGTTAGTTCACCCCAAAATGAAAATTCAGTCATTAATAACTGACCTTTATGTTGTTCCAAACTAGGCTTGTGCCGGTATTCAATAATGCGATAAATCGCGGTAATGAATATGCACGATATTGTTATCGCGGGCACTTCAAAATACCGTGAAAAATAATAGATCCGAAT
>JAUCMT010000088.1:3942361-3979891 GCA_032357475.1 Enteromius thamalakanensis
CGTGATAATACCGTATACCGTGATAAAAGCTCAATCAATTAATCGCAGCATGAAAATGTGATACCGGCACATGCCTATTCCAAACCCATAAGTCCTTTGTTCATTTTGGGAATACAAATTAAGACCTTTTTGATGAAATTTAGTGAGTCATCTGACCCTTCATACAGCAAAGCAATTGAAATTATCCCAGAATTTAAAAAAAAAAAAAAAAGTATTTAAAACATTGGTAAAACAGTCCACATGACATCAGTGACTAAACTTCAGCTTTGCGATTTTGCGAGGAGAGTACTTTTTTTGCGAAAGGAAAAAAAACAAACAATTTACTCAACCATTCTTCTCCCTTGACTTACATCATCCACTATTTTGTGCATGGTTCTATACAGGTTGAGAATGAAAGGGAACAATCTCAGCTTTAGAACGGCATGCTCTTCTTTACTTTTAACCTGAGATAGCAATCCCACTTCTAATACGATTCAAACAATCCTATTAACTGCTGCCAGGCAAAGCTGTTCTTACAATCAATTAAGGTGCAGGGAACTCATCCAAAACATCTTGCTAGATTTAGCATGCTGCTGGACGTTCCATAAATGTCATTTCTGTCTTTGAAATAGAACTGAGCAGATTTCCAACCAGTTCAGATCAGGTGCATTGGCTGTGAAAAAAATGGCACGTATGATTGGTTTGGCAGTCCTGTGGACACAACAGGAGAGTATTTGCCAAATGCACACACTCCCAGCAAGCTAAAAGCTGTGATAACAAATAGCATCAGTGCATACTTTTTTTTTTTTTTTCTCAAGTCAAATTTGATTTGAATCCTTTTTGAGCCATGAAATGAACCAACAGATATGAGGTCAACACTGTGTCCAAAATACCCGGTACTTCGGTACCAAGACGGTACTAAAAAACTTTAAATGTTTTTTTTCTTTGGTATTGGTACTGAATACTGAAATTTTGGTACCGTGACAACACAAGTCTGTAGAATAGCCATTTTACACCAAAACTGTGTTAGCCTTCCCAGGACAAGAGTCTGTCTAAATTTTGCTGAAAAGGTTATAATAACCTATTTAATGACAGATTCAATTGTGACAACTTGCAGCATGGCAACATGCTCATCTACAGTATGTGTGATGACTACCTGAGCAATACAAGTAGAAAAGCTCAACAGCGACTTTGAAACCTAGAGACTAAAAAAAAAACTCCCTGTCAGAACTAGCCCCACAACAAATGATAAAAGTAGAAATGTAGAAAATGCCAGCAAGGACATTATAAAAGCAAGTCAATGAAACTTCACAGGCCTAGTATTGATGAGCACTATACTGAGATCACCTTGGCATCTTCGAGGACGAAAAACCGAAAGCCATTTTAGGTGACTTGCATCAGACTGTATTAGAGAAACTTTATCACTGTCATCTAGACATTAACTGAAATACATCTAACAGGGCAGGAGTCCCTGAGAATAAAAGTCAAAACGTTTTAGTGTACAAGCCTCCTCAACTTGGCAAAGAGAAAATACTGCATAGATCATTCACACTGCCAAATATTTCAGTCCCGTTCCCAACGGATCATATATTAGAGCTCATAATTGCTCACTTGTTTCCTTACTCAGCTGGCTCTGGTTTTTAACACTTCAGAAACTCCCAGCTTTCAATATGCCAAAGTCAGCTGGACGCCACGAGTCAGACAGCATCATTTTAACACTTACAAATACGGAAAGTAAAATCTTCAGAGATCATGAATAAATCAAACAGTGGACAAAACGAATGTGAAATTCTGTGAAATCTATGAAAAGAAACTTGTGGACATGGTGAAGCTGCTTTACCAACTACATCTGGCTGGTTAAGATAGATAAGAAACAGTGTAATGGCATTTAGTATAAATAAAACTTCTAGAAATCATGAGCAAGGTGCATTTGAGATAAAGCATGTTGGAATCAGCCAGGCTGGAAAGTGATACACCAGCACAAAGAAAGAGCAATTTGCTCCTTTTATGGTTCCAAGTACACTGATCAAATCAGGAGCTGCGTATTACTGCAGCAGTATGCAATCATACCTCAGACACTCGAGTCTGGCCAATGCCGCAGACTTTTGAGGGGCTGGAAATGAAATGGAGAGAAAAGAGAGATCGAAATATGTGTGTTCTGTGGGATCTGAAAGAAAAATACTCTTCACAAAATAAGAAAAATGTCATAAAAGAACATCCCTTTAGAAATGATACACAGAGAGCTTTATAGAACACTGATTCAGCTTCAATGGACAGAAAAAAAAAATAGCAAAGATGACTGTGTGCAGCAGACAGGTTATTAAAACAATAGGTTGATGCTAGGAGTGTAATGATACGCGTATAGTAAAGTTCACAGGCAGTTTCCAAATCAAAGTGATCATCCTTATCCCCTTGTTAGTGGAGACTTGAGTGAGCAGGGCATCTGCGTGTCATTATTTAGTCATTTGAAATGCACTTGCCAAAGGGAGCGATGTAATTTCCTCATTATCTTCAGCTGGGATGTTCAGTTTTTACAAAAATCTCTTACATCTTTTTTTAGTTAATTATTACTATTATTACTACAAAATATATGAAAAAAGAAAATTACAAAAACACAGTATAAACAATACTTTGATCATTATACAGTAAGTGCATGATATACCAATACACTGTATATTTATCTCTAAATCTGACTTCTTATCTCACATTATATCTAATGCTTAAATGCATGTTTTAGGGGCTGTTTACATGATTTCACTTAAAAAAAAAGAAAAACGTAATGATTCGAAAAATTGTGGCAGTTTACATCTGCCCCAGAAACCTCTCCTGCCTCTTTCCATTTAAATCAATGCCCTGTCTCTGTTCACCCCATGAGGCCTTTAAAATAACACCTTGAAAATGCCTCAAAAAACACGCAGAATGGCAGAGCATGTTATTAACCCTGAGTGCAAAGTCATATAACTACTCCGTGGGTGGAAAATTTACCACCCACAGGAATCTTAATGATATTTAAGATGTAAATATACAGCGATTCACAGCACACAGTGGGATAAAGTGATATGATTGGGTAGCGAAGAATGAATATTTATGAGAACATACGCAAGTGTTGTGTTAAATTGTTCTTAGAGAAAAGGAGCTGTTGATGAATATATCATGTTTTTTTCCATGATCATATCTCCTCTACCATCAACTAAGCTCAAATATGACACTGTTGAGAGAACAAATATACAATTATATGATATCACTAGCATATATACAAATATCGTCAAGCAGCAATTTACATGTTAGCTATACCATAATGCACTCTGCTAGACAGAAGTATATAAAATCTCTAAGATTAGAAGCCTAGAAATGTCACAGTATGTGACAAGTGCCCTAAAAGCACAAAGGGGCACTAGGGTTTAAACAGAGCTGTTAAAAGGCCAATGGAGCCTGAGCTAGAAGCCGTTGGAGGTGTAAGGGAGTGTTTCTTGTGTTAAACGTTGCGCTCCAGGTCTCCCTGCACATGCTAGGCCGGCGGGGTTGTCTTTAACCTTATAGTTGACCCTTCGTTGGCAGGAGATGAGAAGAGGAGCCTCTCTCTGTAGGTCAGTGTGTAACACATGACTCCCTGAAGGGTCTAATGTCCTCTAGGTTACTTTACACAGAGGGTCTGTAGCTTTGTAGAACTAGATAAGGATGGATGTGCACAGTTTGTTCATATCCGTGAGGAAGAGAGACCTCGCTGGGATGCAAAGCAAGAAACCAGCTACTGGAGGGAATATCCAATTATGCGCCCACTTTTGAAACCAGTCTCCAGCATGAATTTGGACAAGGTACTATGCATACTGCCAGTCAAAAGTCTATTTCCAATGACAAAAAACCTTTTTATTTAAAGTTCTGTTTAAATGCTTGCTTAGTTTTGGAGATAAACAGTAATTGTATATGGAAAAAGCCAAAGAAAAATTATATAAATAAATAAAATGAAGTGCAATATAATATAATGACACACACAAAAAAAGTTGTAATATTGTGTTCCTGGCCTGCTCGCACATGAAAAGATTTGTTTGCAGTGACAGCCAATGAGTCTGGCAGGCATTTCCTCTTATCTGTGGCCACAGGTACGAACACGGGCAGCAATAGGACAGAGGAAGCTCCTCTGCCTTGGAACATTTATCATTTTTGGAGATATGCTCTAGTGAACCTGCTCTTATTGTTTGCCCAGTGGCCATGGCAGAAGGTTTCATTGGGGAGAAAAATCACAATACGACAAACAATATGACATGTGGAAAGACAGAAAGAAATGGGCAGAACGAGAGCAGATCGAGAATAACAGGTATCGCCTGCAATAAGCTTGATACTATTATTTTGACAAATCACAACTCTTTAATATTGCATTATTAACTCATTCTCATTAAAATAAATAATTGTAAGGGTTTTTTATATGGAGGACACGTTTTGGCAAACACAATGTAATGCGTGTTCTCCTTCCTGACAGCAAGTGTCACTTCCAAGATGGCAGCAAGGAAGTTTGAGTAACTCAAAGTAGTATTTTGAAGAAGATGTAGTTGGGCATTTTGGCCAAAACGCTCTGAAACACAATAGCACCGTGTGGTCATTACCCCGAGGCTTAAATCTAAAACGACGTCTGTTCAAACCTTCAAACTTTGAAAGTTAGGCAGTTAAATGAACAGATGAACACCCCTTTTTTGTTTTGCAAATCACATGCATATTCATTCTCCTGTCAGAGAATAATTAGTTGCACATCAGTGCTCAAAGGCATATTTCTGCTCATTCATTAGAGATAAATGCTTCAGTGTCTTTTTAGAAGCAACACAATAGCCAGGTTTTCATACATAAATATGTGAATTTTGGGATATATGTGAGACGTATTTGCAACGGAATAACATTTCGAGAACTGACTGCAAGATGCACATCAAAGATTTGACTTCACAATTAAACCAGTTAGGCCTTGGGAAGCCTAGAAACATGAAACTAAATAGATTTATTCACTAATAGTTTACGAATATTACGACTGTGACAAACAGACATTTTAAATGCTACATGTCTAATGCACAGTGTTAAAAATGGATAGTCATTTGAAGATTTCTTAAAGATTACAATTAACAGTGTAAATAATAATAAGTTAAAGTATGAAAGATGACAGCAAAGATAATCTAACTGTAAAAATAGGGCAAACAAGGATATTAAAAAATGTAATAATAAAAAAATTTATCGAAAAGTGCATATACAGTGCATTCATCCTTACGTTTCTTGAATTTTGCATTTATTTTTGAAATAAATGAGTGGATTATTATCTTTATCCAGGTCTTTGTGTTGATCTACTCTCCACATTCATAAAGCTGCTGCTCCATGCTGACAGAAGATCCACATGGGAAGCCAGTTACTATAAAAACCCCTCCCCCTCCAGCACTCCCAACCTCCATCTCAGATTCACACACGACGAAACCGAGGACTCCAGCATCAGCAATATACAGTATCATTGCCTGTTCAACATGCCCTACTCACTGATTCAACACACACGCACACACAAACACACATACATTGTCCATATTATCATATTACATGCTCTGCCTCAGTAGCCTGGTATATGGAGCATCTCGGCCACATGCTGAGCCGTATGACTTGGAGGTGGTTAGTGTGAAGAGATCGCTGGAATCCTGATTTGTTTGGCACACATAAGTGCCATGGCAAATTACAGCACGGGATATGACACAGTGTGACAAATGCCTTTTAACAGGATTACTGCATTTCTCCCTGACATGTGCTCCAGCTGCTGAAGACAGGTGTCTCTAGTTCATACAGGTGGATTACAAACATCAACACTCAACCTCTGATTTCTCTTAAAAGCCATGAAAAACTGTTTTCTTACAGGCTCGTACAGACAGTACAGAGAGAGCTTGTGGCCTATGTTTAACAAAGAGAAATTTGTTGTTTTTTTCTTTTCTTTTCTTTCTTTTTACAGAAAAAAAGGTAGACTGCAGCCACAACATTTTTAGATTAAAAAATGGGTAATTTACAGTGTATAAAAAGATTATTTTTAAAGATTAGTTTAATTTTACATTTTGTTAAATATCATGACCAGGGCAGAATATAATATCTTTGATAATAACATTAATGCATTAAAAAAAATAAAAATAAATATATATATATATATATATATATATATTATTATTTTTTTTTTTAATAATTTAATAAAAAAGAAATTGGTAACACTTTATTTTAGGATGTCTTTGTTACAGGTTACATGTACTTACTGTCCTATTATAATAAAATTAATTATGCATTAATTATATGCAAGCAACCCCAAACCAAACCAAACCCAAATCCTAGCAATAACCATACAGCAAGTATATGTGGTTAATTAAAATTACTCTGTACTTAAATGTATACACTATAACAACGACATCTTAAAATAAAGTGTAAATGACAGAAATATAAGAATTGCCTGCAAAATTAACTTAATAAATAGAAATAAAAAAAATAAATAAATAAAAATAAAAAAAAACAGTAGTAAACACAACTGTACCTTTAAAGTTGCGATGTTGTTCTAATAAATAGTATGTTAATATAAACCATATAATATCAGCTGACAAGTGTAACGTAAATGGAATTCAGAAACTGTGTATAAACCTCAACAAGAAGTGGAACATGAATTACATTGGACTAAAAACCCAAACCCCGAGAGAGGACTGATTTCAGAATTCAACCACATTCAACCTCATTCAATATTCCATCCATTGCAATCGTCGGATTTAATCACTCTATTAAACCGTCTCAGACATGGCGTAAGCAATAACGAATAAACAAACACTTATAGCTCTTTCGAAAAGTACATTAGAAAAAGTTTTGCTTAATGAGAGACACTAATGCTCATTAGTCTGTACTAATAGACCTCTGATAGCACTTGGAATCCTGCAGGAGGTAAATACAGTTGGAAGAGCTTTCCCAAGATTATTAAATACAGAACTACTGGAGGCCTACTGACATATGGCCTAGAAATACATTCAAATGGAAAACGATACGCAGGATGGGATTTATTATATCCTAGAGTGCTTTCCCTTAGATGGAAGGAAATCCCTCTGCCCGTAAAGTTACTTTCCTTTTCTCAGCCTGTACAATACACATCCCGTTTCCAACATATTTTCCAGGTGCTTTTATTTAAAGTGACATGTTTGCATGCAAATCCTCTCTCATTGATTATTTAAATGCCAATATAACAAGTATTTTTGCTCCTCTCCTTTACCCATTATGCGATATATACTACCTGCTCTCATGGCATAAATGTACCTTAGTGCACTTTTTAGCGAGACACGAAATACGTACCAACAAGTACATATCACTACAGTTTCCCAAAAAAATGAACACTAGAGGCAGTAAAACTCTGACACCTTTTATTCCTTTTCACTCAAATTTACAGAGTTTTTATTAATAAAACGTAATTTATAAACAATTACTTGAAGAATAGCATGTGACTTCAAAACTATAGTAATATGCTGATAATGATTTAAAAACTGAAGCTTTTGAATGTTAGCACCACACATATCCACCTATATATACATTTTTACTCTTTACCTGTTGTGTAACTATGGTTCGACAAAACAGTTCAAATCTGCATAAAAGGTAGGTGAAACGGCACAGTTGCATCAACAAATGCGTTTTTTCATATCAGTTTTGCATTTGTTAACACTATCTGGTCGGTTTAGGATTGGATTTGGCGTAGGTGTAGGGCACGTGTCCAGCATGATAGAGCATTAACTTTTAGCAACAGTCCACATATTTTTCAATTCTGAACCGCCACAATACATACATATATCAATGTAATAAAACATGTGTCAGGGTTTACATATTGAACCTGTGTTTTAGCGCCACTCAGTGGACATTTCTCTTTGAAACCACAGCGAAACGTGCAGTAAGGCATGTAAAAATGGTGTTGCACAAAAAGTGAACAGAGGTACATATTGGATACGCAATAGTCTGAAACAATCTGCAGTGCTGTACATGCATATGTGAGCAAAATATCTTTATGGAAAATTCATAAAGCCCTAATGAATCCTAATGAATAAGCAAAATAAGTGTCACTCTGGATGCAGTTTTTATTTATGCAGCTTCATCTTGCAATACACATATTTTAATACTAAAATGAAATTTCACATTTTTGGTGGTGGTCATAGTACAACCCTGGTGAAAATTCACTTAAAAAAGAATGATTTATAATAAGACTAATGTACACATTATGAAATAAAACATCTAAAAAGATGTATGTATGCCTCGATGCAAAATTAACACACAGTGCATGAATATATGCATTTATTGGTTACCATCCAGTCAAGTAACTCAATAAATATTTATGAGACAATCCTTCAACATAGTAGGAATCATGAAATCACCAGCTGATTAGCGCACACTGAGTAAACGTCGCTTATGATTAATATTCATGAGTATAGTCTGTAAATATTACAGCATATACAGACAACTGCAATAAAAAGTACAATAAAAACATTTAAAAATACTATAAAAAGCCCATTTATCCATAACATTTACATATAACCATTATAAAGGTCTGAAAGATTTATTTTTTTTATTCCATAAAAATAAATTAAACTAAATTCAGCATGATTCTGCAAATCTATGTTGTACTGTGGGACATTACAGTCTGAATGGCACACACAAAGGAAGAATGATAGAGAAAGATGATATCCTGCAAAACTGAGGAACACAGAGGAACCGTTTAACAGAAATCCTTTATTTCTGCTTAGACTGAGAAGTGAAAAAGCTTTGAAGCGTAATAAACAAGATTTCTATTCTCTTCTATCTCTCCCCCTCTCTTTCTCCTGAAAATACTTCCACTTCCTCTGAGGAGGGGTAATCACAGAGGAACATGCACTCAGATCCCCTCTCCACCACAAAAGCTCTCTGCCTTTGGAGCTGGCAAACGACAAATTAACAGTGGGCTGCAAAATGAAGCATGATTTTTGCAGCATACTAGCATTTGTGTAATTTTTGAGTTGAGTGAGATTATTTATGCTGGCGTCTCTGTGTGAAAATGAGATTTTTGTTAATGTAAATAGTAAAAATATAGTGAGAAAGATATTTATGTTGCCACAGATACATTCAATTTGCTTGCCAGGTTGGGAAAAAATATTCTTTAAGCACAGATAGAGAAACACTGATTTCTCACACCTGCATAAATACTAAAGAGATCCATTTTTACTGTGCATCTGTGTTGATGCACACTACACTCCTTCCTCCAAAGCTGTTCGAAAGGTGAATTCTCATCAATATTCACAGGTCATTTCTTGATTTGCGATTTATGCGATAGTGCTTTGAGAGGGTCAAACGCAGATCCTCCGCAAAAAAATTCATCTGAACTAGAGAGCTGCATTAATCACTGTGATAAAAAAAAATTGCTGACTGGACACATGCAGCTACCTCAGATAGAGGTTATAACTCACTATTTTTCACAAAATAAGCATGCACAGGAAAAGTTTTGGAGGTCAAAATACACATTTGAGAACACTACTGATCTAAAAGAACGGTGTAAAGGTCTCAGACAAGGCTTATTATTATTTAAATAGTTTTGTATTAAAGCCTACTGTTTCCTCAATGCCATTCTAAGCAATAATATCAGACAAGTTAACAGGAATCCCTTTGAAATTATTACTGCTCAAAAGCATACCATGATTTAAAATTAAATATACCTGGCTGGGAAGTGCTATATATTGCCTCAGAAAGTCTGAAGTGTTTAGAAATGCAGTGCATATTTCAACATGCACACCACAACAAAAACTCTCTCCCTCAAGACAAATGCATGCACACAAGCAGCCAAACAAAAATGCTCAACATTTGTAAAAATCAGCCCAGTCATTTCCAAGTGCCAACAGAGGGAGTGAACCAAAATGCTTGATGACTGAAGCTATTTCCCCTGCTATTATACTTGATTGCTCTCTCTTCCATTACAGTGGCAATAAAACGATAGCGTTCCTGAAAACTGTCTCTATACACCACTCCAACGCTACTCGATGGCTTTTTTATCCTCCCAGGGCCTACAGATTTAGAAAGTCAAGACACTGTGAGATACTGTACTTTCTCGTGAGGCTAGATCATGTTAATTACAGCCATACTTTTCAATGAAGTAACCATATTCGTTAATTTCCGCTTCCAAAATTGGCCTCTCACTCAATATGTCTTATTGAAAACGGCAGCTGGTCGACAAGTTGAAAATGCATGCAGGAGGTTTGCTAAGCTCAGGTCCACGGATCATAAAATACAATGACAAAAACCTGCTTTATTTTATTCACTAAAACGCATGAATGTGAATTTATAGCGGCTTCAAATCCAAGCGTGCAGCTTAAAAGGACAAAGATAGGTTTTAAGGTTTATGTGCCGCAATATGGTCCAAAGCACACTAACGCATTGTGACAGAAGCACAGTACATCTGGATAAAACATGACTTTGCTGTCAGCACCTGTGCAGTACAGCAGCACTGTGAAATTCTCGAAAGTAAAGTGGAGACATTCACCCGGTCTTTCTCCCACAAACCAGCTCTCTGACGTCAGCCAGCAGCAACACTTCTACATTTCAGAGGTTGTGAAAGGTCAAAGCTTCTCTAGATATTCATCTGTGCAAAAGTGATGTTGATGGTAGCTTCCCGTGCATTCAAGCCTACATATGTCAGCATTTGTATAAGACCACGACGCTTATTATTTCTAAAAGGTCTACTCCAATGAGTCATGGAGAGGGCAAATAATAAAGTGACTATGAGGGCGTGCTTTTTTCTTTGCCCTCATTCGACTTTATAAGACTATGTGACATATAGTGTGACTAAAGCATAAAGGCTGTAATACAAGAATAACTTGCTATAAAAGAACTAAGGCATGTCTTGCTCACTTCTCTGAAAGAAGAAAAATTTAAACTATATGCCCTACAAAAAAGGTAAAGGCAAGTCTCTTAGATCACCAATGCTGCATTTACTTAGATGACAGACAGACAGACGGATAGATAAATACACTCTTTTACTGAGATTTTGACCTCGTTATCAATAACCTCAGCCTTCCTCAATCCATTTAATATGATACTTGAGCATCTTATGTGTTTACGCAATATTTACAGCAAATACAATGCCTAATGTGATGAAGCAAAACAGCTGATGTATCATCTAGTAAAAATTGCAAACAACAATTTAGACACAGCTAAGAGTCCCATCTGTGTTCAAATAAAAAAAAAAGAGAGATACTGAATTTTTCCAAGCGCTGCTACTTTAAGCATCATGAAGAATAATTAGTTGCAGGTTGCATAAGATGAAGTCAAATTAAACCGTGTGCAATTTCATTTAAAGCAGCAAAAAAAAAAAAAACTATAAATAAGATAACTGCTTATGGCACAGAGCAGCGCACTCATCCATCGTGCCGTGAGATAATGCCTCGAGGTTCTTGAGGTATTATCTTACTTGAAATAAATTAACGATGGTGTGGAAACCATCTGTCCATGAACACAAGCCTCCTGGTTAATGAGGAAGTTTTTTTGCGCGTAATGCAGCCTCCCAGCATGCCACGGGAACGTGATCAAAATACCTCAGGGCCATTTGCACATCACTCTGATTCAGAGAGGAGGCTCGAATTAGCATTTACCTTTCAAATCGCTCATTCTAGTGACAGCAACTGGCAGGAAACGGCTGGCTCATTAGAGGGCGACTTCGAGAGCTGTGTCAAATGCCTGATGCAGCCACTCAAAATTCTGCAATAACATAGGCTGCCGGACTTGAATCAAACATGTTCGCAGTACTTGATGTGTGCTTTTCCACTGGAGATGTAATGCATGTAAAACTCTTTGACCACATCACAGTTTCATATCACTTCGCCAATTGGTTTCTATTATTTCAACGGTCTTACAACCTTTGATATATATGCTGTACATGTCTATGCTTACAACAAATAACTAAAAGCCATGACGACACTGACCAACAAATACACATAGTCATGAATATGATATAAACGACAGCCCATTTCTATATATATATATATATATATATATATATATACACTGTATAGTCTGTCAGCCAATCAGATTTAAGCATTCAATGGCATATATTTACTGTATATACTAGATATACTGTATATATGTAAGCATTTCTGTATGTAATGAATTATAATACTGTGAAATGATAAAGTCATAAAAGCTTGTATATTATTCCATTAATACAAAAAAGACATAGGAGGTGTCTCTATTCATATGGAACTGTGGCTTTGTTTATGTTATGCATGTTCAGTGGATCTTACACCCTAGACAGGTCTAATTTATTTCAATTAAAACTACGAGCAAGCTGACAGCAGGTGCTGCGGATCCAGCCTTTCATATAAAGAGCTTTTCATCCAGTTGGCTGCTCTGATATAGACACCCGCCAGGACGAACCTGAAGTGCGGTCTTAATCGCACGGTCCTATTACCACAGGTGAGCGAGTGAGTGATCAGAATGGAGCCAGACAGTGAGGACAGATCAGCTTCAGAATTAATTGCCCATGAAAAGCAGAAGCTAAACCTGCGAAACGAAAGACGTTCTAGGCTAATTTTCAAACCGACTGAGACAATTTATTCCCACTGGCACAGGGACTTGTGCAAACTACGCGCCGTTTACGCTGATGAGCCGGATTATGACAATGAATTGTCACAAAAGATCTAGTGAAAAGATCTTTCAGTCTCTGTTTGAAATGCTAGCCTGCTAAAATAAAACCATTAAAGCCAGAGAATAGTTGTAATGGATATGAGAGTCCAAAGAGTTTTCTAAGTGTGTTTCTCCCTGAAAGCAGTGGAGCAGAATATGATCTTGGCTTGGGAGAAAAAAATAAAAAAAATAAAACTGTGCCTCTAATCGCATTAGCTACTTCCCTGAGGTTCAGGCTTGCTGCTGCCTGCATGAAGAACTGAAGACCACCCATATATTTCCACCCATATATACCTCCGTCACTGTGCATTTCATGCTTTTAAATCAAGCAATATAAACACCCCTTACACACCTGGGTGGTCTTGGATAGGTAAGCAGCGCCATCAATAGTCCAGCGATGTTTGTTAAATGACCTTCGGGCACTCATGTTGTCAACACAGCATAACACGCATCCGATTTTGTCACTCGATCACAAGCTGATCTGAATTTAAACTTGATTAAATTCAGCTAAATTTGATCACGTCCATGTCTATTTTACCCGGGGATAAAATCAAATCCATTTTTATTGAATAAGAAGGTAAAAACTTTGCTGCAATGCATTAGCTAGAATATTTTTTCCCTCACACGCTCACTGAGAAGTATTAACAAATCTATTTTGGTTATTAAATAATGGACTGTCTGACTTAATAGCTTCATGCTTCTTAGCCACAGAGTTTCTATATTTAGACATATGAAACTGAATAAAACACATTGAATGAAGCTCAGTGTATTTTGACATCAGTGTATCATTGAATCTGATAGCTGAGTTCAGTACTTTGAGTTTCAAATGTAATTTTCAATGAAAGTCAAAGAGCAGCCCGGTGCTGCACAAACTCTCGGCACACACATGTATATCCAAGAACAAAAAGTCTTACTGAACCGCACATGCCATGTCTTGACTGCCTTTCCAACATTTATCTCCTGCTCGCAGTATAAACTGAGCTTTTCCCTTTACCAGAGATAAAAATCGAAGCGCTGACACATTCCTTTTGAATTACTATCAGTTTATCAAGGACCAAGAGAGCAACAACATCCCTTAAGTCTTTAGTTTTTCCTTCAGCATAAGGTGTTATAGACATGATTATAGATTTGTTTATTAAAATTGTTAAAGAACATGAGTTTACAGTTATTAATGTGTAAATAAAATTGTAATTTTAATTGTTTTATTAATACTAAATAAATTTAGTTTTTAACAATTAAATAAAAGCATTATATATATATATATATAACAACTTTATAGTTGTTATAATAGTTGTAATTAAAACATTTTTAAATCAGTTAATTGCAATTTAATGTTTACTAAAATATTAGATTATGTTATAGACTAAAAATATAGTTTACATATTAAAAATATATTTAAATTTATTAAATAAATTATTTTATTTTTATTTTATTTAAAAAAACAATTAAAAGGCAAGTGTTTGTAAAAAAAATGACGGAAAATGTTTATCTTGATAGATATAGTACAGATAGACAGATCAGAATAGATATTTTGTGGATAAAAAAATTAAAAATAAAAATATATATATGGAACGGGGAAAATAAAACTTTATGCAGCATTTACCATATATAGAAAGTGAACCAAGTTTTATTTTCCCCGTTTTTTAGTTCCATGCATGAATAAAGAATACAGCTTTAAAATGACATAAACATGCTGAATAAATGATGACAACTGTCATTTTTGGGTGAACTGTCCCTTTAAATGCAGCACTGCTTCAGTGAACACAAGCTTCTGCGGCAAAGAGAAGTGGATTCTTTGATTCTCTGTCACAAGAGCTAAAATCGACTGAGCCGGGTCAAACAGATCCCACACAAAGAAGAACCTCATCCTTATCTCCTGCTGCCAGCTCTAGCTTCATGCAGTTGTAGGTAATTTACGAACACATGTTGTGTTTTTTTTGTCCAAGACAGGGGTTACACATGTGTAGAAGTAAAGCTGCGGCACTCTCCATCATCGATCCGCTGCGTGCCAGTGTAACACGGCTCGGTTTGTAAATCAGGCCACGTGGCACTGGTAAAGCTGTCTCACACAGCAGCAAACACACGCAGAAGAGGCCATTCATCATCTTGGAATGAGAACGCGGGTATGCAGCGGCGCTATATGCATGCTCTGAACAAACACTAATCTATAAACGCCCTCTTAATCAGGGCAAATGGATTGATTGATGTCAAAGAAATACAGCATGTCGTAAAACAGTTTCTCACGGTTTTAAACATCAGGATCAATCAAGCTGTGATCAAGGCTTCCACACATAAGCATAACGACTTGTGTGCCGTTTAGAACCAGGACTCCAGGTGACATTTAGGAAGAATTAAGAGTTTTATATCAAGTCCAATGTGGTGTTATTTTAGAAAATCCCGCTTTTGATCTTCTCTGGCTTTCACCTAAAATGTCACCTTCATTCAAACTGGCTCAGGTTGCCATGTCACATCAGGGCAGAGAGAGATCTATACAAGCTGATCTAGCAGGAACACTGACATCTTGTCATTCTGCAAGGGACAAGAGACATATTTGACCATAGACAACATAAAAGGGGATTTAAAAGAGCCTATATTCTTTCACCGCAAGGTACAAAGAGAAAAACTGCAGTAATGCACCATTATTACAAATCTGGCTGATACCAATGTGTCATTTGTTAAAGGAATAGTTCACCCAAAAATGAAAATTCTGTCATCATTTACTCACTCTCAAGTAGTTCCAAACCTGTATGAATTTCTTATGTAACCAGCAAATTTGGGCACCATTGACTTCCATATTAGAAAAAACAAATACCATAGGAGTCAATTTGACCAAAATAGCCAGGTTACACACTATATTCAAAATATCTTTCTTTGTGTTCAGAACAGTGTTTATGCATCCTTTCTGTTTACTCCTGAAATCTTAGTATATCGAAAAACTAACGTCAGACAAAACCATTATTAGTGGCAAATTCAGCACAGAATAAAGACTTTGGATTTACGAGACAGGAATATCGCACAGGAAAAGCCCACCAGTACAACAAAGCCTTCCGAAACAGATCTTAAATTATTCCCCCATAGATTTATTCATTGTTTTCCTATGTGTGAAATTACACTGCAAATCAAACAGCGACCTTATTCTTCATCAGGATTTTCAGAGCTTCCCAACAGAACATCAAATGATAGCAGAAGTGCAGATGTAGATGACATACGGTGTCATCTAGTGGCCATCATAACATACTACAACATGATTGATGACTGTGAATAGTAAATAGTAATATAACATCAATAAATCTCATTTAGTCAAGTCCATTAATATTCTGATCACAATGTTTTGAGCTTGCAAGGCCCAACAGTAATTGTGGCCCACAATGTTTTGCACTTCAAGCCCATTAAAGTTTTCCCATAAAAGGGTTTATTGACCAAAGAGTTTTAGCTTTAAAATGTATTAGAATGTATTTAAATATAAATAAAGATTAAACATAAATCATTGATATTTTAAAATTTAATTTGGTATGTAATATTATATAATAAAATAGGAGTAAATTATTATATAGTACAATATAATAAAATAATAGGAGCTAATTATTTTACTGTATATGTGTTTACATAATATGGATAAAATATTACACAATTATTTAAATTTAATTAATAGCATTTTTAAATGTTTAATAAAAAAGGTAACATAAAAAAATACATAAATAAATAAACTATAAATATAAAATAAAGTGCATAAAATAAAATATAAATAAATTGTAATATATATATATATATATATATATATATATATTTTTTTTTTTTTCTGGTGTAAGAAAGCCCGGTGTAAAGTCCAGCTGCACCAGCAGAAAGAAAGAAAAATGAAATAATAATGTTGAAACCCATTTTCCATTTTGTGTTTTAAAAGACATAAGAGGAAACAAAGGTGACCTACTTGACAGAAACTGAGGCCTAAGTGAAACATGGAGACTAGTGTGTGAGTAGCTGACAGTGGCTTAATGGAGACTCAGCAGAGTAATCACAGTGTCAAGAGGAAGATGTAATGACCACTACTATCTGCCAGAGTGTGAACGAACACACACACACACTTACACGGCGGCCCTAATGGTCTGCGCTGTAATCCAATGTCACACGTCACACAACAGATGACAGCTAATCTATAAGAATATTTTGGGAAAGTGACTACTTTAGGAAGAAGAGGCCTCGGTTCGGGGTGAATAAAGGAACATGATGTGAAAATACACTCGAGACACTGTTAAAACTGCAGACCAATTATTTCATGACAACATCCGATTACAGAGCAAGTATTTCATTATTGCAACCAATCTTCTGTAACACAGCTAGAAACGAGGAGATAATTTATTTCAACTGGAGTCCCGCGCACACTAGATCATACAAAATAAATCATTTATACTGTAAACAGAGAAGGGTTGTAACCAAGGCAGAGTCTGTGTGGGACACGCAAGGCTCAATAACAAGGTTTTTATTTCTGCCAATAAAATTAAAAATATGAAAAAAAAAATATATATATATATATAAAATACAAATTTAATACAAATTAAAATCACTTAATATGTGGTTATATAGTTGATAGTACATTGTTGATAGTGTACAATTAAAATACGACTCAATGTCTTTCAATACCAAATGTGACACCGCGTCAGCCAGAATGTGGCCGACAACCAGATTTATTTGTATTTTTGCAATGATAAAAATCATTGCCATGCTATGCTCTAAGCTCTATCAGTGGGATTAACAGTTTGCCTCATCACAGTCGTGGATGAAGAATGCCATCTAGTGAGAGCTCAGAGAACACAAGCAGGGCTGCCAACTGCAGTACATCCCTGTACGCCTCAGTACCCCTGAGAGATGGAGGAGTGGACAAGAACAGGAACGAAAGAGAGAAAGATAGCTCGAGAGGGCTTACACGGTAGGTGGACAAGTAAAAAACGGTCTACCATATGCTAGAATCACCCCTGCTGAAATCCAAAACAGCTCGGAGCAGCTCAAGACAGTCATTTTCATGAGCCAAACATCAAAAGAAGTGAGAAGGGAACATGTGACATCTTTACTGCAATGCAGGACATGCAAATATGCATTATACATTTGTATGTGCTGTTTGGGTTTAAAATGGCAAATTCGGAAGGTATCCCATTAGATTTCCACTAGCTGCAGGGATTTGTCTCCATTTAGACCCACAAGCATCAGTGAGGTCAGGCACTGATGATGGGTGATGAGCTGTGGCTCATCCCTGCATTCAGATTCATCCCAGAGGTGTTCAGTCAGACTTTAAGTCTGGGCTTTATGCCATGTAATGTGTACTTCAAGTGTCAAAAATGGGAAAGAGGGGGGATGCTAATGTGAGAACGCAAAGTTTACTGGTCAAAGCTCAAGGCTGGTAACTAGAAGATTGCCGGTTCAATCCCAGCAAGCTGACATGTAAGTCATTTAACCCTTGAATGCTTCAAGATTATCTGGTGTAATGGAAATCATGTGAAGGTTTAATTTAGGTAAAGAAGTTAAAAATAAGTTAATTTAAAAATGAAACTCGATGAGCACAGTACAGGTTGTGAAAGTGATATAAGAAAAGTACTCAGTTTTTTTTTTCAATTCAAATTCATGTCACAGTCACTTTGTACATTTAAAAATATATATATTTTTTTCCTATAGTGTATGTGATGTTTATTAACCAAGAAATTAACCATGTAATCAATATTCTGCTTGTGAACTTATATTGAGGTATTATTTTTAATAGTTAACTTGTAACTATTTTTAAAATCCAAGCTTGGTAAGTATTCGTCACAGATACGGAGATTTTTCTTAAGTTCCACTAAGCTGATTACTCATTAAAAACTCCCACAGATCATGTTTTCAGGCCATTTTGACGTCTTATTTTGATGCAACAAAGAAGTTGACAGTCACATGACTGTGCACGCTTAAAGGGGGTGTTAAAATTCTATAGGCTCAAGTGAGGCACTACAGAAGCTGACTCCTGCTGTAACTTTACCCTCTGGTGTCACTGTTAAAGAGTGTTTCTTTAGACAATCAAATGATTTATACACTTCTTAATAACATATTTTGTAATATTTGCATTGTTTAGTTTTGTACTATTAATTCTTCTCATCCAGGTTAATTGAGGAGGCACTGCCTCCCTTGCATCATTAGGGGAAGTGCCCCTGATTTACATACCTTACAATTGTACTTTTAGTATGCAAAACTGGTATCCTTAAAGTCTGCTAAGTACAACACCTTATTTAGTAATTAATGCAAATGCAATTAATTCGGAAGTAGTGCTGAAGCCCATAAATACTAGAAATACTATAGTATATGCTAAAGTGATACTATTGGAAGCATACTTTAGTTACACTTGAAATATCATCAAAAGAATGATATCACTCAAAAATCATACAACCCTCATCAAAAGTCATATAAAATACATTATAGGCATATAAAATGTGCATTGCACACAAGTAGTATCTCATATAATGTATAAATATAATTGTTAAATGATTAAGTCTTATAAAGTAAATATCTAAATAGATTTTAAGTAATCTTAGTATGAAATAAATGTATTTTAAATAATATTGTTTTGCTATATATAGCAGTATCAATAGTATCAGCACTACATAATTGGTCATTTGTAATAATTAATGTTAAGGTCCAGTGAAAGTCTTCCCACAAATTCAGCAAAGATATTTCACCACCGGAAACAGAGGAAATGCTGCTTTAATCATTTGTCTCTCTTAAAACTCTGTCCCTTGAGCTCTGAACGAAAGCATTATCTGCATAGATAGTCAAATTACACGTTGCTCAGGCTCTACTGCCGGCCTGTCTGCCCATTTACAAAGATCAATACGTCTGGTTCTCTAAGGACCACAGTTGTTTTGGTCACTTTCCAATATGCTCTTTCTGTTTCACTCAATGTGTCTGCTTTATATTCACCTAATTGCTGTCTGTTGCTATGAGAGTCAGAAGAACATGTCATTGCACAAATCTCACTTAAAATAATTTATCTTCCTGCCGCTGTGTCCAATCCCCCTATCTGCTCTCTGATGCCTTCCCATGTCTTCGAGTCAGAAACAGGGATATACCATGGTGCAAAATTAATAGACACAGATGCCAGTGGAGAAGAAATGTGGAATGTACTGGCTGTAAAACTGTAGAATTGTGGATGAATGGATGGAAAAATACAACCATTAAGCAATTTTCTAGCCGTTGGTTTGAAGTATTTGACTTGCATGTGGTTACTGTTAAATGTTATTTTTAATGTGATTATGCTAGGACTAAAATATGAAAACCTTCTTGAAATCACAGACAGTCTTTAAATCCTCCCAGAAATAATAAAATTAAACCATATAAGGTGCCTAACTCATACCTGAACTTAAAAATGTCAACTGCCACGTGCCACCCCTGGAGTTCAGCTAATTTATTCAGCTATGTGTGTTTGACAGTTAAGGAGATCTTAGGAAACTCACTCCAAAGCTGCACACCTATCTGCAGGTGGCAGTGTACCAGTCACAAACTAAACCCGTCTCTGGGGGATTCTGGAACATTCTCACCACTCAAGGCTCTGGGGAGAAGCTACTGCATGCTCAAAATAGTCCAGACTTTGACTTTTTCAGCTTTGATCAACACTACCGGACTGCAAGGCAGGGAAATTAAAAGTGATGGAACCATTTTAATGCCAAAACGGTTTCTATTTTCCCAATAAAAAGAATATAATCTTAAAGTTGCTATTTTTATTTTTTTTTAACAGAAATAACTGGCGTGATACAACACCTGTCTGGGCTACCAGTTCATTAGGCTTGGTTGAAGCTAAAAAAGAAAAGTCTGCTTACTTCAAACCAAATCTCATCTTTGCACACACACACCACTATCGCTCCCACATGAGTCCCACGTTATCTCTGGGCGTGGAAAGAGCTTAGTCTGCAAAGGAGCGAAGGCGGGAAAGAGAGAGAAGAAATGACAGAAAAAGATAGAGATGAAGGGGGCTGGATTTAAAGAAAGAAGCAATTTCCCTGCTTTTAATAGAAGGAATTATACCCGTGCCCACCATGTGGCAGGAATCCCTGTATGCTTGCCAGCCTATACATACCTGTAGCCACCGCTCGATCCAGCACCAAATCAAACATCCTTGCATAAAGCTGATAGCATAGAAGAGCTCATTTTAGGCAGGGCAACAAATGAACGTTAATACAAACTGAAAAACATGCCCTTACTTGGTAGAATCAAGTGCACTCTTTTCTTTATCCTCAACCAAGTGTACACTGTTCACAAACTCTGCAGCGTATGCTTTGATAAAGAAAATGGAGCGAATGCGGAAAGTAACTTCAGGGTCACTACTCTTCTTGCAAGGAAAGGTTTTACAACTCGGTGAATGGCATTCGTTCACTTAGACAATATGCAGATGGATGTGTTTTCTATGTCAGAATCCTAAAGAAAGTAAAACATTCACAGACGTCAGCAAGTGTTAGTCTTTGTGATCGCTTTTTTTATACAGCATATTTAAAATAAAACATGGCCTTGCCTGTATAAATAAAAACTATATAGATCTTTCATTGACACTATTTTTTTACAACTTGTTTTCCTTTTGCATGTCATTGTTTTCTTTATGTTACTAGCATACAGAACTCACCACAAACTGTATTGTAATAATAAATAAAAAATACGCTAAAACATTAAGCAACAGTCGGATTTCATATTAAATATCATATGGATGAAAAAAAAAGGCTGAGAGGAAGAAAGTTCCTAGATAATGTTATTTTTTAAATATCAAAACATTAAAAGCTGCTTATTGAAGTTAAGATGTTTCATCAGTTTCAACAATTGTTTCACAACAGTAGCCTCATTTTCATTCCTATAAGAAATTAAATATGATGACATTGACTGAAACTAAAAGGAGAAAGGAAATGTCTGAATGTGAATCTTCTACATCTTGCCCTTGAAACCATATAGAAACCATACAGTAGTAGCTAATAGCCACATGCCCTGCAATTACTAATCCTACCAGAATATTGATGCTTAACACTTTGCGATTGTTGGATACTTTGGGCAATTTAGCCAAGCTAGCTGAAAGTGAGCTAATCAGCATGTGGGCTTAATGTCTGGAACTCCATCTACTAAAATTCTATCTGACGTCTCTCCTGTCTCACACATCCTTGAAGTCACAGGGTGACAAAGACAGATGCCTGACTGGACACGGGCTGCCAAGTCTATGCCAACTGGAGACACTTCCCTGGAGAGCTGGAAGGATGGAGGAGGACGAGGGAGATGGGAAAGGACAGGTGGTGCACCTTGGAGGGACAGAGTGGCAGGACGGGAGCAGCCAAGTAGAGAATACAGGATAGATGAGACCCGAACAGAAGCAGTCTGCTGTGACCAGCTCATGATAAACTCCACCTCCAACAGGAAGTATTCAAGTCTTCTAGCCTATTTTTATTTCCTGTCCTTCAATGTCTGATAAAATATCCGACCACTTCCATTCATGTCTTGTTCTATAGATTCAATATAGTCTCTTGTGAACATTATAAACTCTGTTTTTGAAGTGTCAAAGCTCTGCCCTGCAGGATATGAATGTTCTGGCATATATGGGAGCAATGGCAAACATTCACATTTGGTCCACACAAAGCATGAAACTAATGCATGACTAGCAAGATCAGTTTTTATTATGCACAGGTTTATTACCAATTCAACCAATTAATTTGGAAGACTTTCTCAGCCACCTACGATTACAGAACAGACTTTAAAAAAAATAATTGATTAAGACCCTTAATTGCTTGATCTCATACAAAATTAAGTTCAGCTTGATATTTTCTGGTCCCTCTAACAAGTGCAATTATTAAAATTTCAGCCTATGCCAATATGGCTAATTTTGTTAGATTCACAATGCAAGGGCCATTTATTTATTTATTTAGGCTTGAAAAATCAGTTTAACAATGATATTAGGGCTGAAACTAACAATTATTTTGATAATTAGTTGGGCGATTAATCGGATAAAAATTAAACACTTCATTAATTTGATGTTTTGCTTATAACTACATGTATATATATATATATATATATATATATACACACACATACATACACTGGCATATTCAGTTGTTAAGATATAAACAAAAAAAATAATGTAATTTTGTATAATACAATGATATACTGTGTAAACACTGTAAATTACGTTTGACAAGTTAACTTTGTACTGGACTTTAAAAAAAAAAAAAACTGTAGAAATGTGAAAAGCTAATAGTCACAAATGTACTATTATTTGCATTCGCTGAAAACCAGTGAAATAACAATGTAACAAATTTGACCATAATATCATGTAATTGATGTGTTTCGTGTGTCACACTCATCATATGGAAAAATTAAATTCACAAAAACACATCACTTACAGTTTTTTCCCAAACTTCAGGTTTGGCATTTCTTAGCTTTAAGATGAGTTTTTCAATTAAATTTTTCAATCCAAATACACTTTATTGTTGAAATTCTTTCCGAAATTTGTCTTTGATCTCAAAGCTTAACCTATACAATCTAGCATCTGCATGCAAGCCTTCTGTTGCATGGCAAAAATGTATATTTCTTATACAAAATGTGAGGGTCAGACATCGTTTTTCCTGACAGGCTCTGCTATTTTTTCATTTAGCCTACACATATTGAAAACTTTGCTCAAGTTTATTGTGTAAACTATAATATAGACAGTCGCATAAAGTATGCTGGCAATGAAATAAATCGAAGCCCATGGCACACAGTGAGAAGAACTCTGGAAAATACGACATAATTAAGATGGTTGTCTATAGCCTACTGCAGTACAAGCGTGCGACAAACGCTGCCAGTATGAAAGCACAATCGGCGCTCCCTGCTCCTGCTCTGCATACGCGCCGCTTACGCCTTGCTGAAGTGTGCAGTGTGAAACCAGCGTTAGCGAGTAGCAAGTGAACAGACCTAGGGCGACTGTCCCGAAGTTAGCAAACAGTTTAAACAAGAGCACTTAAACTAATAATTTAATTATAATGCAATTTGCAATTTAAATATGCAATTTAACTTTTTAAGTGTTTGCGCATGACTGCCATGCCACGAAAGCTTGGTCTTGCATAGCGTGCAGGTTACCCTAATCTTAGAGGCATTGATTGTAAACTGCTCCCATACCTTAAGGAAGTTGGGGCGCACACTTTTTCCTGCAGACGCTTCTGTAACCTCCATTGCGCGATTGGCTGTGTATTTGTGCATCTTGTGGTCGCGCTCCTCAGTAACGTGAGTAGCCCAACTAATCGATAACAGCAATGAATTTCATTATCGATAATTATCGATTTTATCAATTAGTTGTTGCAGCCCTAAATGATATTTCAAGATCTTCCATAACATTTTATATTAGGGAACATCATTTTTTGCTCATTAAGCTCAAAAAGATATTAATTTGCTTCTTATTAATAGTACGATGTACGTTTACAGTAGTACGTTGGTTATGATGTAGTATGGGGTAGGGTTAAGGGATCTAAAATATGGCCTTGCAAAAAAGGCATTAATATGTTATAATTTGCATTACAATGCACAAATTAATGCATTTTAATTTGCATGCTAATAAGCAGCTAATTAATAGTGACAATCGGTCCTTAAAATAAAGTATCACTAATTTTCAAGTATACCTGGAACCCCTACATTTTACTCAAACAAAGTAAACGGCTATAAAATCGAACACACAATACAATGCGAGTATTCGTGATGTCGGTCTTAATCCTAATTGTAGTATTTCAGTAAGAGACACTGTGTAGAGGGAATCAGTTAATTGTGTAATGCACTGGACCCCTTTGAGGGAGACAGAGCATTCAAGTTTACACAATAGGAAGCAGTCTTAATAATTTATCGCACATTTGCAGCTCCCTTAACTGGCAGCACCACTCTGATCCCTTTCAGGGATTTAAATTTCTTTAAATCTCCAACTGCAATAAGCACATGACTTTTCATGGTCAGGCATGAATTCTACTTCTGCCACACAACCATTCAGTCAGCTCCCTGAAGGCCTGCAGTGGAACCTTGAACAGAAAATTAAAGATGAGGGTCATTTTCATAGTGCAAGAATACACACAATACATATATATGTATATACAGTATATATAAATATATATATACACACATACACACACACAAACACACAGTGTCACCTGTGCATTCAAAAGACTGTCTGTAATCTGCATGCAAAACACCAAAATCCATTTTACACCATCAAGGGTATCATTGTTTCGAGCCATGGATGGCCTATTTTCAGTGAATGAATGAAGCGAACATGTTTATGATGGCTTGGAAATGACAGGAAGCTATTATCAGCCACAGTCTCAATCCCCTCCTTCTGCTAATCAACAGCCACAATTGCAGATCAGCAACGAACAGATCATTCAGGGGGGCTACTTTGTCCTGCTGTCTTTCAAAAATCATCATGATGTTGAATTTCTGACTCATCGGTCTTAATTTCCTCTTCCCCCCCAACGGCAACGATAACACGACTTGCTTATTTGTTATATTAAGATGACTATTTACGTCAAGTAGGCAAAGTATGTGCGTAACATCATGGCGCGATGGTGAATGTGAGGTGAAACAGAGGTAGAGGTGATACTTGAAATGTAAGGATGATGCTTTCTGGGCACAAATAAATAGCATCTTTTTATGCTACCTGTCAGTGTGTTTAACAGCTGTCGTCTTATGGAGCCACAGCACATAAATCGTAGCTACAGACACCATCCGTCACCCCAGGCCCAATAGCAGCCTGCCAGACACAAGCTGAAGCCTTCTGCCTCTGGCATGAAAACAGACCAATCCAATATAACCCAACTTCAACAGATGTTTCCTGCAGGAACTTCTGAAAAACACAAACTAATCAGACCGTAAACTTTTAACGCGTGACATTAAAACTTTGGAAACACTGTAAATCCACATTGAATGTTTTCCATGCAAATAAGGACTTGATCAAATTGGTCTACTATATCTGGCAGCATGTAATGTGACGTGCGGATGAATTTGGAATAAGCATATCTTTATTCACCAGAAACAGCATGCTAGTATGCCAATTTCCAAGTAAGCTAATAACATGCCAGAAATGTTATTTAAAACATTCAAACGTTCAATAACTAACAATGGCAAAGCTGTATTGCTGTGGTTTTCGCCATAACATTCTTAAGACTAACACCACTAATAATTTCCATTATTGCTCATCAAGAACGCTTTTCCATGTCAGAGCCATGGTGTTAAAACAGCAAATAAACAAATTAAACCTTAACCTTAAAGCTTCCTAACTGACCAACTCACCTGACTATTAATTATCATCATTTTTGATTAAGCCCAGAACATTTTACCAGAAACTGTTTTACATATCAAATAACCCACTTAGCTGACTGTATCATATTGTAAGCCACAACGTACTTAAGAGGGAGTAAATGAGCCCAGGCTGGGCGCCATGGACCAGACAGCCAGTAAATAACAAGGGGATCCTCTTCCCTGTTGACAAGGAAACGCCTCCAATAAGTGAGAGCTGTAGTGAGGTCACTCTGGCAGAATCCAGCTACGTCATGAGAGGCCGTGCTCTCCACTCTGCACTCACAAGCATTGAAACCCGACTCTCTGACCACTTCCAACATCTCGGGACTGCACGAAAATAACCCTCCTAGCGGGAATGATGTCAGTATTGTAGTGCATTAAACCAGGACCTTGCTGCTGAACTCAGTGAGCCATGTAAACAAGCTGCTTTCAGCCTTTTCACATTTACAGTTTTTGCAGAGGTGAACAGAGTCTCTGACTTTAACATCCAAGTCACTCCAGAAAGTCACTGAAAATTTGCATTGTACAAAATGCCACCTATACAGAAAAATGCTGGAGACTCTATAGAGGTAAAGTCACGACTGATTGTTTTCTATTAATGCATATCTAAGGGAAAAGGCTAAATAGTTGTTGATTGGATGGAGAAAGATCTGATTGCAACTTGCAGTCAATTGTTAGAAAGGGGCAGGGTTTATGTAGACTAAATGATCCAATAAACACAACATAGGTCACCAGTAGGTCTGTCAGTTTAATCAGAAGATTAGATTATGACACAGATAAAAAAAAAATGTGACTCAATAAAAAGCATTGGTTGCATGATACCACATGACTCATATGATACTTGACTTATTTTGTGGCCCAAACAGATCCAAAGTTATCTGTTCCATGATAAACAGCTTTTGTCCTAACCACTTGCGACCACAACAGTGTTTGGTTTCTATTTCTATGGTGTCATAAAACAGAGCCACATCCGCACTAACAACAGATAAAAGTACTGACCTTCATGTACTGTATTAAAACATCATACTGTACATGCACAGATTTAGCTTGTGACAGCTAATTGTGGACTCTTCTTCTCCATTTCTAGAGCATCACAGAGTTCATGTCTGCCTGATAAGAAATACCAATCATAATTGCCTTGTTTATCATAAAAGCAATTATGATAAACACTTCCTATTAAATTAATAAATGCAATAATTATAATTTATGCCACTATCTATTAAAAAAATAACATCCCAGATGAGAAAATGCATTAGCGCAATTACAAAGTCATGCAAAGTTGCCATAAGGCAACTGCCATCAGTTTTCTGTAAAATAGTTAGATAAAGTTGAGTTAGCAACATCTAATTAATGTAAAGATGCAGAAAATAAATCACGATGTAGAAGTATTACTGTTTAAAGTAATTTGTGGACTGCAGTCTCCCCTGTAACAGAAAATATGGCAACCTAACATACCGCCACAAATTCGGTCGAACATAACGTGCATTCACGACTAAAAATGACTTGAAGCCTGACTCGGGACAGTATCACTGAGGGGTGTCATTCAAAAGGATCAATGAACTGCAATCAAGACCTCCTTCACTTCCTTTGCCAGTTCCACGGTGTTTAGCATTTAATTGCTGCCCCGCTCTACACCAGCTTCCCGCTATCTGATTACTGCAGAGGGAACAGCTGCTCAAGGTATCCTGCAGAGCAACGAGGAGAAAGGGAGAGAAACAGAAAGAGAAACAGGGAGCTTAGATGGAGAAAGCTGCAATGCTTGCCCTGACTGTATCATCTCTCTTTACCAAAACAACAAACCTTTTAACTTCACATAAGATCACATCTTCCGAGTCCGCTTCAGGTATCAAAGAGGGTAGCAAACATTATGTTGACTCCGTATATAAGTGAAAAGCTTGCTGTCATTCAAGTACGAGCGTTTTCCTGACCACACGACATGCCTTGCACTAACCATAGCTAACCACAGGAGCAATTTCTGGGAGTAAATGATGATTTAAGGGGGTGCGATTAAGAAGATGAGCGACATTTTCCTCCATTTTAGATGTGCCAGCTTCCTGTCTGTGCACATAAGATGCGTGAAATGAAATGTTTTGGCGTGTGCTGTGATTCAATCTGGAAAAGGCGTCAATAACTCACTGGGGTATTGCTGAGGCTCTTGGTTGAAATGTGTTCAGTAGTGCATTTTGCTCCTGTTCTCAGGGGTGCTACAACAGTCATTGAAGATTTGGTGCATAAACACATTGGGCTTTTCCCTTCATCTCTATCTTTAGAAGAGACATTCATCACCTCAACATGTCTTCTATTTCGTACCGACACTCAATAGTAATTTGTGTTCATTACCCTTTGGTTTTCTGTGACATAGGTGTAAAACATATTGACTAAGTAACAACGGAAAATGTCATTTCAGTTTGAGTTGCTGTGTGCGAGGGATGTCAAGTTGATCGATAATTTGTGGGGGCGATAAATGTCAGTGTGATGGGAAAGTGTTGCGATATCCGCCAGTGTGGCCGTCCAAAGGCATTCATCAGTCGAGACAAAAAGCTGGCAAAAAAAAAAGGCCATCCCACCCTATCCCTAGTGCGAATTTATCCTGACACGGGATGGATGCAAATGACCATTGCGGCTCGACAGGCAGCTAAATTTATGCTTGAAGAGACTGGAGACTGCCTAATAGAAAAAACAAAACTGCAGTCCCATTAGAAGCTAATGTTGTAAACAACCTCAAAGTTAGAGTTTATGTTGGATTCAATTTGGTTTACAGAGATAGGGAGGTAGTGTAAAAATGAGCTGAGGCTTCCCAGCATGCACTATTTTAACACAATTAGGAAATCAGCACTCTAAGACCGGCATTAGCATCCTGTGCGAGCAAGGCAGATGAAGGATGGTGGCAATAAACAGCATGTTCACATCACTGTTGCTTTCTCCTGATGGGCCGAGCAGTGCTATAAGAGATCATTTAAGCTGCTAAGAGAAATTATGATGTTGAAAATGAATAGGAACTTAATTCAAACCAGGTGGAATCATTTAAACCAGTGGCTCTCAACAGGTTTCCTTTAGAAGTGGTGGTTTTTCACATCCAGCTCACACTGGATTTCAACCAAATGGTAAAAAAAGTGTTTGTTGTAAACAAAAATACGCTTAAGTTTGATGCTAATGACCTTAAATCAAAGGAAACAACAAGAACTTGGCCAGCTACTGTAACACTCTCTGCAACAACACTACGATATTTAAGAGATTACAGACTACATACAGATTGCCGGCTTGTGTTGAACATTTACCAGGAAGCCTCTGGCATCCTCGATGGGTCATAGTTGTACTGTAGTTTGCAATGGGGCGATAAAAATGCAGCAGAGGCCAGGATAGTAACAATCTTGGGGAGGTTTAGTTTATACAGGTAACTAACAGAGCAATCATATATTCTCCCAATAGTCAATCTCTCAGTGAAGACGGTCTGTGTCTGCACTCATGAAAGGACGCTGAATGGGAAGCTGATGATTTAGAAGGAGGCCATGCACGAGTAGACAAAAGAAATAAAATAAAAATACAATAGTTGAAAAAAAAAACAAGGCAGTTTATGTCTCAATGGTGCAACAATAACAGACAGAGAAATGTCTATGCAAGAGCTGAAGCATGGACCACTTATGCCACAACTGTTTTGTGCATTCCAAGAAGATTTCAACTTGATAAATATCATTATAAAATATAATAAAATAATATTACAAATATCATGCTAATTGATGAAAGATTTAATTTTTAATTAATTGCTATAAATGGTATTTTACTTTTGACTGTTGCATCATAAGATGATTATAATAATACAATATACAATTATTATTTCTCCTCATTTAGTTTTTTTAAGAAGCCATGCAATAGAAACATTTTTAAATTGTTTTGCATATTCCAATTAGCTATGCTGTTTGGTTGATTCCTTTTCTCCCATATGGAGCAATTATTTCAACATTTTTTCCTTTCATTCAGTTGATTTGAGTCCAGTAATGCAGTGTGTGGCTGTCACATCCTCATTTAACTAGGCTTAAACACAATTGATGATATCATTTTGCAGGTGTCCAGCTATAGTACAAATGCTTGTTGTAAATACATTTACGGTAATTGTCACAGTAAGTAAGGTACTTAGAATTGTACTTGTGCCTAATGTTACAGCATGACAGGTTCCACCTCATTAACAAAACCAAAAATCAATCTTAGACCAACAGTTCCCACCTCCACCATCCCACACTCCTAGAAAATGACAATCCAATTCAGTCTCGTACAAATCTGAATAGTCCTACAGTCAACAGGCCAGCAGACAAACGACACTAACTCAATTCAGTACAGCAATTCTGCCGGTTTACGAATGAAGCTCAAATGCAAACACTGTGCAACATCATCAAGGCTGTCTCAAACTTACGATGCATGTGTATTTGCATGCAAATCGGCAGCACTTGAAGCAGAAAATTTGGTTTTGATGAAAATGCAAACAAGCCAACAACCACATAACAAAACAAACACGACAACATCCCCAATGAAAAGCAGTCAGGAAGCCACAAGCAAGATGACAAGTCCTGAAAAAAGAAGAATTTCCAATATCTATTAAAAAACTTTAACAAATACACCCATTAAACAGTGAAAATATGAACACAATTAATACTGAAACAGCGCAGCTGCCAGACAGCATTTATTAGCATTTATATAGACTTTGAAAAGCTGCTGAATCCGCTTAAGAAATTGTTTCCGTCACCCCTTTGAAGAACATTCATACCTTAACTTTTCGCACTCGGCCAGGACATTGTTAATACAGGAGCTGTGATGATGTCACTGACCTCCTGCGGCGATCAAACAGTCATATACCCACCTGAGCTCCTTTTGAAGTGCGAGCTGTGTTGGACTGTTTTCTCTGTGGAGCCCTGATAAGTGCATTAATGCAGATCTGGACTCGCCGCGATAACATGCCCACTGAGAAAGGCGCCCATCCAGAAACCTCTTCCCACTCTGTTCTGTAGAAAAGTGTCTGTCCCCCATCTTCACCCACCCTGAGAGAACTGGCTATATCTCTGTGCTAATAAGGCATTCTCATTAGCATTCAGAGCTAACGGTGGCTGCTGCCCCGCAGAGTAGCGCTCGGGTCTCCTGGTCTGAATTGTAAGTGTCAAATGGGTGTGTAGCGGCAGATGAAATGAATGTGGACCGGGATGGGTAGACAGAGGGAACGTCTGCTGAAACCTGGTGGCGTAGGTTCAGCCACCGGGCTCCTGTCAATCAAGCTTAGAGCCGCATCAGTCTAGGCGTCTGCAATGATGTTACAGCATGCAAACGGAAGCAAGCAAATCAGCCTAGGAAGCAGAAAGGTTGGTACACAATGAGATAATTCTTGTAGTGCTGCGAGAGTGAGTTTTAAAAATGCGTTTAGAAGCAGGCCAAACAAAAGAGCCCTTGGGTTTAGCTCACTTTATCATTTGTATGCATTCTGCAAAAATAAATTAGGGTGCCAATTATGGTAAACAGAGGAATGAGCAAACAAACGAGCAAACAATGCTGCAATGTCCTGATGATTAACCCTCATGTTCTGTTTGGGGTCAGAGAGATGCTAAAGAGATGCTGATTTTACTTTTACTTACAATACAGTATGTTTAACACAAGATCAGAGTTAAGCATTGAAAAGAATCGCATGATTGAAAATCTGTGTCTGCTATGTACATGACAATGGCATGAAGCGTGCTGCTTTACATACAGTCTCGTGTAAGCATGGGCGTAATTTTGAGATTACCTGTTTCTCATAGAGGGTGATAAGTGAACTCTTTATCATGGTTTGACAGAGATGGCCTCCCACAAGAGCAGGGCATCAGGATATACTCAGGGCTTGGAGCGTACTCAATCCACAAGGAAGAAAAGTCACGCAGTGCATGGATCTCTCCCATCACAACTTCTTAGCTGGTTGTATAATCTACTGTGTGGGCTATGCGTATCATCTCCCTCCTAAGTAGTGATTCGTCATGCCAAGTGTGTGAAGCAAAAAGCTAGTGCAAATCCAACAGTCATTGCAGGAGCTCAGAGGGACTGCACATTGACGGTGACATTTCAGTGTTGTGTAACTTCACCTCAAAACCACCTTCAGACTGGTGCATTTGGTTTGTGATCTCTGCTCTTCTTTACGTTTGAATGCGAAATGTGAAGTATAGCAGCAAACACACTCTTGAAAAATATTTGGGTTCTTTTCTTCTACAATTTTCTTACACACCGAAAGCCTGATCAGACAGAGATCAGACTGGCCTTCAAAGGTTGTGGATGTAAAAAACCAAATTCAGAGTCAGGATAATGTCCTCACCTAAGTTTAAAAACTCAGAAGACAGACACAACTTTGCTTTAAAGTAGTGTCAGTGTATTTTATACCTTTAGGAGTACAATTTTTGGTACTGAGGCTGTACCTTCCAAAGGTTATACTGTACATATTCATATCTTTTAGACGGTACTGCCACAGAAATGAACTGTTGTACCTAGGGCTGGGCGATTATATGATCTCGATTTGTGATTGCGATCAAATTAAGTTCGATCACGGTTATCAGCTGTGGGTATACTTTCTCGATCACGTGCATAACATGCTGCAGTAAAGTGCACGACAACAAATCACAACCCGCTTTCCTGGCACCGCGCTGTCTGCTAGAGTTGTGACGTTCGCGAACGAACCGATTCTTTTGAACGGCAGATAAAGATGAACGATGGGAGCGGAGTTGCGGTGGGAGCCGTTCTTTTTGTCCTTCTTTTTTTCCTATGCGTGTTTCACACAGATGCACACAAATTATCTCCTCTGCGAGGCAGAACAGTTATAGGGGGTGCTACTGCCTAACAGCATCAGTGTTGCCAACTATTTCCAATGAAAAGTAGCTGTCTGCCCAAAAAGTAGCTAAATGTTGCTAGATGATGTCACGCTCTAATTTGCATATCAGTGATGTCATCACGTAGTATCTGACAAGCGCAATTCTGTCATGTCTCTACTCTTTGAGGCGCCGTATTATTTTACATTAAAAAATTACATCCAGATGCACAATAAATAGGTTTTTATTATTATTATCATACTACTTTGCATGATGTCTTCTGATAAAAATCGTTCGATATGGGGAAAAAAATCGTGATCACTTTATTTGCCATATCGCCCAGCCCTACCTCTGTAAAGATTCATGACCATATTTATCTTTTGAAAATAACAAATAATGCGTTTTTACATTCTTTACATTTCTTTTGGATCAGGGGAAGAGATTATAGACATGGCGGAAAATTGGTGCACCGTGGTTTTTACTTCTGATTAATACTACAACATGTATAGTGAATAAAGGTTTCTGAAGACGACTAATATTAACTTTATTTAATCAACAGGGGAAACGGTTACTAATGATGGAAATGAACTAAAATATTATTAGAATCAACTGTCATAGGTAGGATAGACTAATTCACACACGCAACGTTCACCTCTCTCTCGATCGATCGACCGAATGCTTCATTCAACTGATTTAAGTAAATGTTAGTTACTTTCTACACTTTTCTTTCTTCCTTATCTGAAGCAGTCACAATGCTGAGCTAACAAGCTCATAACCTCACGTCAGGTGGTTCACGCCATGCATTAAAATCGTTCAATGTACATCTAGCCGCCTGTTATTCATTATGCATTCATTCTTTAGCAGCAGTTTTTTATGCCAGTATTTAAATGACACCTTCTTGGTGTATCCAAGACCGGTGGAAATAAAGGATTTGTTTAGTCCTCTGTCACAGTTAATATTGCGTGTAATAGCCTCGGTAGTCCGTGTCTCTATAAGTCTGTCATTAAAGCCGGTGCATCGCTAGTGTAACTTTGCTTTAGTTTTGCATAAGCTGCAACAGTCCCATTCTGTGTAACAGAAAAACTCATTTAGCCAAACCTTTACTGTTAATTAACCGATTTAAATCACGAAACCAGTTAATCGCTGCATCCCTATAGTCATCAAATGGATGCGATGCAAAATTACAAAGGACAACATTGTTTATCATGCAAAAATGTACTGTTATAGACTGCATTAATTACACTGCAAAACAAAATCGGTGCAATTTATGGTTAACAACTGGCAGCTGTGTTTGCCGGAATTTGACTGTAAATAGTACAGTAGCAACATTTTATGTTTTAAGGATTAACTAATATAATGTAATTACATACACACACATACACTGGTGCTGTCAACCAAACATTTACTCAACCCTTATCAAAAATATTTGAATAAATACAACAAAATATTATTTTGCGTCCTTATGTGAAGTATTATAACAAAATAAATTCACCTGTTAAACACCTGTTTTGCAGCTGCATTAGAGCTCATTACATAAGACAATTATGAGACTAATAGTACACTTTTACTCAAAACTCACTTTAAACCACCATCAAGTGTTTGTAATAACCTCCTTTTGCCATCACACGTGGAATTTGGTCATTTACTGCTGTTAAAATATGCTATCACTGTACAAAAACATTTCAGATTTAACATTTATTAATATTTAAAGATATCCAAAATCTCAAGTAAATCACATATAAACCATATCCTATCATAATTGTGTGTTTATTATCTTATAGTAACTGTGGTCATGTTTATTTCGGCTGTGTAAAAGCCTTAACTGGTTGGCTCTGGCTGAAACTCAAAAAAAGTCGCCAGATATGCTGTACATTCAGAGTACTGTATAACAAACATTGGTAAAAGGATCTAATTGAATTTTTTTTTGTCTATATACACTTAACATTATAAAAGTAACCCGGAAAAACGCAACCCATGCACAGCTGTTTAATTTTTCCTGCGACAGCGTTTTCAAAACAGCCAAAGTTTTACGGGAAAACCGCGAACCTGGCAACCCTGGATTTCCATACTTCAAACCTTAAACGATTAAATGAAAATTCAACACATTAATATTTTTTTTTAAATTCATTGTATCTGTTAACGTTGACAGCACAAACATATACACATTTAATTATTTGCATTCAGCATAGTTTGTTCCCTTCTATCCTTGACCCCATCAGAACAGAGCAGTTGAGACCCTCTGCTGTCGCATATGGATATCGTCTTCTCAGTGGTTGGGTTCTGGCAGGTACAATGAAAAGCAAATCAACACCATACATTGAGTGTGCATGCACATTTCCACCTATTTGATTGATGGCAGGGGCAAAGAAGCTAAATGAAATCTGTCAAATGAACTTAGCGTCACAGTTTTAGTTGTTTGGTTTCTCACTTTCCTAGAGTCACGGAGTGCGGACCTCATGATGTTAACGCACACCGTGTAACCAGACGCAGCGCAATAAAATGGTAGGCCATAAAAGCTATATTTTCCATGAGAATCATAGTTTTTGTCCTAACCAGCCATGACTGCATCAAGCGACCAAACACTTACACTGTTGGTTATTTGGTTTCTATTTTTATTTAGCCCCATCCACTGATGAAATCCCTCTTTCCGGCATATTAAACACCTGTGATTATATTGCAACGTGCAGCACGTTTGCTTCCAGTAAAGACAGACAAATGACTTGTTCCTGGATATTGTCACTTCGCATCTGGTTAGAACGTGGTGTAACAACCCACCTTAGATGCTGTGAATAAGGCTGTCAGGATGTTGAGAATTGCTTTAGTAAAGCCTATTTCTGCTTCTCTGTCTGTCACTTCACCTGATTCTCATTTTCTCTATCTACCTCATCCCCTCTCTCTTCATCTCTCTCCCTTTCATGTGCCCTTCTGAAGCCCGTGCTAACTGCCTGGAGAGTTGCCTGTGTCTCTGGGGAGCACCGTTCACTCTTTCATTCTTGTTTACTGCCGAGGCTACGGCAGGGCCACTCTCCCTCCATTACCAGATTGCTGACTGCCGTCAAAAGGCCAAAAGGTTGAGATCTTTCCCAGAGATATTTCTGCAAGCACGTGCAACGGTTGGTGTGCCCATGAAACCACCAATCTCTGTTGAACTGAATTGTAACGGAGAAAGCATGATCTTCCACATTTGAATGCAAGGAGGCTGATGTAAAACAAAGTTTCGTAACTAGAGCTAGGAGAGCAAAGTTTGTCAAGGTCGGCTTGCCAATTATTTGTTCGAAGGGCAACATACTGTACCTCACAAACAGAGAATGATGCATGCTAGCGATATATAATACATAGTAGCTCCTGAGAAGCATTCATGGTGTTACTGTAGTCCTGTTTGGCAGTAGGAGGCCTGTTTTTGAGGATCAGGTATAAGGTGACTATGAACATATGGCAGACAGGCTGTTAGTCACAGGACAATGCTAAATTTGTAGACCGTCTGCACTAAGGAAGCTTAATGGGAACCAACCCAACACTACCACCTACAACATAAAAGTATGATGGGACTGGAAATTTGAGGCGCTACTCATCTCTTGAGAGCTTAACTTTACTAGACAGCCTCCGTTCTGCTGTGTCTACACATTCTGCCTTCTGTCTTTATTTCTTCACACAAGCAACAGCCATTGTAATGATGTATGAATGGGTGTTGTATTGCACTGCAGGGCATTGGACAGTGAAGTTTCATTTGCTCACATGAATCTATATTACAGTCCGCCAACCTGGGACAGGATTATAGCACATCGCTGTCAGATGAAAAACACACTGGAATAAGATTAAATGTGACTTTGCAAAATAATATTTTTTAAAGTAAAGTGGATTGTTATAAAAGACCGCAATCCTGATGATAGTATTGAATAGGAGAAAGTGATATTTCACTGTTGCATCAAATCATCAAGCAAGGACAAATACTGTGCTTTGTAGAGTCAATATGCAATCAAAATCTATAAAGATATGTACTTTCTTATCACACATTTCTGTTCTTATTGTGAATGAGTCATAGTTGCATGTTATTACAAAGGGAGAAGAAATATTTGTCTATGCAGTATTTCAAGGAAAAAAAACCCTGTATGTTTCACTGACATCACTTACATTAACCAACAGCCAAGTAGTTATTTGCTTTAGAAAACGTACAATCAGATATGGGTTCGTTCTGGGATGAGGATGGGAATTTAAATTGATTCTTTGGGGATAAAATCATTTTTTTAAAACCATTTTCAAAATATGAAACATTCTAGCAGTAAAATGGGTTTAATGTATTTTTTTTTTTAGTATTTTTTTTAAGGTGAAGGGCAACTTTTCTTTAAAAACAACTTTTCTGAACACATGAAACGAATCAAACTGTTGTTATTTATCTGTAAAGTCAATTATATTTCTTATTACAATTACATTAACATAGTTAAAATATTTTTGATATATGGTAAAACTGCGGTAAGATTTACTGAAAGAATATATAGATATAGTATTATTTTAAAATCTTATTTTAATATTTTAAGTACTGGAAATGTGTCGCAGTATGACAACACTGTCATAGATTGTTAATATTAACATCTTTTGTTAAAAATAAAGATGATGTTGAATTGAACATGTTTATATTGTGTTCAAAAAATTAGGGATGCACCGATCACGATCGGCCGATCTTTACTGCGCGTTTTGTCAGTAAAGCCGGTCCTGTAATAAGCGCTAAATACCATCAGGTGCGTGATTTGACATTAAGATGTATATACTACACACCGCCGTTGTTCGG
>JAUCMT010000088.1:3979991-3991373 GCA_032357475.1 Enteromius thamalakanensis
ATCAGTGTTGCCAACTATTTCCAATGAAAAGTAGCTGTCTGCCCAAAAAGTAGCTAAATGTTGCTAGATGATGTCACACTCTAATTTACATATCAGTGATGTCATCCCGTAGTATCTGACAAGCGTAATCCTGTCATGTCTCTACTCTTTGAGGAGCCGTATTATATAACATTAAAACATTACATCCAGATGCACAATAAATAGGTTCTTATTATTTTTATTATCATACTACTATGCATGATGTATTCTGATAAAAAAATCGTGATTAAAAACTAAAAATGACTTTTTAGTTTCAGCATACTGTAAGCATCAGCACCATTCTGAATAAAAGTGCCTGAAAGAAAGCAAAGGCTACATATTCAGTCACTGCTGTTGACTTGCAAGAACCTTGACATAAATGGTGCCACGTCTCCACAGCAAGCTCACAGAGCACTTTATTTTTTAAAGTGTACTCAAGACCCTACACTAAGGACACAGGCATCCATCTGTCAGCAAGAATTTCCATACCGCCCTTGACCCACTTTTCTTTGACGTCTCTGAGATCTCTGACACATCATAGGCAGGATCCCCACAGAGGGCAACTGGAACATGTACACTTTTGAACCCTCTCAGTGCCTTCTGTACAGGTTCCATAGCTGCGCAATCCTGCCAGGTGGAGGAACAGCTGATCTAGGCCCAGTGGCGTTGGCTTCACAGACTTCATAATTTTCACCTCTGATGAGCACAGCACTGGAGAGGAGCTATCTGTCCCACTGCAGACTAACACAGGTCATAGGGGCTCAGGACACATCTTTCAAAGAGAACAAAACTCAGCCCTTATCTTTTTGCACAAAAGCCTGGCAAGCTTGAAAACTCATTATTGCTGCCTTGTTGCAGAGTCAGGGTATGGTGGGGATAACAAACTTCACGGACAGTTTCCCAACAGATATATTTAAGGTTTGTTAGGCACTGACACGGAGCCAAACAGAAGCGCCTTAAGGGTTTTTTGTAACTAAAGCGGATTCGGCCTTGAATAGTACTGGCAGGAAACAGTTGGGTGTCTTTTTGTGAAAAGTGCCAACACTGCAGTCCCCCACCCCCCTTCATTTATTTTTCTTTCTTTCTTTCAATCTTACTTTTTTGCCAACTTGTTCATTTCCTGTCTCATGGGTGCGGATGAGGATGAATTGGGTATTTCCTCAGCTTTGTGGATTCTCCACAGATCATAGGGCTTAATTAAAAGCTTGCTTTTACATGCAAACCACATTACGCTAATACTACAGTAGGTACTTTTGAAGATCCAGAAAACAACTTAATGAGAATAATCACAAAAGTTAGTCAAACCAAAACTAGTTAGCAAGTCTGCACACATAAGCTCTGTAGAGCTAAAATACAAGCAAGAGAACAACAATTGCATGAAAAATCCCATATTCAATGCCATGACTTTTGAAATCGTACATAAAAGCTTTGCCTGGAAAACCCACAGGCTCTTTCAGCAATAATAATTCAGTGGAAGCTGGGTTTTCCTAAAGCCAAAAGAAAGAGGCGTCCAAACTCAATGAATGGCTGAAGGAGGTGGCATGAATTCTCCTACCCAGCAGTGTGGGTAATTATTTCAAAATGCTGTTTGCACTGCGGGCGACATCAGCTCAAGACATGGCACAGGAACATGGAACAACGCTACCTTAAGGGAAGGCACCAGAGAGGGGAAGAATGACACACTGGTTCAATTTTGAAAGACGGAGACAACTATATGCAAGGTACCAAAAAAGGGGGCTCAAGGGTCTTCAGTTTTTGGGATCAGTTACAGCATACAGTACATACCATGCATTCTCATAGATAAATCGTTCAAATCATGTGCACAATGCTAAGTCTGATTAATATGCAAGCTTTAAGGACTGAGCCAATCTCACTGCAATCGCATGATTCAGGTCTGTTCATCATTTAAATAAAAATAGTGCTTCAGTCCGGATGATACAGAACATTTCACAATCTAAACACTGACAGTGACTTTCAGTCTAGGGTAGCAACAACGTTTAATACTCAGCCATTCACACAAGACACATTCTCCCTTGGGTTTTGGCATCTAGGGTACTGAGAAGTGTTTTAAAAAGGTGAACTATATTTAACTTGACACACTGTCTTAAAAAATGTGAGTATGGCACTAGAGTAAACATGGCCAGCGACCACAACATCCATTCTTAGTAAACACTGACATAGTGAACGTCCTAATGGAATGCCCTATTAAGGAGAGAGGCTGGTTAAATCTTGCCCCTGTGGACTAAACAAAAGTTCAAGTATTCAATATTTATGAAGTAGACTCTGACAGATTAGTTTGGGAATAAAGTCGAGATGCCAAAGTTAAATGCTAAAAAAGTAAGAAATTAATTCAAAAGGGTCAAGGACAGCATTCTTTTGATTTTGATAACAACCTCATACCTTTGGGTGCGCCACACTGGAAAGCGAAGTCTCAAAACTGTTTTCCACACATACTGAGAAAAGGGACTCTGCCAGATGGATTTGCGTGCACTTCGTGGCCCCAATTTCCTTTCGTAACATACTTCATTAACAGTATGTTAATCTCAGGTTTGTTGATATGACTTTGAGAATCCATTTTGCTCTCTGTTTCCTAGTGCATCTATCTCTCTCATCAACCTTCATTTGCGACCTTCTCATCGACTGCCTCTTGTATAGCGTGGCGGTTTCAAAAACTCAGCGTACAGAGGATTCGTTTGTGCCATTTACTCACTTGAAAATCTCATCCGTAGCCCAGAGCTGCACCATTAGCATATGCTACGAGCGCCAAAGGAAGTGTTAGCACTAATTACTATGTACACACTCAGAAAAAAAGTTCTGAAGAGCTTAATGACTCCAACGACTTCCAACCACAAAAATAGGGTTATGCTTCACGTTATAAGATTTTCTTATAGATGTTCGGTATTTATGCAATTCAGATGTGTTCCCTCACGTACTTCAGCACAGCAGGTTCAGCTAACATCCGCAGCGGAAAATCAACAAAGATATGAGCACCAAAAAACACTTTATTCTATAAGAGCATATCATTCCCCAGCAGAACACTGAATGTACCCAAAGCGCTCGTCATGCACACACAAATGGCTTTTGACTAAAATATTTTTTTCTTCTATAAAGTTCTGCTGTTTATGACTGGAAAAAAGCATTTTATGGAATGCAGAATTGATTACAGCTTTGCAATGATAAAATTGTCACTCAAAATAAGTTGAGAAGCAGACGGAAAAAAATGGCATGAAAAGCAGCAGTGCATACAAATGCGACCGCTGCAAATAAGACCACAGAAAAAGATAAAGCAAAGCTTGCCTTTGTACCTTCTATGGTTACCATTCCAGTGTTAATACACAGAATATCTGTGATTTTGTGTTGGATGTGTGCATTATCAAAATAAAGCGCATATGTAATTTTTAGTCAACATCAAGATAAAAAAATCTGTAAAAAGAAAAGATTAATATAATGATTTAACTTGGTTATGTTGCTAAAGTGGTTGTCCCGAGCATATTTGAAAATATCAATGGGATGCCAGCATTACTTCAACCAACCAACTGTTACTTTACCCAAAAAGCTGGATAATAAAGGGTATAACAAAGGTGCACATGGCAACAACGAAAAGCTTGGCTTTACTCATGGTATTTGACTTCAAAATAAATTAACTTTTTAGAATAAGAGTCGTCCCATCTTGACAAGATTATATTTCTCAGACACTTAGTCATTCTGTGGAGACCTGCCACAGTCTAATCTGTCCCACCGTGTTTAATAATAAACTGGAAATATTTTTGCACCTCTCATAATAGCATAAAACATTTTGTAATGAGGTATTGCTTTGGCAAAGCATCAGTTATTTGAACTAAAATAGCAAATCACAAAATGGCTTGGTGACAAGCTTAATTAAATAAGTATACAGTCTGTCACCCTATGTGTTTCAAAGTTAAATGCGTTCATGAGAGCAGCTTGCGGTGCGAATGTGATGTGGATTGAGACAATCACAACTTTAGAAAAAAGTTTGATTGCAGTATAAAGTCCAGGTACCAGTCAATGCGCAGGCTTTTTAAGGCAGACGTGCACGGTGCGTTTTTTGAGGTCGTACAAGCTCGCATGCGATTTTTTTGGTTATCAGAGGAAATAGTCTTTTCTCGTATTGTCGGGGCTCGTGTGGGGGGTGGGAAATTACGAGACAAGCAGAGTACCACACGATCATTTTTAAAAATGTCAAAAAACTTCAGGAGCTGTCGGTTGAAAGCGTGACGTGTGCTGTTGAACGAGCCGATTTGAGCAAACTGGAAATTACCAATCAGAAACTAAAAAAGTAAACCACAAAAGAAAGATGAACATGGCAGCGGCACAGAGTATTTGGACTGTCGAGAAAGATCACAAACTCGCTGAACTCTGGCAAGAACAGCAAGCGCTGTATGTGTTACGGTGCGGAGAGACTACGAGGCGTGCGAATTCAAATGCAGAGTGTTTTATTGACACACAGGGTAAACAGAGACAGGCTGGGTTATCCCTTTGTTTTCTTTTTTGTTTTTTCACAAGCCATTGCTGCCACAAATAAAAGGATCTCTTCCTCAGAGTCCATGTTTTTGGCACGGAACTTTGTGAATGTGATTGGCTCGGAAATCGCCATGTTTTAAAATCGGCATGTACCACTGCATCCGTAAATAATGTCACTCGTGACGTGACCATACGGTCTTCCAACTGTCCACCGTGTACGGCTGCCTTTAGTCTGTTCATGGTAACTGAAAAGAGCTTGGAGCTCCTTATTTTGCTCTCAAAAAGCACCAGGTTGATTCATTTATTTAAAAAAAAAACAACACCAGAAAACCATGGCCCACCCCCCATAGTTGCAGAAAATCCGTTAGAGAACATTAGCAGCTAATTTGGCCTTTTTACAAACTGATGTTTGAGAACAACAGCCATGTTTGTTTCTAACATTTAACAAACTAACACACCACTGGCTTCAACACCCTATTACTGAAGGCCAACGCCACATTTTTTTTCTAACCCATAACACCCCTGATTCAACAGCAACACTCCTCAGATACCTGATTATTGAATCAGGCATGTTAGTTTTGGCTTCAAATGAAAGCTTTCTGTTATGGAATCCAGCAATGGAAATCAGATTACTGCACCAAATACAAAGTACTGTTAAAGTCGAACAAAGTTAAGTTCATCACTCGCAATCCACCATTGTGCATGGTTCTAGACACGACAAATGTCAAAGAAGCATAAGGACATTTAGCTAGGACTTTGGTTAATAATGGTTGCGAAAGCCTCAGACACAGTGGGAGACATTGAGTGCACTTAGATTGTACATTAATGAAGGGAAAAGAATATTATTGGGTATTTCTTATAGACTTGTCTACCATTAGTTAACGGGAAAGGCTAGGCTAGCACAGAACATGCATTACAAATTAAAGGTTACCTAAATTCAACCTTTTTTTCTTCTCAGAATTGCAAACTAAAAAGAAACTTTACTGAAGGTAGGCTGTTCTTTCAAAAAAAAAAAAGATAAAACCTCAAAGGAACTCCAAAGTATGTTGCACACATACCCTTAAGATCTGATTGGCTGGTTTTGGCAACTTCTGGGAGTTGTATGTTTTTAATTGATCTGCCAACAAGCAAATGAGTTATAAAATGGTTTTATTTGACACACTACTTAAGTAGATATAAATAATTTATATTGATTTTCATGTCAGGATTACATCAAGGCTAGTTTTAGATTTTTCAGACCCTAAATAGAAAATAAGATAAAACTGTCAATCAAACTGCTTTATCCTGTGTAAGAGAACAAGCTGCAATACAAATGTCTGCATTGATGCACAGAAAGTGAGTGGCCAGTATGCTGAGGCTTTTCTTTTTCCCCCCCACAAAAATGCTCTTCCATCTGAACTACAGTACATCAAAGAGGAAAAGCTTGCTGATTATTCCTAACTAGAATATTCACTCAGGTATTCCTTCGAACAACACACCATTCTCTACCAATATGAACAAAGGTTTCATTGTGTAACTTTAGACTAAAATATCTTTTGATCTAACTGACATTCAGACAGCCAAATACAAAACCAAAAAAGTCAATAACACAATTTATTAGGTTTTCTAACATGGTACAGTAGAACCTGAGGAATGTTTTTGTTTTACTACTTTTAATTATTAAATGCCATCCTTCAGCTAAAAAAACAGTCCTTGAAAGTGACAGTAAACGGCAAGAGAATGTGCAACAAACTGTATCTAGACTATTGAGACTAGTAACTGTTTTTATGAGCCGTGTTATTTATTGTGTAACACAATATATGATACTGACTCACACACATACATAAGCTCATCTCTCAGCCTGAGAAAAATGTTCATTTTTAACTTTTAGTTCATAACAGAACATTTTGAGGCACAGCACATCTGCCTAAAATTCAAGTATCTTCATTATACAGTAACAGTATTTAAAACAAACATAATTAAAGTTAATTATGCTGTTAAACATAATACATGGACAGAATGTTATTGATAAACAGATTTGTTCATAAAGCGTTCATAGCCTAACCAATCAGCATTTAAGACTGAAGTCATGTGACGTTCTAATATTCATAAAATGTTTATTATTTGATTTATAGTATGGTAGAGACTACAAAACTTTTCACTGGTATTTTAATGGTAGTTAAACATGTTTATAACTCCTAATCAGAGACAAATGAAGTGTTAATTACAGGAGCTTTATAGATATAATGCTATTAAATGTGTTGAACGCAGATAACTAGGTAGTCCATCACACTGTGTGGAACATTCTGGAAGAACACAAATACCCAGTCGATGCATTCAACAGCGGCTTTAGACGACTGCAGACTGAGTGATCACTCAGATTTCCTCCCAATTATCCAGTCATCACGTCGATGTGGTAATTAGCCAGAGAGCCCACACCGATCGTGTTTCTTTAGCATTTACCCTTTGACTGCAGAAAAGACAACATTATGGCATTATGTGTGTTCTATACATCTCATAGCTTCATAGTGTCTGAACACAAAGTGACTATCCACCGGCTAAAGCACATGCCATGCAAAGTGATCAGAGTGGCTAGGACAGCTGAAAAGCTCACTGCGAAAAAGGTTTGCGTGATAAAACCCTCTTGGGGATGTTCCACCCTTACAGCCATACTAGTGTGCTCCCTGTTGCCTTCTTAATGCAGTGAGTTAAACTAGAGATACAGGTAATACACATCAGTCCCAACTGCTTCTAAAACACTCAATTATGCTCTTCATCAAAAATATCTTCATTTGTGGCCAGAAGATGATTTGAGGATTGAATTTTTATATGTAAATGTTTTGATGCTGTTATAAACAATACAGGTCACTCTAAAAGAAATGCATTTAAGATTTTAAAGCATGAATCTTTTCCTGCAAATAATCCTATAATCAGCATCGGTCTGTGTACTCGTCAGCACTTTTACTTCATGAATCACTACAGAGAAGCTAGCCAAAAACTTTCTCCGAAATAAATGTCCCTAATAATAATCTCATTTTTACCACTCCACTCCAGCAAAGCAAATGACACTGGTGTCATTGCAGAGGACTGCAATGGACTGAGAAATCTTCTTTCATCACTTGCAACGACACATCTGAACACTCATTGATCATTTGGTTCACTCTGCACCCAAAAAGTATCTGCAGCAATCAATTCGCACACCGTGCTAGAAGGCTTTAATTACACCGCTTTGTCAAGTAATCACACACGTAATTATGGCAGGAGCGCTCCTCGTGATGCTCAAAGACAAACCGATTCAAGTCCCTCTGATGCTCTTTTCTTTTCGCCGGCTACATCAGGGTGAGCTTTGTTGGGGGAGATAAACACACATGCTCCACATGAGCGTGGACTAAGAAAGAACAAGTAATTTTCAGCGAAAATTGGGATGAGATTGTCGGGCCGCACAAGTGTCCCGTGTCCCCAGCTGTGCTCAATAATCCCAATTGGCTGTTGCCGTGAGGAGGCTTTGCTGTTCACGCTAGCGCTCTCCTATCCTCGCTAGCACTAAACTGCTATGATAAAAACACAGTTGTCCCCAAGCCAATTAGCAGTGTGCTTCTATTCCTTCATTGGAAAGGACTTGAAGGGAAGAGAATCTCTCACGCCTAGAGCCTCAACAGGGTATGCTAACAAGCCCCACGTGCCTAGCCGACACCAAGCGATGCAAAAAGAAAAACACCGGAGGCATTGCTAGCATTGTCACTCATTGTGTCAGTACAGCAGCCCCTTCGAACGAACACAAATCACGACTTTCAATTGGAAAAAATGCATGAGCTTATAGGTTTGTAGATTTATACAATATATTCTCACTGTTCACCGTCTTCGAATGTGAAGGTTTGAAGGGACTTGGAGGAGTAAAGGTACCGTGTGACCACTGAGAACTGCTGAAGCGGGCCGCTGAGACTCCTAGTTAATTGCTCCCTCAGAGCAAAGAAAGGGGCACCTGGTGAGGAAAAGGTGGTGAAGGAGTGGTCGACCATGCAGGGTATTGTTGAGCTGGTTTGTCCTGCTTACAAACACCTTATATGCTATTTTTAGATTCTCTTAGTAAGATAAGCACTGGAGTCTGTTGTGGTGCTCTCCATCAAATACAAAACACTTGTTTGTTTCAACAAATCCTTCAGGACTGGGACTTAAAAATTAATCAATATGAGGATGTTTACTTGGTGATACTTGATTACCTGATCATTTTTTTATTCTACAACTTCCTTTTTAATAACTGCTTACTTAATCGAAAGAACTTAAATGCTTGCTTATACATAAAATATGCTGCATTAACATGACTTGGCATGGCAAATTAAAATGTTTAAGACCAACAGAGATCCTGTAAAAAATAATAATTACTCAAGAGCTTTTCTTAAGAATCAAGAACCACTCGTTTTGCCTTTGCTATCAGAATCAGTAACAAGAACTGTGATAATAGAGCATTGACTGGTTTCATGAAAGACAGATGACCTTACTCATCATTTTTATCATGCAATTTTTTCTAATACGCTACCACAACTGCTCAACATCACATTCAGAAAGAAAAAGTGTGCAAGGTGCCATTAAGAACGCCCTCACGGTCAGTCTGTCAAAGGGTTTGTGAGTTTCAATGATGGTAATTTAAATGGGCAGTGAAGGAATAAATTAACTCCGTCATTCACCAAGTGGGAATTCACAACTTGTCATAATGTCATGTATAATATTTCACTTTCCTCCATACAGTGAGGGTGCGCCTTGGGTATTTTGTCACCTGCGAATGAGATTCTGAGTGGAAAGCAATAATACCAGTTTAAAACGCACCTGGCTATTAAAAAAAAGAGATTAACACACACACATGAATACTTAGATTAACACAAATATTAAAAGGAACCAGCTGCTTAAAATCGAGTTAACAAGATAAGGCAGTTAGAAAATAGTGAAATAAAATTACAAAACCTCAGAACGACGACTCCATCTGGAAACAAAACCCTACAGGAATTTGGGAACACCACAATCCACAAAACCATTTGTAACCTGTAATTAAAACACAATTTTAAATGTCCAAAACTATATTTGCACATTATAAATCTAAAACATTTTGGCTACAATCCACCTGAATTAAATCTTGACTAAACTGCAATAATGAGCTCTCAAATAAAAGCTAAAACTAAAACAATCCTGAAACTAGAAAACTACAAGTAAAAAAAAAATAAGTTTAAAAACTACAATTAAAAATTCTGAAAAATAATCACTTCCAAGCAATCAATCATAGACCAATAAAACAAACACTGATTACCTTATTAAATGAGGACAGACAGGGGTTTGGTGACAGACATTAAAATAAATCACAGAAATAAACTTTTAATTACACACAGCAATGGTAGACTAGCTTTGTTTTGTTGTGACATGAACAAACTCTAAAAGTAATTATAAACTTAATAGGACAGGAATCCAAAATCGATCAAAATGCAATCAACTAAGTGTAAAAAAGTCCTAAATGTTATTTGCAGAATTAGTATCTTGGCTAATATTAAAATCCCTTGTCAAGATCACAAATCACACTTCACTGTAAAAGCCATAAACAATCATGAGTTACGGCACAGCTCCCTCAAAGTTAGGACATTATTCCTAGTCGTATCAAAAATAGACTTGCATTATAGCCGCAGTGAGCGAGAAGCATGTGTGTGTTTGTGTGTTGTAGAGCGGAACAACCCCCTGTGCTGAGAAACATGAATTCGGTGGAAAGTCGCCAGCCAGGATCCAGCGGGAGAACACAGAGTGGCAGACTACTAGACAACACAGAGAGCATCCCTAGTGAGAACACTTACACACGCTCACACACATTAATGCTAGTGCCATTTTCCCACTCGTTCTTAATAGACAGACAGCAACATTCAAAAACATACCCTGAAGAGCACATGGCTCGGCCAATCTAACACTCGAAACCCTTGAAGAACTAACAAGGCCACAACTACTGTATGATACTTTGAGCAGAAAAAGTAAAAATAATATTTTCTTTGTTTAAGACAAGAAAAGGAAAAATGTCAGCTTTTATGTATTTTGATATATATCGAGTGATATACAATGCACCCCGAGCTGGTTAGAAATCGATACAAATGGGTGATGATTTAAATCGGTTGAGATATTAAATGATTCATATCTCTGTAGGGAACTGACTGTCTTTAGAAAAGTGTAGGGGGTATTTTCTTTTTATCTTGCCTCTGTATAATGCATATTTGTGTTCATAAGCAAAGTGTTGCTTACAGCAGCAACCAATGAAATGATATACTATAGCTGCGTCCGAAATCGCATACTGCTACCTACAAAGTAGGTACTACATTTAAATTGAACGTACTACCCGACCGTTAAAAAGTACGCTCTATATAGTATGAATGCAAGTAGTATGAATGAAATTTGGACGTTATACATCCGCCATATTGATGTTGTCACGTGTCATGCATCGTCACAACAGCGGAAAATTTTTAACTTTAAAAAGTCATCCGTTTGTTTAGATTCTGTTAAACAAGTTTAATTTAATCAAGTAAACAAGCGTAATTTTACTTACACTTGAAACTTCACTTTCCGCCATTTTTCGAATACATGACGCCTCCTGTCCCAGAGCTTCATGGGATAGGAAAGTGTCCATGGTATGCGTACTACTGAATTCGGACGGAAAGCAGTAGGTCATCCGGGTACTTCTCACCTACTGATTTTTGAATACTATGAATTCGGACATACTACTCGCCCTGCATACTGTTTTTCGTGTACTACTGTATATAGCAGGGAAGTAGGGCTGGAGTAGGGCTAAATCTCAATTAGGGCTGGCGATAAAACGATAACGATATGTATCGCGATAGGCAAATGATCGATATCAATAAAAAATGTGTCCGATATAACGTT
>JAUCMT010000088.1:3993506-4007428 GCA_032357475.1 Enteromius thamalakanensis
GTGTTTACAAATGTGCGGAAAAAGTACCATATACACATATTCATGCGTCTTTGTGTCAGTTTATCGTTTAAAATGCCAGTTTCGGTGCGTATCCTGGGTCTTTTAATATAAAAAAAAAAAAAAGCTTGACCTTTTTAACGTCATTGGCCAGTATAAATGGATAGTTTACCCAAAAATTACAATTCTGTCATTAATTACTCACCTTCATGTCATTCCAAACCCGCAAGATCTTTGTTAATCTTTGGAACATAAATTAAGATATTTTGAATAAAATTCAGGAGCTTTCTGACCCTGAATAGACAACAAAACAACTGACACATTCAAGTCCCAGAAAGGGACTACGAGAATACTTCATGCACAAAAATAACTTAATTCAATAATAAAACCCTTTTCTCTGTCAAAGTCTTTGGAGCTTGAGTCTGAAATTCTCGTACAAAATGTAAAAAAATACGACTTCACGTCATGTCAATCACATTTAGACACTGCCTCAAAAAACGTCATTAATTCATCATACAAAAAAAAAACGTATCATGTACGATTTTCTGCGTTTTTGCATCCAAAGCAAGCTTTTTAGAAGGAAATTAAAAATTTGAAAAATTCATAATGATGCACATTTATTATAAATCATAGTAATTATTTTAATGCGCAGGAAAAAAACAACAACAGCATACATTCTAATGAATTGAGGAGGGGGGTCTATATTAAACTTTAATGAATAAAAATACTGTATAAAATGCTAGGCTATATAAAACAAGGTGACTGAGGATGATCAAACAAAACAAACCGCCACATTTTCTTGAATGGAAGTTTGCTTTACATTTAACAGTTAGCAGCAGTACCTTAAATACTTGATGAAATTGTATGTCAATCTCACAGGCCAACTGCACATCACGTGGTGAGTTCACAGCTGCGAGCGTAGCGTTACATCACACTGCAGCAGCCGATCCCACAATTCAATACCTTATTGCAGGTTCACATGCTGACAGTCATTAGCAGGTGCTGCCTTTATGTTCTGGCAGATTTACTGATGGTGAATTTCTCCAACACCTGTGTTTTTGTCTCATTTTCACATGGAGTTATAAAGCTTACGCCCTGACTGCAGTTTATAGCATACTGTGTTACATCCAGCGAGGTGCACTGCATTATGGCCTGCAAAGACCTATACTCATAAATAAAATCAGGAAGCGCAGAATGGAAACCCATCACACTTACTACACTGCAGCAACACTGCAGGTGCCCCTGTCCACTCAGACCAGCAAATGAAGCGTGGAAAAGGTCACTGGGACTTCCCATACCAGCAAAAAAAGACCAATAAATAACCTTAGCTGAGCATTGGACTAGAATTTCTTCTGAGGGGTCAGAAGGGTGGATTCTATTCCTTCCTTATCGACTTAATGACTTACAACTCATGCAATTTATATACACATGTACCTTCTTGTTAGAAGTGTCTGGAATTAGCAGTTACTAAAGAGTTCTACTGTAGTGTGGACACTGTAGTTAAGTTTAAGCAGTACTGAGATCTCTCAAAAATGCTAACACACACACATACACAGGTGGTTGCAGAGCAAAGCAAATTCATGATTGAAAATAGGTCCAAGCCAGAAGATCATTTCAAAAAGGTCAGTTCAAAAGCAAAATGGGAAATGAAATGGGTAGTTTTATGGTGTTTTGAAAAGCAAAGTTGCGGGATACCCATGGCTGTGATTGACTCTGCAGTGCCCACAGGAGCAACTGAGATGGAGGAATATTACATCAGGTCATTTTTTTCCCCCTCACGTAGCAAGATGGATGACGGCTTTGGTTGGTTCTGAACCTACTGGTGCATGCAAAAGCCCAGAGCAAAGAGAAATTAGTCTAGATTCTCATTGTCTCTTGGGTAAGTCAGGATTAATACAAAATGCTCTTAAATTTAATAACTAAAAAAAACTCCTGACCTAGTGGTCGAATTATTTCCCCTGTAGACAAACCAACCCTACTTCATCTACTTCAAGTGTCCTAATATTATTTACTAGAAATACCAATGTCTGGTTTATAGCCAAGAAAATATTTCCATGGACCCTCTGATTGGGCGTTACTGTTCCAGCAGGACACAGCTTGCCCAAGCAAGGACAATTATGAATGATAAGTCCCATCTGCACGTCAATCCATCATCCCCAAGGCGATTTGTTCTCTACTGCTGTAAATTAAAAACTCAGCTTACATTGGTTTATGAGATGTAGTTGGTGGCAAAGTGAGCCTGGAGAGGCACTCCTCGTCATTAAGCATAATTAAGCTGCCAACCTTGTCACCCATGACTGCGGACGCATGGCCAACTCCGCTGTAGCATCAATTCAAATCATGGCACTCATTCGGTTCTGTCACCTGTGCTCGATCAGAACAAGATGCAAATAACCCCTCAATTCCACATCATGTTCATTAGGGTCAGAGGAGGTCTTTGATGCTTAATTACGCTTTTGCAGCTCATCTGTAGAGATTTGCCGTGTCTGCGCTATTTAAATGCAGAAGGAAACCATGTTATGTGTGACTGTTTTAATAATAACACGATTTTTACATTCTGTCAAGACTGTAACAATCCTGAAACAATGGTTAGAACATCTCAGTGGAGGGAAGGCATGAGAAGCAGCGCCGAGTCTGAGCATGTGAGGTCAAAAAGGACTTGCTAGGCCTTTGTCACTCTGCAAGGATGCAGAATTCAGTTGAAAATGATAGATTCCTGAATTTGAAATAAAAGATTAGCTCACATCCAAAATAAAATAAATCACCTCCATGTCATCTGAGATGTTCATGTTTGGAATAAGGTTTTGAGAAAACATTCCATTCCATGGATTTTTCTCCATAAAGTGGACTTCGATAAGGACCCATGGATTGGGGTCTTGTCTAGAAAATAAATCTGAAAATAAACTGCCACCAACACCTAATTACAAATATGCAATTGCAGACATGTGGTACCAATTTAGGCATCCTGTTGTTTGTCATCACTTCTCTAACTGTGCCCTTTCTATAAAACAGAAAACAGGGTAAAATAAAAAATTGAATTCATCATTGAGGTCAAGGTATCAGCCTGACTAGAGTTTCTGCCAAATCAAGTCAACCCTTCTGCTCTGGTGCACATTTGAGATTTTGTGCAATGCCAAGCAGGGACCAGTTGAGACACAGAATAGTCTGACTGCGGTGACCATCCCAAGACACTTTTCTAGACAAGAGCCTGGAGCAGGGATGTCCTTCCCCCTCCCCATCTACCAAACTATATTTCCGCATCAGTGAAGGAAAGCTTTGAAAATAAACAGATGGTGAGGAGAGAGAGTAAAAAAAAGAGACACACCATTACGTTATTCACCCGCTTGCTGCTTCATCTAGAAGGCACCGCCGATTCAGAAAGTATTGGTATTCCCTTAGCAGGCGCCAGCCGCCCAGCTGGAACAGGAAGAGTGGGAGGGTAGAGAGGGAACATAACTTCTGTATGTGAAATTGATGCTGTGCCGGTCATGCAGCTGTTGGACGTGTCCGTTCTGACAGTAGGAATGAGGAAAGACTCACTGCCCATGGGTCCAAAAAACAAGCTAAAATGCATTAGGGGGTCAGACTAAAGTGAGGCAAAAAACGTCGGGTCCATCGCAAACAAAGCTCAGGCTGACAAACACAACTTGCCTGGCGGCTCAAAGGGATGATGATGTCAGTCAATGAACGACGGAGAGCAATTTGTCATTGACTGCAAAAATACCCACACATGCTTCACACCATTTTGCCATGTTAACAGTCTAACTGGAGAGCTTCTGAACCCTGCCTTCTCCAAAATAACATAATAAATAACCTTCAGCTTGACAAGAGACGCAGCACGAGGAACACAACAGAACGGCTTTAAATCGCTGAAGTCACGTTCTGGCTGATCCCAGGCGAAGCAAATTGAAACGATTTAACATTGCCTTTGCTGCATTCGCAGGCCGTCGCCTCCTTTTGTGTATAAATGCTTAAAATAAAGTGGAAAGCAGGCCAGTATGCTACTTTTCATATTTAAGAGACCATCTCTTCCACACATGTGAGGAATAGTGGGAAATTAAAGCTAAAAATACTCTGGTTTGTAAAGTTAAAAGTGCCACCAAGTAATCTTTACACCTAAACAAATGAATAGCACTCTGAAAAATGTGTTTTACTCTCACGTCAAGGTCATAACTATGGTTGGGCAGAACACCAGGAACATCTTGCGTGCTGTGATAAGATACTGAAGCGTATTCTTCAGGTCATAGAAATGAACAAGCTAGTGAAACAAACTATTTTACATTTAATGTTATCACACAACCAAGCTTTGCACTTTGCAGAACAGAGTATCTCCACTGAGGTAAATTGAGTGACGGCAGAATCCAAACACACATCTGTTCTTCTCTAAACAGTGTAATTTATAAATCTTTCACTTATAGAGACACAACATCAGCTGCTAAAACAGCTACAATCTTTCTTGAGTAAAACACGGCATTCAATCTTCCCGCTGGCTGTCGGGTTAGTGAAATATGGCCTTCAAGATGAAAAGGTGACAGTCTATTAAAACATCGCCACCCGATTCATCACGTCCAGGAGCATTGACTCGATTTCTTCTCTGCTGCTTCATCTAAAACCAATCAGGGGAATTTACCTACAGAGAGTCAATTTACAATGGGATTTCCATGCCCCATCTCACCTTATTCAATGTAATGAAAACATCCAATCATTTCACACCTGACGAGCTGATGCTGGTTTGGCTTTTCCCTGAAGAACATGAATAACTACTGCATTCACACAGCCCATAGCATTCGTAACGATTTGTGTGGCTCAGATCTATAGGAGAGGAGCAAGGAGGTAGCAGTGCATCACAGACATTCAGTCAATAAGAAATGATGCTGGTCACACATTCTTGGATCTCAGATCTATAGTCAGAAATATACTACTTTATAACAGCAATAGGGCATTCTGCTTTATTTTTTTTTGTTAAAGCTAAAAAGCTACAAAATATATTGGCAGCATTACATGGAATCTGCAAACTCTTTTCTGCTTTTACATTAACTGCAGGGGAAAATTGTGTGACATTGTCAATCCATAAACAAATAAATATGCCTTGAATACTATGTTCTTAGTGAGAAGCTTTATTAAATTAGCCAAATGCTTTAGTTAAATTCTCATTTCACTTTAAATGCTTGTTTCTGGTGTTATTGTGACTCCTTGAAAGGCACAATACAATACAAAACAATAAAAAAAGAACAAAACACCTACATTTCAGAAAGTCAATAAAAACACCACATCTTCCTAACAAACATCACATGAGTAAGCAATAGCTATAATCTTCTAGAATTCAGATTTTTTTAATAATCCAACTGATTCCCGCCCATTTTTCTTTGTAAAATATTCAGAAATATAGAGAAAAATTAAGGCATGGAATGGCAATTGACAAAGTGAATACGTTGTTTTAATTTGATGGAAATCTTCAGTTTTTTCTGTTGAATTCTGGGAGCATAGATTCCTGCAGGCCCACATACTGGCATTACAGCATATATTCAGTCTGACTCTGACACTGTCATTTCACATAGAATTTAAATATGTAGCTTAGCCAACTTTTCCACCTGAAATTCCTACTGCTCTCTCTTACTCCTTACGGAGGTTTAAACATAATCTGCTCATGATTTTTGGGTTGAGTCGCACTCAAACGAAAGGGATTCTGCAGAGATTTGCAGCTTTGACTCATGAGGTAGAAGCTGAAGGCTGATAGCTGGCGAGTCAGTGAAGTCAGGAAGTGACACGCCTCGCCTTTGCTTGTGCATTTCCTGTCTGATTTTCCCCAAGCAGTGTGATCTACCCACAGGTGTTGTGCCGGGCCTCTGAAATCGTGGAAAATCGGAAAACGGAGCCCTCAATGTGTAATTAACCACTAAGACACTATAAGCACTGCTTGCCTCATAAATAACTGAAAAGGCTTTAAACTTTCAGCCACAAACAAATGTATAGCGGGGTTCAAAAGGGTGAGATCATTATTTCCAAGTTGATTTACATTATACAGTAAGAAGTCATTATTTTACTACTTTTTCTCAGAATCTTCTAACGGATCGGCCAAACTCACAACTGCATGCTCCAATTAGTAGAATTGTATTGCTAAGTTTTATCATTTATGGCTTTGCTACAAATTGCATAATATCCATTTATTATCATAAATTAATGTAGAAATAATAACTCTTCTTCCCCAAAAATGACAAATCTGCATGTCTCTACTCTGCTGCAGTCATGTGACTCCTTATCAGCTTTCCCTCACTCACAGGAAGCTCTCGTTACTATTCAAACTCATTCTACTCTAATCTCCCTTTTAAAAAGGCACTAATTAATATGAATAGTAATTAGCAACCTCATTCTTCCACCTCAATTTTGTCTCTCCTATTCAGCAGTGTAGTCCCACCAGTGGAAAGAGGGAAATAGCTATAAAAGAGCTGCTACAGGAGCCATAAATGATAAGATCTTCAGAATTGGCATTGCATAAGCATATTGAGATTGCCTTGATGCAACATAGCTGTGCCAAAAATCTCTTGCACCGACAAACAAGAAAGATGCAAATACACTCAGAAACAATTAGCATGAGTGACATTATCCGAGGTCGTGAGGGCGGCTCAAAAAGTTAAGATGCCTTATTACGTGTAGATTTTTTAAAGTCGAGATTTGGGTGTCTGATACAACATAGTGCTTTATGAATTGCCCCCCTGAAATATTTATAAAATAACGAACACCTCAAAGATGCAATATTCAGCTCGATGGCAGAGAAAAGAGGGGGCCGCGGGACAAGAATAATTGGTGAGTGCTGGCACAATAATGTGAGAAGAGACATGATTATTATTGCAACCTGTCTGCAATGATGCAGATCGAAAATTAAATGGGATGCCGAGTGCACTCAGAGTGCCGGATGAAGGTGCATCCTGAGGGCCCGAGCTGTTCATTGTCGGTGTAGTTTAAGATCATTATTTTGTATCAAGACTGAAGTCAGAGTGAAGCGAAATAGCACTTAACTTCAAAAAAAAAAAACACAAACTGAGCCAGAAGGGGAAGACGGGCAGAGACTGGAGAAGTGAAGATGATGTCTTGGGATTGACAAATATACATCTGTCAATCATTCTTTCAGAACATTTCTGGGATACGGATGGATGGACAAATTCTTTATTAATCCCATATGGGAAATTGCTGTTTACGGAGAAAAAAAAAAAAAAAGTATTTTCAATCCCAAAACAAACATGCAAGATCGAGTCAGAGAGTGATCGTACTTTGGCTCACTGCTTCCTGTGCCTTTTGAACAGAGGTGAAAAAAAACTTTCTGGTTTTTGCACAGCCAAACCTATTGGTTTCCTGCTGATTTGGCCCCAACAGTTATGCGGCACACTTCATCACTGGGCCAACTCGCAAAAACATCATACATCATCCATGACAGCAGCATACAACACACACACACACACACACATGCATATTTACCACCAGAAGAAATATCTCCAAAAGGTTGAAAATGATGATGATACCAGAGAGTTATGCAAAGGTGACTCTGCATTCCAACGGTTCACAGAAAGCTTGATTTTTCTCTGCCCTTCATCCCACACGAGTATCATCTTGAAACTAACTGGCTCATTTTCGCAGATCATCATACTATCACATTATCATCATATTCCTTATTATAACAGCTCCAGCGGGGTCACTAACCTGACCGTTTTCTCATTATCTGGAAACATGCAACGGATGGCAAAGTAGCTAAGGGTCAGCCTCTAGAGACATTTATAAAAAGGAATGATTGCTGCTCACTCTTGTGCTCACAAAACATGAAATATGGACTGAAACGAGTGACTGCTTTGCCAGTCAGTTCAGTCAGCAGCCATCTTGGTAATAATATTTGTAATGGCTTTGCCTAATCAATCTATGCTAAATAAAGGAAGTAGAACTAGTAGAACTTTTTACAAAGGTATTTTTAAATGTATTTTTTAAAATGTATCTATATCTTGTATTCAAAATAATTTTCACTTGAATGAATGTATCATAATTAAAGTTTACTTCACTTCGGAACATTAATTCACGGATTTGCGCTGTAAATAAGTGAATATGAATTAAATTACGTCTTGCACACTTAAATGCACTTTGAATGGAACGTAGAAATTCCCTTCAAACTGGAATCATGGCGGAATATTCGGTGATGTCCACTTCGCAGTGCGCATACATTCGAACAGAACAAATTACAAGAGAAAAATACGAAATGCGCAGAGCGGGGGGACGCGAAGAGAGGACGAGGATTGAGAACCGCTGATCTAGCCCATGTGTTCTAGTCTCAGGACAACATTTACTTTTTTGATCCACCTCAGATGTTGAATACTTTACTCCAAATCCAGTGCGATATGGCAAAAAAAAAAACAGCTTTACTAAAAGACTAGTTTAAAACAATATAAAGTCTATGTTTTTTTTATTCTGGTTAGCTGCTGATGTAGCAGATCTACAGTAGAAATCCACCATACCATTTTCCCACAAACTGACTGCCCTCGGAAAGAAGAAGAATGACTTCCCTTCTGAAATGACCCTTTGCATAATTCATCACTCTGAGGCTGATGTACGCCCCTGGAAATGGACGAATACACAAAGTTCTGCACTAGACTTGTTCTGACCCAGTTCAACGCACAGATGACATCCAGCTCAAGCTGTTGTTTTGGAGAGCTGCGGGTGCACAAATTGGGCTCGGTGACAGTCAGAGAGTGCTGTTATCCAGCAAGCAGGTATTCCTGGTCCTTCCCCTCTGCCGGAGAGATAGAGCTGTCAAGAGAGGACTGAGCCAGCGTCTGCACTTCCTGTCTGAAAGCTGTGCCACATTCAGACAAAACACAAAGCTGGCAATGTTTCACAGTCTCCCAGTGTGTAGCACAATATTTCAAACCAGCAAAGGAACCCCTTTCACCCATTATACTCTGAGATCGAAGAATAAATTAATCTTTCTGTCCTCCACGTTCCTGAAAATATGTTCAGAGATTAATATTCTTCAGATGATTAATTTACACATGAATCATTTACAGTTCAGGGACTTAAATCTGCAGATGGGAATCCTATTTTGCAGTGTTTGTACCTTTGTGTTGTATTTAAAGTACGTGTGAATGAAGCAGACTTTTCAACCATGCTTTGGTTGAGCTCAACCACTTAAAATACTCATTACAATTTGCTCATTTACACAACATTAACAGAACTGGTCGTGAGATTCAGAGTTAGCTTGCATGAGTGTTAATATAAATTTCATTAAATGTTTTTTGATCACTTGCAGTGATAAAGATTTTCATCGTTTTAATAAAATAGAAGAGGGAGAAATCAACTATTAGCACAAAGCCTATCACAAACTTTACCGAATCCCCACTTCTAAAATATATTGATGTTTGTTCCATTTTCTGATGTCACTTACTGGAAAAGGAAGTCAATACAAGAGCAGCTTTTGTTTAGCTATTTTAAGTCACAGATCCCTATGATTGCAATCTTGACAAATTCTGAGATGAATATTTCGTTTAAGCCTGGTTCTGCCACTGAATAAAAAAAAGAGACTTTTTAATCTTACTATTCGGACCTTTTTTTCTCCAAATCACATGATATAAACGCACAATTGCTAGTTTTAAATTGAGAATTGGGAAATATAAAGGCAAAATTGTGAGATAAAAAGTTGCAATAACCTTTTTTTTTTTTTTTTATTCAGTGGCGAAAACAGGCTTTGAATTTCACCCAAAATACAAACAGTGCAAATATTAACTCATATTCAATGTAAATGAATTAAGGATTCCCAAAGACGAACAAGGGTAAAAGTAGCCACAATCCCTCTTACATATAAAGAGGAAATTAAAACTTAAAGTGCAATGGATGGAAATCAACTTAAAAAGCTCAAAACAGTCCTTTGTGGTTCATGCTAAAAACGCTGTATTGGGAAAGATTAAGACTATAGCCTCTGATGTGTCTGAACGCAAAAGATCAGAGGCTTTAAAACAGGTCTTTGAAACCAACTAATTAAAACAGATAGGAAGTTTTAAAACGAGACATGAGCAATCAGCTCTGTGAGGGCTGCAGTCAGACAGGCTATGACCCTCACTTGATACTCACATAAACTACCTGTCATAACTAAGAAACACATTTCCATTCTTGCTGGTTCATGACAATGATTTTAACTCCAGATAATAGCACTGCAGTGATCCCACAACCGTGCTAAATTCCTTTATAATTTATAATAAAACAACTAAGTTATTTTAAATATATATATATCAGAGACAAGACTGCACAATTTCTCTGAGATCTCAAGATGTGAGCACCTCAAATATAAATTTGATTTAATTTATCTCAAAGTCATCAGCTGCTAGCTACACATAACTGCTATTTCAAGGGCTCTCATCCATCACTTCAGAACCTGCAGGCTCGGAACAGTAAAGCACTCAAATCGCTGACGACACTTAATACATTTTCAATGCATGGCACATCAAGATGTCGTCATCGCCAAAGAGAATTTTATGCACCAGTTGGACAGTCATGGGTGTGATTATTAGCCCTAATGAGAGCCATCCAGAGTGGTACATGTGCTCCAGATTGCAACACTGCATTGCGGGATGTAAATTATTCTCTGTGACAAAAAGAGCAAATTGGAATCCATTACCGATGCCGCAGAATACTGAGCAAAGGAATTACAAATGGCATAGAAGCCTTCATTAATCCCAAACCTCGTGCTCTATTATGGAAGTGATTAATTGCTTTATCAACCTCCGTGACCTCCTGTCTGCATGATTTTGCTTTCTATATCTGTTAATATAAAACTATATTTCCAAGTTCATAAAGTAGACCACATTAAAGATGAGGTGCATCGCAAAGTGGATTTTACAGAGTGTCATGACATATTAAGTGAAAGTTCACATATGAGGTGAATGTATACGAGCGAAGAAATTGCACTGCACACCATATCAGCAAAAGAAAATAAATACTGTCAGATTTTATTAAATGTGTTTTTTTAAATAATACAAATTTATACCATGAAGGCAGTAGTGGATTTGCATTGGCTGCTACAGTCATGATGTAAGAGTTACAGTCGCATGATGCAAAGACAGTCTCCAAGAGTAGCTGTAAGTGTGGAGAGACATCCATCATGACATAAGACGTGTGAGAGAAGGTAAGTGACACAAATATTTCGCATTCATGCATACACCGTGTCGAAACTACATCACATTTTCCTCATACAGGAAAATAAATGTAGAAGGACACATTTCAAGACAAATCTCACACCCTGTATTTTGAATGACGAAATGCTTGCTGAAATCTATCATTTATGACTAAGATGATGACAACCAAATTTCAAACCTCACATGGATATTCAGATCAGGGTTCGTGAACATTGGGTTTCATGGTAGTTCATGTGCAGTTCAGATTAAAAAACTAAATGGATGCGAGTTGGATATAAGCTCTTTGCCTCTTTTTATTGAAAGGAATAGAGTAGCAGGTGGACAGGTATGACTGGGAAAAGATGAAAGAAGCAGGACCAAAAAAAGAATTGCAAGCCAGGCGCAAACTTGCATCACCCACACCAGGACTACGTTTATTGTAGCATGTGCGATAACTGCTAGGCTAGCTCCAACAGGGAGGTTAACCGTTAACTAATTTATAAACATAGTAATGTGTGCTTATGATAATAACAGCTGGTTCTGCGTAAAACCATTACCAGTTAAAAAAAAACAAGGGTCTCTTGGGGTTTCCATCCTTTAAAAAAAACACTGTCTGGCATCTCAAAAAGCACCTTGAAAATGTCTTTGATAAAATATGAAACAAGTACAGTGCTAACTGTGTAGCTGGGTTTCCTTTTTGCTGTGATTTCTATGCAATATACAAATAACTTATTATTATTCTAAAAAACTGAAACATAAATCAATGCAACTATTTTATTTATAGCTTTGCAAACAGTTCAATCACTACTAGTCATTTCTGATCCATTTTATACATTTATATTTTATTAAACTGTCACGTCTAATGCAATAAGGCTGGCAGCAAAACCCAATACTAAGCACAACCTTAAAGCTCTGGATTCCATCAACGTTGAAACTACAAACACAAAAGCAAACTTTAAACATGATCTCCAGGAGTTCTAATTAAAATTCTTATCTTGTAAATGCAAATAGCGTACACGAAACCCTCTCAAAAACTGCTCTTGATAGACCCTTAATAATTGTTCTGCCAATAATCCACTGTAGAAGCACTTTTAAAGATTCCTCATGAGAGAAAACTATGTAAATCTTTATTAGGCGCTACACAGAAACTCCTACACACATTGAAAAGATTAAGTTATAGATGTTTCATCATTATATCACTTTTCGAGCCACCGCTGTTTCATTGAATTACTATGTGATAGTAAAATCAACAAGTGACAAAAATGACTCTCAGTATTTCGTCTCACCCTCTGATATATACTCCGCAAAACCCATAATATTCAGGTATGACAGATACGAAATTGAAGTGAAGTGACTCAGAGATGCATTTAGAGAGTGCCTACCTAGACGGAAATCACTTTAACCACGCCTGACGAATAGAGTTTATATGGTTGTCTTTGAAACCCAGCTAACGTGAAGATTGTTTAAAGGCATAGTTCATGCTAAAAATGAAAGCTGGGTGTTTATTCATTCACTCCAATTGCATTTTATTTTAATCAACTTGGTTGCATTCACAAGCTCACGCAGCCAGGCCAGTCAACGTCGTCCATCCGCTCATCTGCAGTGAGATGACTGGTCTGTAACTACATAAAACCAACCACCATTGCATGGGGTCTGTAAACCCTCCATTAAAAACCACTGAGTCCATAATGAGTGCTTCATTTGCGACTCGCAGCCCATGAGGTGATGTTACACGCTTTGTAATGAAGTTAAATACTCTCTAAACTCTGAGAGGCATTCCTCTCTCTCATGGCCAGAAGGCAATCACGAACGGTTTAATGGTAGAAAATAAATCATCTACGCATAATTCATCACCACTATTAACAAAATTGAACATTTTATTTGCTGCAAACTGATTGTATGCAGTGATTATTACTCTTTGGCTCTATGAATAATGAGCATAAGCATTTAATACTGCCCTATAATACAGTAACTGAGGACTTCATGTCATCAGATTTTTCTTTTAGACAGATAACCGACTCAACCTAAACCAAAAGAACACAAAATGAGTGTTTGGGATTGACACACACATTTAGTAACAGATGTGATTCTCATATTGCCTGAACATAATAGCAGTCAGGAGCAGCTCAAATATTGTCTCTGAGTCTGAACAATTAGCGGTAGCCTCACAAAAGCCATGAATAATGCCTGTGATCATAATGATATGGTGTCAAAGATGGTGTCTTTCATAACATTATGAAGTCTTATCATAATTGGCAACTTTTAATGATCACATCAATATCAAATTTGTAAAATCAGTAAATTATACTCTCTTTTTTTAAAAACATTAAATAAAAAGCACTAAAAGCAATGCATTTGAGTTGAGACTCAACCACAAAATTGATCGGAGCAGCTCTGGTGGGAAGACAGCGATTAGATCTAAAATCTTTAGATGACCCATCACTTGTATCCTGTATCTGATAGTTACTGGAAGATCACAACTAGGGGCGGTCACTCGTATTCTCTCAAAAATGCAGATGTTACATATTCTGGCACAGTTTTATCTATCATTTCATGGTAATGATATATATCACAATATGGTTATCTGTATTTTTATATAAAGTTACAAATATAAATTATTGATACAAAAGAAATTTCATAATTCTTGTCACAACTACCAATAATCACAAAAAAACTAATACTAGCTTAAAAAAAAACTTAAAGAAGCATTAGGTAAGAAATGGCCAAAACTGGTACTGCAATCACTTTCAAAATACTGCTGAGCGGTGTCTCCCCCTCCCT